>OZ018321.1:189721484-190028984 GCA_963969495.1 Ceratothoa steindachneri | reverse complement strand
ATTCTGGGGTCACCTCTAATTGCCGGCCACAGATTTCGCATTCACTTTTAGTTCGCACTAAATTATGCACTTCCAAAAAGTTGTTTAATTTATCTCTAGCAGAAACTAGGCTTAATAATTCCGCAATAGACGACGGACAAACTTGAAAATTCGATTGCATTTTGAAACTGCGGTGAAGACGTGCGATTCAGAATTTTCAAACTGCGTAAAAGGGGAATGTTTGACACCCAAACTGCTAAAAAACAAGTAGTTCCTTGAAATGATCTAGCTAATTACATTTAATTGTATAAAACAAGGTAATAAAAAGAGTAAAATGGTGAAAAATATATTGAAAAATAAAAATGACTCCGAATGGGGATAATAAAAAGCTATTAAGTATGAAAAAAATTTGAAATTAAGCATTTCTGACGTCATTCCCCCTACCCCCCACCCCCTATTATAATTTGCAAAACGATTAAAGACGCTGACATGATGTAGTTAAAGCATTCCCCTCTGTAAACGGCAGAACATTATAACAATTAGGATTATATACTGGGGGCTGTGCCCCCCAGACCCCCCCCAATTTAATGAAACTCAGGATCATCGTAGTGTGCCCCCCCCCCTTTTGCTTACCCCCACACGAGCCGTCCCCTTAAAAATGAAATCGAGCATTTCTGACGTCATACCCCCACCCCCCCACCCCCTATTATAATTTGCAAAACGATTAAAGACGCTGACATGCTGTAGTTAAAGCATTCACCTCTGTAAACGTCAGAACATTATAACAATTAGGATTATATACTGGGGGGCTGTGCCCCCCAGACCCCCCCCAATTTAATGAAACTCAGGATCATCGTAGTGTGGTCCCCCCCTGATGCTTACCCCAACACGAGCCGTCCCCTTAAATGTACTCCAAAAACGTGAAACATTTTGGAACACGTACGAAAAAACTACGGTTTATCGGCCGGGATCGGCCGGGCCGATAATCTATCGGCCGGGATCGGCCGGGCCGATAATCTACATATTTACCAAAGAGGCAAAGTGCCCAAATTTAACTCATTTTAAAATTAAATAAAAATAATTCATATTAACAAAAGGAGGCAAAGTACCCAATTCAAATTTAAATTTAACAAGCACAGATCATCAAAATTAACCAACTAAAACAAGAAGTGGAAGATAGAATAAAATAAATGAAAAGAGGCGAAGTGCCCAAACTATTACTCAAATTGAAAATAATAAATGAAAAACTTAATAAAATTTAACTAGAGATATTTAGCATAATAAAAAAACATTGAAAGGCTTGAATGCCACGATTGTGAATTAAATTAGGTAAACATGTAGACGAGCGGCCCGGCTGGAAAAAAATATTTTGTGTAAATATTATCGTTCACCCGCTTCTGAATATTCATGTGCGTTTGAGTCGTCTGACGTCATACCACACCCCCAACCCCTATTATAATTCGCAAAACGATTAAAGGCGCTGACATGTTGTAGTTAAAGCATTTACCTATGTAAACGTCAGAACATTATAAAAATTAGGATTATATACTGGGGTGCTGTGCCCCCCGGCCTCCCCCTAATTTAATGAAACAGGATCATCGTAGTGCGGTCCACGCATAGTGTTTATCCCCCCACGAGTTGTTCCCTATAAATATACTCCAAAAAGTGAAACATTTTGGAACACGGACGAAATAGTACATCTTTACGGCCGGGCCGCTCGTCTACATATTTACTTTAGGTAAATATGTAGATTAGCGGCCCAGCCGGAAAAAAAAATTGTGTGTAAATATTATCGTTCACTCATGTCGGAATATTCATGCGCGTTTGAGTCCTTTTCGAATTATTATTCTATAAACAATTAGGATTATATACTGGGGGGCTGTGCCCCCCAGACCCCCCTAAATTTAATGAAAGTCAGGATCATCGTAGTGTAGTCCCCCCATTGTGTTTACCCCCACACGAGCCGTCAACTTAAATGTATTCCAAAAATGTGAAAAATGTTGGAACACGGACGAAATAGTACGTCCCATCGTTCGCGCCGATAATTTACATATTTACCTTACTTTAAATTAAACTAAAATAAAAATAGGTAAATATGTAGATTAGCGGCCCGGCGGAAAAAAAAATTGTGTGTAAATTTTATCGTTCACTCGTGTCGGAATATTCATGCACGTTTGAGTCCTTTTCTAATTATTATTCTATAGACAATTAGGATTATATACTGGGGGGCTGTGCCCCCCAGACCCTCCCCAATTTAATGAAACTCAGGATCATCGTAGTGTAGTCCCCCCTTGGGTTTACCCACACACAAGCCGTCAACTTAAATGTACTCCAAAAACGTGAAACATTTTGGAACACGGACAAAATAGTACGTACCATCGTTCGCGCCGATAATCTACATATTTACCTAAAAAATATATGACAGGACATTATAGTACTGAAAGTAGAATGGACTTGGCAGATAACAGAAATAGGTTCCAAGGCGATAGAGGTGAGGTCATTCAGGTTTCAAGAGGTGCTTCAGGGATAGGGGGGTTAAATTGTTTCTATACAAATGCTCGTATTAGAAACAAGAAGGATGAGCTATATAGTTATATTAACAATGAGGATATAGATATATTATGTGTTACTGAATCATGGGTTAATGAAATAGAATTTAGTGACACTATAAGTGAATTTGATTTACAGGGCTATAATATGTACATTAGTCAAAGGACAGGCAGGATTGGTGGAGGAATAATTATCTATATAAAAAACAACATTGTTTCAAGTTTAAATACAATAAAGCAGGATGGAGTTGAGTCACTTTGGATAGATATTAGGTTCAGTAAAAATAGAATGGTGCATTTGGGAGCTTTTTACAGGCCACCTGGGCAGAAAGTTCTTTAGTTACTATAAAATTAATAACAAGTCTGGCAGAGTTAAAATAGGACCTATCAAATATGAAGGGGTTGTGAGAGAAACTGATGAGGAAATAGTTGAGGTACTAAATGGTCATTTTGCATCAGTATTTACAAAGGAGAAACTAAATAGTCTTATGTATAGTACTCGTGGGTCAGGGAAAGAGGTGTTTGCTACCATTACTGTGGATCGGAAGATGATAAAAGGACTAATAGGTGAGTTAGATACTACCAAGGCCTCCAGCCCTGATAATATTCATTCTAGGATACTTAAAGAAGGGGTAGAAAGTATCTCAATAGCTCTGGAGAAGTTATATACTAGGTCACTGGAATATGGAGAAATACCTGATGATTGGAAGAGAGCGAATGTAGTCCCCATTTTCAAGAAGGGTAGTAAAGAGGATCCAAATAACTTTAGATCGGTTAGCCTAACTCCTGTAGTCTGTAAAATTCTTGAGAAAATAGTTAAAAAAGGGATTTGCCAACATCTAGAGAGGGAGGGGTTAATAAACAATGCTCAGCATGGGTTTAGATCAGGTAGATCATGTTTGACTAATTTACTAGACTTTCTAGAGTTCGTAACAAATCAAGTAGATAAGGGAGAGAATGTGGATGTAATTTACTTGGATTTTAGTAAAGCATTTGATAAGGTACCACATAGGAGATTAGTTCATAAATTAAAAATGATTGGAATATGTGGGGGGGGGGGGGTTCAAATTGGATAGCTGAGTGGCTGAAAGACAGGAAGCAAAGGGTAGTGCTAAATGGTGTAAAGTCAAAGTGGAGGGATGCTATCAGTGGGGTTCCTCACGGATCAGTTCTTGGTCCATTATTATTTGTCATCTATATAAACAATCTTGGGGAGGCAGTTAATAATAAAGTGTCAATTTTTGCGGATGATACCAAATTAGCAGCTGTAGTTAAAGATATTGATGATAATTTTAAAGTGCAGGGGGATTTAAATAAATTGTTATCCTGTGCACATAAGTGGCAAATGACTTTCAACCTTGATAAGTGCAAAGTTATTAACATGGGAAAAGATAATAGAGAATTTAACTATGAAATGGATGGGCATTGGCTGAGCTCAGTAGAGGATGAGAAGGATCTAGGAGTAGTAATAGATAAGTCATTAAGGTTTTCTAAGCAGTGTATTGAAGCAAGAAATAGGGCAAATAGAGTGCTGGGTTTCATTAAGAGAAATGTCAGTTACAAAAGTAAGGAGGTTATTCTTAAACTCTATAACTCTTATGTTAGGCCACATCTAGAGTACTGTATACAGGCATGGTCCCCACATTTTAGACATGATATTAACCTGCTTGAGTCAGTGCAACGGAGGGCAACAAAGATTATTCCTTCCCTGAGGCACCTTGAATATATAGATAGACTGAGGGTATTAAATATGTTCTCGTTCGAAAGGAGGTGTGTGAGAGGGGATATGATTGAGCTCTTTAAAAAATTTTCCGGGATAGATAAATTGGATGTTAGCAAGTTTTTTGAGTTAGATGATGGAAATCGGACTAGAGGTCACCACTTGAAAATTAAAAAGCAACGGTGTAGGTTGGATTTAAGAAAATATTTTTTCACCAATATAGTGGTAGATTTCTGGAACAAATTGCCGCCGACGGTAGTAGGTAGTCCAAATTTAAATGTATTTAAGAGTAGGTTGGATGAGTTTATGGGGAGGGAAGGTTGTCATGGTTCCTAAGTTTTGTATATATTAATGTTGTTTGTATATATCTATAGCTGCATGATTTATTTCTTGACAAGCCTTGATTGGCGATACCCTTGTTTCTGGACGCAATCCTCTGGATGTAGTTTTCCTGGGAGTTTGGGTGCCTTAAAAAAGTGGCCATTTGACTCGGATGACCTATGATGAGCCCTTGTGGCTTTTGTCATCTGTTATATTATATTGTGGGGGGACTTTGATTTTGTCATTCCCTGGTGATGGTGCTTTTTGTGGGTGGGTTTTGACGGATGCAGATGACCTTTGATAGGCCCTTGTGGCTTTTGTCATCTGTGAAATTATGTTATGTTATGATGTGGATGAACTAATGATAAGGGAAATAAGTAAGGGATGTGAAACGGATGCAGTTAACATAACATAATTTCACGGATGACAAAAGCCACAAGGGCCTATCAAAGGTCATCCGCATCCGTCAAAACCCACCCACAAAAAGCACCATCACCAGGGAAAGACAAAATCAAAGTCCCCACAATATAATATTACAGATGACAAAAGCCACAAGGGTTCATCATAGGTCATCCGAGTCAAACAGCCTCTTTTTTTAAGGCACCCAAACTCCAAGAAAACTACATCCAGAGGATTGCATCCAGAAACAAGAGTATCACCAATCAAGGCTTGTCAAGAACTAAGTCATGCAGCTATAGATATATACAAACAATATTAATATATACAAAACTTAGGAACCATCCCAACCTTCCCTCCCCATAAACTCATCCAACCTACCCTTAAATACATTTAAATTTGGACTAACTACTACCCTCCACGGCAATTTGTTCCAGAAGTCTACCACTCTATTGGTGAAAAAATATTTTCTTAAATCCAACCTACACCGTTGCTTTTAAATTTTCAAGTGGTGACCTCTAGTCCGATTTCCATCATCTAACTCAAAAAACTTGCTAACATCCAATTTATCTATCCCAGAAATTTTTTTAAAGATAAGTTAGGACAGATTAAGTGTTTGAAAAGGAAGGACATAGAACCTGTTAGGTTGACTAAAAGATTCAATGTCCTGAGAGAGGAAGAGTGTGAAAGTGATTTGCCTGGTTTGATTGTGGATGAAAGCAGGATGGGTGGTAGTGTGACTGAGAGCAGGAGGGAGGGTAATATTAGGCCAAGACAGAATAGGAGAATGACTGAGGTGCTAGTGATGGGTGACTCTCAGATTAGGTATTTAGATAGGAAGTTGAGTGATAGCAAGTGGAAGGAAATGAGAGTTTGTCTGCCGGGTGCTGGTGTAAGTGATGTTTGTGAGAGGTATGATAGGCTGGTTGGGTGTGAGAGGGATGCAGTTGTGATTACGCATGTGGGAGTGAATGATGTAAAGAAGGTGGGTACATGTGAGTTACGTGAGCAGTATAAAAGGTTAGTTGAAAGGATGAGTAAAAGCAGGGTAAAAGGTGTTGTTTCTGGTGTGCTTCCGAGATTGGATGTGGGGGTAGAATGGTTGTCGCATGCAATTGGTTTGAATGAATTTGTGAAAGGACTGTGTGAGGAGTTAGGATTGGTGTCTGTAGATGTCTGGGGTGGGTTTTACGGGAATAGGAGGTTGTATGCAATGGATGGGCTCCATCTTAGTCGGGCAGGTGTTGAGGTTCTATGGGGGGAGCTGGATAGTGTGATTAGGTCCTTACGGGTGGGAAACTAGAAGCTGTTAGAGGTAAGGGAATAACAGGAATAGAGGGCAGGTGTAGGAAATGGAAGGGATGCAGAGATAGAGGAATAGCTAGGGAGAGGGCATACTGATGTGTTATAGGGGGACTAATGCACAAGTAAATGAGCAGATAACTAGGAATAAAAAAGCACGATGCAATGAAGATGGGAATAATAAAAAAACCTTAAAAATATACTACACAAATGGTCAGAGTATAAGGAATAAGATAGATCTCTTAAGAGCGTTAGCGAGTGAAGAGAATTTTTATATAATTGCGATAACAGAGTCATGGCTTGATTTGGCAGGTAATCACTTTAAACCTGAGGTTGAGATTGAGGGCTTTTAACATGATCCATACAGATAGGAATAGGAAGAGAGGAGGAGGGGTTATTATTTATATTAAAGATAATCTCCAGTGTTGTGTAAACAGTACAATTAAATTAGATAACACAGAGTCATTATGGCTAAATGTAAAGGAAGGTAAAAACAAGCTTGTCATAGGATTATTATACAGACCACCAAATCTTAGTAAGGAAGCTTCAAATCTTCTGTGGCAGGAGATAGAACAGGCATGTAGAAGTAAGCATGTGTGTATAATGGGCAATTTTAATTACAGAAATATAGACTGGGAAGCTCTTGTGGGTGATCAGGAGGCTGAGGAATTTTTGAATGTTGTCCAAGATAATTTTCTGAGGCAGATTATTACCGAACCCACTAGAGGTAATAATATACTGGATTTAGTTCTGACAAATAGGGAAGAAGTTATTAAGGATACTGAGATTGTAGGAAATTTGGGTAATAATGACCATTGTGAAATTAGATTCAAGATGAGATGGAATGGTATTGATAGTAGCATGAACAATGTCAAAATTCCTGACTTTAGAAGAACAAATTATAATGGGCTAAGGACTTACCTGGAGGCAGTTGTACAGAAACCAGGCAATGAAATCAAATCAGGAATAGATTCAATGATATCAGTTAGTGGAGACAATATAATCAACAGGAGGAAGAGATTACAATTGAAGAGGAGTATGAAAGAATAATTGAGCAATTAATTACAGGTCAGATGATTAACATTCCATATAAGGAGATTAGGACTAAAAATAATGACCCAAAATGGATGACAGATAAAATTAAGCATTATATTGGCATTAAAAAGGGCACTTATAGGAAAATAAAAAATGGAGAGGATCACTTAAGGCAGAGATATAATGAACTAGCAAGAGATGTTAAAAAGTTAATTAGAGTAGCAAGGAGAAATTATGAAATTAAAGTGGCAAATAGGGCAAAGGAAGATCCTAAAAGTTTTTATCAATTATACAAAACTGAGGTTAGAGATAAAATAGGCCCACTTATAGATTCCAATGGAGAATTAGTGAGTGATAGGGACTCAATGGCTGGAATGCTAAATGACTTTTTTCTCATTATTTACACAGGAGGATACTCTAAATATACCAGAGGTGTCAATGATCTTTCGTGGTAATGATGAAGAGAAATTAAAGGATATCTTGATCACAAATGAGATAGTGACAAAGGAAATTGATAAAATCAAAAGTAGTAAAGCACCCGGTCCTGATGAGGTCTTTCCTAGAATTTGGAAAGAATGTAAGGATGTGTTAAGTGAGCCCCTAGCATGCATCTTTAGAAAATCATTGGAGAGTGGCATTGTGCCAGTGGCATGGAAGAAAACCAATGTGATACCTATATTTAAGAAAGAGGATAAAACAAATATGTCTAATTACAGACCAGTAAGTTTGACATCAGTGGTAGGGAAAATGATGGAATCTATTATAGCAAGGAATATTAGAGATCACTTGGATAAGCATAAGTTGATAAAAGAATCACAGCATGGCTTTAGTAAGGGTAAATCCTGTCTGACTAATTTGCTGTCTTTTTATAGTAAGGTGTATGATGCAGCAGATAATGATGAAAACTATGATATTTTATACTTGGACTTTAGTAAGGCTTATGATCGAGTGCCACACTTAAGAACATAAGAAAAGAAGGAGACTGCAAAAGACCATTCATGGCCTACACTTGGCAGCTCCTGTTCCAGTCAACACACAACAGATTTCTTACCAGAGAAAAGTCATCAACATTGTCACCCTTTACAGGAGTTCGTCAGATCTAATCTACAATATACATAAAATGCATCCAGAAGATTATGTCCATTCATGCAACCGCAAAATATAATCTCCCCACTCCTTAGAAAAATATATACATATGTACATAAAAAAAAGTCAGTTCCATCTAGCAGCTTCATCCATATATTTATCTAATCTATTCTTAAAACTACCCAGAGAGCAGGCTTCTATCACATGTCTAGTGAGCCTATTCCATTCATCTACCACACGATTTGTAAACCAATTCCTCCCAATCTCCTTCCTAAACCTATACTTATCAAGCTTAAACCCATTGCTACGTGTCCTGTCATGTTCACTAAGTATAAGAACCTTACCCAGATCCCCTTTATTATATCCTTTTACCCATTTGAAGACTTCAATCAATTCCCCTCTGACTCTTCTCCTTTCCAATTTATGTAGATTTAGTTTTCTGAGCCTTTCACCATAAGGTAAGTTCCTGAGCCCACCAATCATCTTTGTCATCCTTCTCTGCACAGACTCAAGCAAATCAATATCCTTCCTTTAATATGGTGACCAAAATTGTACTGCATAGTCTAGATGAGGCCTAACTAGCGCCAGATACAGTTTTAGAATGACTTCAGCACTCTTATTGCTTACACTCCTCCTAATGAATCCCAATATCCTATTAACTTTATTCTTAGCATTTAGGCATTGCTTTCTAGGACGAAGGTCTGAACTTACCAAAATACCCAAGTCCCTCTCACAATCGGTCCTCCCTAAAATTCTCCCATTTAATTTATAACTATTCAATGGATTATTTATACCTATACTAAGTACACTACATTTATCTATGTTAAACTTCATTTGCCATTTCTCAGCCCAATTGGACAGAATGGTCAATTCCTCCTGCATTACAACAGCATCAGAATCAGCCCTAATAGCCCTACCTAGCTTAGTATCATCAGCAAATTTACTCAGGTCACTACTTATACCAATGTCAAGATCATTAATATAAATTAAGAATAGCAAGGGACCCAAAACAGATCCTTGCGGAACTCCACTGCTAACACACCCCACTCAGATTTAACTCTTTGCTGTCTGTCACCAAGCCATGACTGAATCCACATACCTCCTTTCGAACGAGAATATATTTAATACCCTCAGTCTATCTATATATTCAAGGTGCCTCAGGGAAGGAATAATCTTTGTTGCCCTCCTTTGCACTGACTCGAGAAGGGGACTTCAACTTAAACTCTGTGGACTGGGAAAATTTGAGGATAATTTTTTGAATCAATTTGTTAATGAGCCAATGAGGGGGGACAATATATTAGATTTAGTACTTTCTAACAGTGATCATTTAGTTCAAGAATTGACTTTTGGGGAAGCATTGGGAAATAGTGACCATCAGATAGTTTGTTTTAACTTGGGAATTGAGAAGGGTAAAATAACCGAGAATGCTGTAAAAGTTCCAAATTTTCATAAGGGAGATTATGTAAAACCCCGAAGCTTGCTAAATTTTGTAGACTGGGATGTAGAATTCAGAGGTAAAAATGCTTATGGGATGTGGGATACTTTCAAGCATATAATAAATGTAGTCCAAGAACAATGTATCCCAATGAAGGCCATTAAGAACAAAAGTAGGAAACCATTATGGTGGAATCAGGAGATAGCTAGAAAAATTTCAGAGAAGAAAAGGGCATACAAAAAATTACAGGTAGAAAATAATATTCAAAATTTAAGTGATTATAGAATGGCTAGAAATGAGTTAAATAAGATTATAAAGAAAAACAAAAGGGTGTCAGAAATTTTAATTAGCTCAGGATAGCAACAAAGATCCTAGAAAGTTCTTTAGTTACTATAAAATTAATAATAAGTCTGGCAGAGTTAAAATAGGGCCTATCAAATATGAAGGGGTTGTGAGAGAAACTGATGAGGAAATAGTTGAGGTACTAAATGGTCATTTTGCATCAGTATTTACAAAGGAGAAACTAAATAGTCTTATGTATAGTACTCATGGGTCAGGGAAAGAGGTGTTTACTGGTGTGGATTGGAGGACGATAAAAGGACTAATAGGTGAGTTAGATACTACCAAGGCCTCCGGCTCTGATAATATTCATTCTAGGATACTTAAAGAAGGGGTAGAAAGTATCTCAATAGCTCTGGAGAAGTTGTATACTAGGTCACTGGAATATGGAGAAATACCCGATGATTGGAAGAGAGCGAATGTAGTCCCCATTTTCAAGAATGGTAGTAAAGAGGTTCCAAATAACTTTAGACCGGTTAGCCTAACTCCTGTAGTCTGTAAAATTTGTGAGAAAATAGTTAAAAAAGGGATTTGCCAACATCTAGAGAGGGAAGGGTTAATCAGCGATGCTCAGCATGGGTTTAGATCAGGTAGATCATGTTTTACTAATTTACTAGACTTTCTGGAGTGTGTAACAGATCAAGTAGATAAGGGAGAGAATGTAGATATAATTTACTTAGATTTTAGTAAAGCATTTGATAAGGTACCACATAGGAGACTAGTTCATAAATTAAAAATGATTGGGATATGTGGGGGTGTTTCAAATTGGATAGCTGAGTGGCTGAAAGACAGGAAGCAAAGGGTAGTGCTAAATGGTGTAAAGTCAAAGTGGAGGGATGTTATCAGTGGGGTTCCTTATGGATCAGTTCTCGGTCCATTATTATTTGTCATCCATATAAACGATATTGGGGAGGCAGTGAATAATAAAGTGTCAATTTTTGCGGATGATACCAAATTAGCAGCTGTAGTTAAAGATATTGATGATAATTTTAAAGTGCAGGGGGATTTAAATAAATTGTTATCCTGGGCACATAAGTGGCAAATGACTTTCAACCTTGATAAGTGCAAAGTTATTAACATGGGAAAAAATAATAGAGAATTTAACTATGAAATGGATGGGCATTGGCTGAGCTCAGTAGAGGATGAGAAAGATCTAGGAGTAGTAATACATAAGTCATTAAGGTTTTCTAAGTAGGTGTAGAAAGTATTGCAGTAGCTCTTGAGAAGATATTTATTAGATCACTAGAGTCTGGAGAAATACCAAATAACTTTAGACCAGTAAGCTTAACTTCTATAGTCTTTAAATTTCTTGAGAAGATGGTTAAGAAGGGAATTTCTGATCATCTAGAGAGTAGCAGGTTAATTAATGATGCTCAGCATGGTTTTAGAAAAGGTAGATCGTGTTTAACTAATTTACTGGATTTTATGGATTATGTAACTAAAGAATTAGATAGGAGTGAGAAAGTTGATGTGATCTACTTAGATTTCAGCAAAGCTTTTGATAAGGTTTCACATAGAAGACTAGTTCATAAATTAAAGCTGCATGGGATATGTGGTAATGTTTTAAATTGCATAACTGAATGGCTGAAAAATAGGAAACAGAGAGTTGTACTGAATGGAGTGAGGTTAGAGTGGAGGAATGTTACTAGTGGCGTACCTCAGGGATCAGTTTTAGGCCCTTTATTATTTATAATCTATGTAAATGATCTTGGGCAAGGTCTGAATAGCAAAGTATCAATTTTTGCTGATAACACTAAATTGGCAGCTGTAGTCAAAGAGGTTGAGGGTAGCTTTAAAGTGCAGGGTGACTTAAATAAGTTGTTAGCTTGGGCTCAGAAGTGGCAGATGACTTTTAACCTTAATAAATGCAAAGTTATTAACATGGGGAGAGATAATAGGGAATTTAGCTATGAGATGGATAGGTATTGGCTTAATTCAGTTAAAGATGAGAAGGACTTAGGAGTAGTAGTAGATAGGTCACTGAAATTTTCAAAGCAGTGTATTAAGGCAAAAAATAGAGCAAATAGGGTGCTAGGTTACATTAAAAGAAATGTTAGCTACAAGAGTAAGGAGGTCATCCTTAAACTATACAACTCTTATGTCAGGCCACATTTAGAGTACTGTATACAGGCATGGTCACCACATTTTAGACATGATATAATCTTATTAGAGTCGGTACAAAGGAGGGCAACAAAAATAATACCATCCCTGAAGCACCTTGAATATGAAAATAGACTGAGGGTATTAAATATGTTTTGATTTGAAAGAAGGTGTGTGAGGGGAGATATGATTGAGCTTTTTAAAATCTTTTCTGGGATAGATAAATTGGATTTCAGCAAGTTATTTGAGTTAGAAGGTAGTAATAGAACTAGAGGCCACCACTTAAAGATTAAAAAACAGAGGTGCAGACTGGATGTTAGAAAATATTTTTTCACTAACAGAGTGGTAGATTATTGGAATAGGTTGCCACCTGTGACTGTAGACAGCCCAAACTTGAATGTTTTCAAGCGCAGATTGGATGATTATATGGGGATGGAGGGTTAATTTCTTACTTTCGGTATGTGGATATGTTTCTTGACTCATTCCTGTGGATGCAGTTTCTTTTTATTGTATATTTTGGGGGACTTTAATTTTGTTTTTGACAGACTCCTATGGAGGCTTTAAATTATATATTGTAGATGCATGGTTGGACATTCCTATGGATGCTTTATGTGGGTGGATTTGATGGATGCGGATGACCTTTGATAGGCCCTTGTGGCTTTTGTCACAATCACCTCAGTCATTCTCCTATTCTCTCTAGGCCTAGTATTACCCTCCCTCCTGCTCTCACTCACTCGACCTCCTATTCTACTTTCACGCACGGCCACACCAGACAAATCTCTTTCAAATTCTTCCTCTCTCAGGGCATCAAATCTGTTAGTTAGACTAACAGGTTCCATGTCCCTCTCATTCACACACCTAACCTGCCTTAACTTATCTATTCTGTTCAGTTCCACCCAACACTCAGCGTCACTTACTTCACTTACTGCTTTCTCTCCAGTACCTGTTCTAGGCCTAACTTCCTCCCTCCTGGTCCCAATCTGACTCTTCAAACGTACACTTGCATCTCTTCTCATTTCAGACACTAAATCATTCAGTCTCAAGCATTCCGCACGTAATCGACTCACCTCCTCATTCAAAGCACATACACGGCACTCAGACACATTCACTCTCCTCTCTACACCAGACATCGCACACTACATACACACTACTTTCAAAAGGCATACTCTCTACATCCAAACAGTCAGCCATACTTAAACAAGAACAATAATAGAAACAAAAACTTACGAACAACAAGAATTTGACCCGAATTTGTGCGTGCAAGTTTAAAACCTGCTAATCAAGATGGCCACCGAAGTAAACAAAAGTCACTTTCTCACCAAAACAAAATAACCACAATTTAACTTCGTTATATTAACTAAATATACGATATAATAACTTAATATTTATGTTTACTATGTCAGACACCAAAGTTTAGCAAATAATCAAAATATTCCAAGACTAGAGTTGTGCCGATTTCAAAATTTTTGCCGATGCCGATTCCGATGACGATTCTTATTTATACTTGCTTGCCGATGCCGATACCGATGCCGATGCCGATGCTTAATTTATTAGATACATTATAATTAGTTTTCATAACTATATTACTTAACTGTTAGGCTGTAGGAAGCTTGGAACTTGGAAGCCAATAGACAAAGCAATGGAGTATTTTTTAGTTGTTGTTTTTTTTACTTTTCAATAGCCATTGTGTTTATGGAATTTTATAGCTTTTGATGGAAGGTTTTAGGATACAAAATGAATATGGATCTTTACAGAATTTATTTCACTTCCTTTCATATTAGGAATAGCCTATATACCTGTAGAAGTCTAAATACCTCCATGCATTAGTACATACTTAAATACACTGACGCAGCTGCGTGTCACCCCCACCCCCCACCCGCCGACCTTATTCCAAATTCGCCTTTGCGCATCGAATCCCCTTCACCCCCTTTCGCGCCTTTGTGATAACCAAATTCGCGGCCGGCCACACAGAAAAATGTCTGCCTCAAAAGACACCTGCCAGCCGACGAAGGCCAGAGTTTCTTCACGCCGTCATAAACCTGCGGCTTGAGACGAGGAAAGCTCGGATGGCGCCGAAGTGTGAATGTTTGGCATGTCCTGGTGTCAGACGAAAGATCTTTTCGCGCGACGATAAGAATTTTATGAGAATCTGGTGCTCTCTCTCGATTTTAGCTCTTGAGGGAAATAAAAGAGGAAATTTTCCCTGGAGGCGGGCAGAAGATCTTGGACCTACGTTGCATATGGAGCTAGTCCCACAAAGGAAACAGTTCGCACGTTGCAAGGAAGAAACTTCAGGGAATTTGTTGTTGCCATCAGGGTACTTGTAGGTGCTAAACTTCTCGCAGACCCCTCCCCCCTTCAGAGTCAGAGGTTACACAGGACCTCCTTCTGCGGATTACCCTAGACGCAGCTAGCTAATGATTTTTGGCTATCCACTCCAGGTGCCAATAATCGGAACGGACACTTCGAGGAGAAGAATTCCGATTTGAGACAGAGTTTGACTCGCCTTCACTATCCGGCCTAGGATCATTATATCAGGACACCGGTCTAGGATTACCCATCACATTTAGTAACCTTGAACGATCGGACTAAATGCGAACATCGTCAGAAGAAGAAGACATTCACCGTCATCCTTCAAATACTTACGAACTCAAAGGTATCGTTAAAGTGAATTATCCCCTCATCTAACTTCACCAGTTTAATAGTTAACTAGAATTTCCATCCCGAGCTCAATAAGTTTTGCAATTCGGATATAAGGAAACGAGATATGAGGAAAAGTGTTTTATTATTTTTCACTATAAATACCCTCGACTTCAATGCACTTGCGCCACTTGTCCCTGAGGCTTCGAATTCCCGACAACCAAAAATCTGCCGACTGCTGTTCAATCCACTCCTGGATGGCGAGCTGGAAAATCTTCATCGTCCCCAAACCGGCGTCCACGCAGTGCAGCCCTGATCTGGCGGAATAAAAAGTAGTCACTAGGGGGCAGATCTGGACTTTAGGGGGGGATGGTTGAGCTCCTCTAATCCTCAATCGCGCAGGGCAGATTGTGCAACTCTAGCCTTGTGGACAGGGGCATTGTCGTGGGGGAGCAGGACACCGCGTGTCAACTTGAAACGCCGCTTCTGACGGATGCACTTCTTCAACCCAGCCAGTTCCTCGGCATAATATTGTCCTGTGGTCCTTCTACGAGGCACATATTCCACCAGCAAAACTCTCAAAATCCCTGATGATGGTGGCCATGATCTACCCGGCCAAGGGTTGGGTCCGGAACTTGATGGGGGTCGGAGAGCCCCTGTGCTTCCAGGCCATGCTTTCGAGCTTGGTCTCGGGATCCCAGTGATGGACCCACGTTTCATCACCTGCCACTATGCGTGACTCGAATCCAGCCGGGTCTTGGTTGTACAGGAGCAGCAGTTCCTCCGAACTTTGACGACGTTGAATTCGATCATGGGGCGTGAGGTTTCCAGGGACCCAACGGGCAAAGACCTTGGTCATGGCCAAATTTTCCTGGATGATGTTGATAACACTTCCATGTGATATTCCTAGTTCTGGCTCAATTTCTTCGACCTTTACCCGTCGATTTTCAAGGATCATCCTCTCCACACGGTCCACATTCTCCTCGTTGGTCACGTCTCACGGGCATCCTAAGCGGGAATCATCTTCAAGGGACTCATGACCATAGCGGAACTCCTTATTCCAGCGAGCAATGGTTGCATAGGAAGGGGCGGTGTTAATGTACACTGAAACCATGCGCTCATGGATCTCTTTTGCATTCTTGCCTTCCTTGGTCAAAAATTTGATCACTGCGTGGTGCTCAACCTTCTCCATTGTTGAAAAGTTTGTGACTGACGATCTGCGATAAGCTACTGCTTCTTAAATAGACGAGGGAGGAGCGTGCGGGTGCACGTCCTGACTTGTCATGACTTGTCTTAACACCCCCATAAACAGCCATCCCCCTTCCTCTGATTAGCCCTACCGATTCGCAAAACTTATTGACCGCCCCTCGTATTAAGAGCGCATAGGCCGAGCATTGCAAAACAATTTATTCCATCGACAATCGATAATGGCGTTACTAACGTTTTGACATAGCATCGTTCGTCTCTCTCATAGGCAAGGAAATCTTTTTGATAATTACGATCAATATTTTTAGGATTAGACCAGGTAAGAGTGCTTCAACGGATGACCATTTACCGCCCCAGACTCGAATTTTACTCTTCCGGGTGATCACATATCTATTATGAAATTCACCAGGCACTCTGGTGGATCTGAGGGAAACGCATAAGGCGCTGACGAAGGGGATGTTTCCTACGGGAGGGGCGCGGTAGCATTTTCAACTAATTGATAAGGGGCCTACTTAAGCAAACGGAACTTATACCACCACTAAACACTTAGCGCTCTGCCTAACCTAACCTAACCTCTCTCTTTAAATTAACTAGGTTAGCAATCGGCACTAAAACAAAACTTCCTTTTTCACCCCCCTGACGGGTTGAATACCTTCAATTAGCCACTCACAAAAATTCTAACCCGAATTTATCTTGCTATTGTGTTCATCTATCCCTGGACGATTTGGCGATAATTTGTTCTTATTCAACAAGGGGCATAACGACTAACCAATTTTTTTTTTTTTTTATTTTTTTTTGGGGGGGGGCCGTTTATAAACATCTAAAACCTGACACCAATTTATTAGGTAGTAGTTTTATATATATTTTTGACCGATGCTGAGGTTAAAAGGTGGTGTCTTGCACCTCGTATGTACTCAATTAAGGCAGTTATTAGTGCTTCAAGGGATTAATATCCCAAACTAAGATAGAATCTCGAATTATGACTACTAATATTGCCAAAACTTCCGTTCAAGCGATTGATGGAAACATTAACCAAAAATAGTAGTTTATTTTACAACAAACTAATCAATAAAAAAAATAGTTTTAAAAAATTAACTCGCTAATTAATATAAGACTTGACTCATAAAATAATTAATTTCCACTCCCATAAAAATGCAAATGTTAATCTTCGAAAATATTTTCAATTCACTGGCTTACTAAAGGAATATTACAACGAGCTACCCAGATAAATTTGGGCCACCGTTCGTTTTAACGAATTCAGTAATCGCCCAACAATGCGAACTGTGGATGGATTCCACAAAATACTAAAAAAGTGTTTGAGTTACCGCTATTTTAATCAAAGGTTGGCTGGTTGTGCGTGACGTCCCTGACTCAGTGTAGTTTTGGGCCTATGGTAGGCAGATCCCAGTTCACTGGCGTATATTCTCTCCAGCCAAAAAGGTAGGCGTTGGTTAGTTGCGCGTTCGTAGGTGGAAATTCTGAGGTTTCCGGTCGAATCACTTATCCACGGCTCTCTCTCTCTCTCTCTCTTAAAGAAAGTAGAGGGAGAGGTGACTTCCCCTTGTCGCGGGAAGAGAGCTTGTGTGTACCTTTGAATTTTCGAGCTATGTCGGCGGAGGTACCTCTTCTGGGTACCCCTGGTAGGGCTTCCCTTGTCGATTTGGTCGGAAACGAGGTTCCAGGCTAAGTGCATCATTCCTTCCCTTTTCTACTCTATCCTTCTCCTTTTTAACTTTTATCCTATCTCTCCCACTTATACAAAAAAGCCTACTCCTATCATGTCACTCTTTCCCTTTTTCCCCTCTATCTACATATAAGGACCTGGCAGCTACCTCACGCGTCAGAAGAGAGGCTTTGGAACCTCTATAAACAACGCCAATCGACGTTCACTGGTTGCGAGAGACTAGGACTAAAGGTGTCCTAAGCGTTGGGGCACGATGAATGGGATGAGGGTAGTGCCCCGTTAACCCCTTCCCTGGCGCGTAATTATTGACCGTTCCCAGTGCCCGTTGACGGGTGCCTCTGGTAGCATCGGTCCGAGGTGACGGCCCTTTGTTCCCAGGTTGGTTGCCAGGCCAATAAAAAGCCTTGGGTCGAGTCTCTTGGTGGAGCGGGATATCCCTTGAACGCTGCTTCGAGATCCTGGCCGTTGTGAAGGGAACTAGTAGGAGTTTAGTAAGGGGCGTGGTTCATTGTTGTTCACCTGGTGACAAATCGATGGCCCCCTTCGGGGACTGTCTGTGCTGCTTGGTTGGGAGCCACGACACGCCGAGGCTTGACGACTCGGTCAGACGAACAGCAGCACATGGAGCGTGCCTTCTGAAAGATCCGAAACGTCTCCGATCGATAGGCGAGAGCGACTCACGCGGGAAGAACTCACCAACCCCCTTTTTTCTATTGATTGGTCACAAAGTTTTGAAAGAGAGAAAGTGTTCAAAATGACAGGGAAAAAAGGTCCAGCTGCACTCAAATATACTTGTGCGATATGCGAGAAGGATAAGTGGTGCGTGGACTTCCCGGAAGGATGTTTTTCGAAATGCCACCCGGGAAGTATATGCACCGACTGCATCCTTAAAGGAGAGGTCCGAGAGGCAGTGGCATACTGCAACGAACTCAAGGATCTCTTCACAACCTCTGAAGAAAAATCTAGGGCGCTGGAAAGTAAAATACAGACCCTAGAAACGCAGCACGCGCTTCAGATTCGGCGTCTCGAGGAAAAAATCCTAGAGCTAGCCTCTAAACTAGAGGCTCAGTCAGCTCAAGCTCGAGACGAAAGTCCCAGTGACTTGGGTGGTTCCGCCGATGTGACCCCAGCCCAAGGAGGTGAAACTGCATTGGCAGCCCCACTTCTGCCATGCGGAGCCAATGAGAAGAAGAAAAAGAAAAAGAAGAAAAACGACCTAAATGCAGCTCACCCCAGTGTAGAGGATTCGAGCGTTACTGGTGCGCAAGGGAAAGTGGAAAGAGAAGAAGAGAAAAGAGAAACGGAAGAAGAGAAAACAAATGAAGACAAGAAAAATAAGATGAAGAAGAAAAAAAAATAGAAAAATGTAGAGATACAAGAGGAAAGCGGCAAGTCGCTTCCGAGGGAAAAGAATAAGTCGCCTGCTGACAAATGTGCAAGAGTTACCCTTATTGGTGATTCTCAAGCACGGGGCCTGCAGTCCCTGCTAGCGGCCCGCCTTTACACTAGTGTGAAAGTAAGCTGCCAGGATGTGGTAACCACCACATCAGAGTAGAGGCTAAGAAATCACAGATTTCTGAGAGCTTAGTCGTTGCTCTGATGGTCAATGGAAACGACCTCTACCTGAGAGGAGGTAGGGTAGGCCCTACAGATAAAATCCTCCACACGGTCATGGGTGCCGTGGACGACTGTGGGCTGAAAACTCGCAAGCGTGTGGTAGTCGGGATGCTCCCGAGGAGAGGTCCAACACGGACCGCTCACTCGATGAATGTCTCTTTAAACCGGCGCCTGGCAGATTTGTGTACGGCAGAGGGGGTCTTTTTTGTGGACCCGTACCGCACCTTTTATGGTAGAAATGATCTCTACCAAAGCGATGGGGTACATCTTTCCTTTATAGGAAAGGCCTTTCTGTCGTACATGATCCAGGATGTCGTAGAGAGGACCAAAAGGAGTATCCGGCCCAGAGTGAGGGCGGACGTACGCCAGTACGCCCGTGCCACTCCAGGAACGACCTTCTCAGAGGTCGCAAAAAGGGGTGCCTCGCCAACAAACAAGCCGGGAAACGGAAGAGCGTAGGGAGTCCTACAGTCGAGGACTCCCTGAAAGTTCTTCTGTTCAATGCGAGGTCAATCAGGAACAAGTTTCCTGAGCTCCGTGGCCTCGTAGCGACGGAAGAACCCGAAATGGTAGCCATAACAGAATCGTGGATAAAAACCTCAAACCGAGACTTTGAAGGCGAATTCACGTTCCTGGCTACCAACTCTTACACAAAGATAGGCCAGACAGAGAGGGTAACGCTGTAATGTTGTATGTCAAGGATACAATCAAATCTACGAACTCCAACATTATATCCGATCACGAGCTCCTAGGCGTTGACCTAGAGATAGGTCCTGTGAGATACAGGACCCTGGTGCTTTACAGACCCCCTTCCCAACCCGTTGAGAAGGACAGGAAACTGTACCAGCTGCTGGGTGAGCTTGTTCAAGGCAGAGTGTGCATCGTTATGGGCGACTTCAACAGACAAGTTGACTGGGAAACCAGAGCAGCCTGTGGCGAGAGCTCGCTACTCCTGGAGTTTGCCAACAACGAGTTCCTCACTAAATGGGTCAGAGAACCGACGAGAGGAGACAATATCCTCGACTTGGTCTTCACCTCTAAGGATGATATCGTTGAGGATGACTCTGTAGGCGAAGAGCTCGGTGGCAGTGATCACTAGCTAGTTAAATTTACCGTCAAGATCCCGAAGGTAAGGTCTGTTGCCAGTCAATCAAAGAAACTTGACTTGAGAAGAGCAGAGTTTGCAAGCCTTCGTGTTGGGGTGACTGATGTAAGGCTAGCGGTATGCGAAGAGGTTGAGGATTCGTGGAACAATTTCAAAAATAAATTCACGAGTCTTCAATCAAGTTGCATCCCTCTGAAATGCCTTCGTCGGTCTTCTGTTCAACCAAAGTGGTTTAATCGAGAAATCGGCCAACTGCTTAGGGAGAAGAGAAATGCGTACCTGCGATCGAAGATCTCGGGTGCCTTTGACGAGTACCGGATGCTAGCCAGGAGAGTGAAGTCCAGCATAAGGGCGGCTAAGCGGTCTGAGGAACTCCGAGTGGCGAGACTCTGCAAGGAGAATCCCAAGGAGTTCTTCGGCTATGTAAATAACCGTAAACCAATCCATCGTAGGATTGGGCCCTTAGTGGACGAGGGGGGTGAATTAATTCAGTCAGATGCAGAAAATGCTAACCTTCTCAATGACTACTTCTCCTCAGTGTTTACTAAAGAGTGTGGTCCCATCCCCCAGCCCACGGATTCCTACTCGGGGGCAAAGCTGGAGGCAATGGACTTCACCGAAGGAGAAATGAAGAAAAAGATCGCTGACCTAAAGACGAATAAGTCCCCTGGACCGGACGGGTTTCTACCCAAGGTGTTGAAGGAAGTGTGCGATGAAGTATCACGACATCTGTGCGCTATCTTTAACATGTCAATCCGGACCGGATGCGTTCCTAGAGACTGGCGTGAGGCGGAGGTGACTCCGATCTTCAAGAAAGGAGACCCCAGCCATCCGTCAAACTACCGACCTATCAGTCTGACTTCGATAGTCGGTAAACTCATGGAAAGCATGATGGTGGACAAAATAACGTCGTATTTAGAGTCAAACCTGCTACTGAGGAGTTCACAGCACGGCTTCCGAAGGCAACGGTCATGCCTAACGAACCTTATGGAATTCTTCCACTTCGTGTTCAGTGAGCACGATCGGGACAAGGCGGTGGATGTGGTTTACTTAGACTTTTCGAAAGCCTTTGATAAGGTACCACACCGCCGCCTTCTCAGGAAAGTGCGAGCGTGGGGCATAGACGGAAAAGTAGCCGGCTGGATCGAGAACTGGCTAAGTGGCAGACAGCAAAGGGTGTTGGTGAATGGACAGGCTTCTGAGTGGGTGCCCGTTACTAGCGGGGTGCCTCAAGGTTCTGTTCTGGGACCACTACTATTCATCATCTACGTTAACGACATGGACGGTGACATGGTTGCCAAGATTTCCAAATTTGCCGACGATACCAAGCTTGGTATGAACGTTGCAAAGGATGGGAATACTGCCCGCCTGCAGGAAGATCTTGGGAAGATTGGGGAGTGGTCGGACACGTGGCAAATGCCTTTTAACATGAACAAATGCAAAGTAATGCATATCGGCCACAGAAACTCCCAATCTCATTATATCTTTAAGGGTACTGCTCTTGAATCGAGTGACACTGAGAAGGACTCGGGTGTTACTATCACTAGCGACCTCAAGTTCTCGAAACAGTGCATCGAGGCAGAGAAGAAAGCCCAAAGGATGTTAGGCTACATAAAGCGCCAGTTTGGATACCTTAACAAGGAGATAGTACTTTGTCTGTACAACTCCCTCGTTCGGCCGCACCAGGAGTATGCCGTACAATTTTGGAGTCCTTCGTTTCGAAAGGACATCACAAGGTTGGATTGCGTACAAGCTAGGGCAACCAAACTGATTCCTTCTATCCGACATAAAAGTTATGAAGATAGATTAAGGGAATTAGATATGTTCTCTCTGGAAACCCGTAGACTGCGTGGTCAGTTCATCGAAGTTTTTAAAATACTTCGAGGGTTCGACAATGTTGACTACCGGGATATTTTCACACTTAGTGAGAACAGAACGCGCAATCACGGCTTCAAACTTGAACTGAAGCGTTACGACCGCAATATGTGTGGAAATTTTTTCACTTATAGTATCTGCGGTAAGTGGAACGCACTTCCAGTGGAAGTTGTCAACAGTGAATCTGTTGACCAGTTCAAGTCAAGATTAGACAAAGTCTTGCAAAGTGGCCGTTTAGGGACGCAAAACAATTGAGCAGTCATGTGCCTTCTCGAATGCTAGTCCAAAGGTACCCCCTTTGAATGGACCGTAAGATCTCCTAGGTTATTCTCTTCCCTTGTAACTCCTTTAGATTAAGGAATCTTTCTTCTGGTTGAATAAAACTCTCATCGAAAACGAGAAATTGTCTTCCTTGCTCGGTAGAACTTTGTATAATTTATCATTTTACTAGTCTCTTCTGGGTTCTCTGGGAACGATCGGCTTCGAAAATGGCTATCTTTTCGGGTTCGTAACTGGGTTATAACGAACTTGAGAACACAGAACATTTCTCTGGGGCTAACTCTGTCTGAATTCCTACTTTTTGCTTAGCCTTTCTATATATATATATATATATATATATATATATATATATATATATATATATATATATATATATATATATATATATATATATATATATATATATATATATATATATATATATATATATATATATATATATATATATATATATATATATATATATATATATATATATATATATATATATATATATATATATATATATATATATATATATACATATATATAGCCATTAACGTAGAAGGAGGTTTAGGAATCACTGCTGCGGGGTGTGCGTGTGGAGGTCAACCTTATTTGAAGACAAATGACTTGCCTGGCTTTTTGTTTTTACTTCAAAGTTAGCTCGAGGGGGAACTTTTCGCTGACTTGGTTTTTCGTGCTAACAACTTTAGAGGTGAAATTTAGGCATCTTCAAATGCCTAACGTAAACTACGTAAATTAAAAATTGCTCTGTACCCATTTTTAATAGCGAATTGTGCTTATCGGGTTGTCAATACTCCTTATGCAGCGGGATTAACTTTGTTCTTGGTTAAAACAGTTCTTTGTTGGACCTTGTTTTTGGTGGGTCGGTGTTTACCTTTGACGGCCAGATTTACCAAAAAATCCATGGTTTGTTATGGGATCCCCAAACGGCCCTTTGTCAGCCAAATTTTTCATGATTCATTTGGAGGAGAGGGTTTTTTTCTGAAGTTCCTGATTCATGTGGGCCAACTTTCTAAAAACGTTTTGTAGATGACTCCATAGCTATATTTAAACAACGCGATCAAGCTTTATAAATTTCTTAATTTTTTAAACACCCTCCACCCCGGTATTAAATATACAATGAAAAATGAGAGTGATAACACACTCCCCGTATAGATATTTTAATAAGAAAAAATCAAAATGATCTAGAAACATCAGTATATAGGAAACCGACTAATACGAGGTTTGGATTAAACTTTTTTAGTTGCTTAGATTTGAAATACAAATTCTCATCCATTAAGACCCTTCTTCACAGCGCATACAATCTCTGTTCATCCTAGAATTTTATAGACAAAGAATTTCAGTGCCTTAAATATTTCTTTGTGCACAATGGTTTTCCTTCTTTTATTGTAGAAGAGTCAATCCGCACATTTTTAAGTAGATTGTATCAACCAAGCCACCCTGAGATTACAGTGACGAAAGACAAAAATTATTTAATAATGCCAGAGCTGGGTATTCACAATAAAGTCCTTAGCCGAAAATTACACATATTGCTAAGTAAATACTTCTGTCAAATAAAATTTCAAATTGCCTTTGTCAACAAAATAAATATAAAATCTTTCTTTACAATAAAGGATCCGGTCCAAAAGAGTCTTCGGAGTTCGATTATATACTTATTTAAATGTCCTGGGTGTTCCCAATGCAAATATATTGGAAGCTCCGTGAGAACTCTGATGGCAAGATTCTCTTCCCATATGGGTATAAGTAATAGAACCGGTAAGATACTTGAAACCAAAGAAATTCAGCGTTAAGAGATCACGTAATAAAGTGTAAAAGTGATATTTCCTTAGAAAATTTTCAAATTCTAAATTCGCACAAATGCCCTATTACCCTTCGAATCCTAGAAACACTGTATATAAAACAGCTCTCCCCGAATTTAAATAATGTTCTCTGGTCGGGTCCCTCCTTGTTACCTGAATTTGTTTGGATGTGGGTTGCAGGTCGCAGTTTTGGTGCTTTTGGGTGGGCTGGAGCACGTAACACTCTCGTTGGCAAGGTTTGTTATTTTGTATATTAGGTTTTGCCACTTTTTGCTTCAATTATTCGTTTAAAATTCATTTTAAAACAGTTTTATATAATCATTAGATTCATAAATCAAATCGCCCCTACCTTAATAGATTTTAGCAATTATACACTCGCTAACTAATTTAAATATTTAAAATCCTTCCCTAGTCTCTCTATTGTAAATTTGAGCTCCATTTCTAAATATTCCCTTTAACTCTAAGTTTGAAATTCAAAGCTAATACTAGCTAGTAAAGTTATAGATGTACATTTAGCAGTGTGCTCTCTTAACAGTGCAAAATATTTTGTTTGTTTATTTTTATTTTAGGCCTAAGAAGATGTCCGTATTGTGGTCGAAACGTCGCCGGTAAATAGAAAGGATGATACCAGCTATTTTTGTCACCTTGGGATTTCTGTTAAACATTATATATATATATATATATATATATATATATATATATATATATATATATATATATATATATATATATATATATATACATATATATATACATATATATATATATATATATAAATATATATATATATATATATATATATATATATATATATATATATATATATATATATATATATATATATATAAATATATATATATATATATATATATATATATATATATATATATATATATATATATATATATACATATATATATATATATATATATATATATATATATATATATATATATATATATATATATATATATATATATATATATATATATATATATATATATATATATATATCATATGAAAGACTCGACGTATAGGTGAGAATGGATGGGGAAACGTCAATAAAGAGCTCTGTGTAGTGTCTGGACTTTTCTTTCTCCCCATCCATTCTCATATATATATATATATATATATATATATATATATATATATATATATATATATATATATATATATATATATATATATTAACTATTGCAAATAACAGCAACAATGTTTTCGATAAATAAAAACCGCTGTTTAAGGTCAGACTTTTCTGCACCTATATTGCTTTTTACCTCCTTATTTCGTTACTAAACCTAATGTTTTTATATTCACTGACAAGAATTCTGATTGTACATCACTCTGAAGAGACGTTTGTGTCAGCATTTTAGGTGTGTTAGTTTACTTTTTATTGCTTAGTTGAGTGCTGAAGTATAACCTTTCCAACGGCACCTCCCGAACGCCATTTGTTTCAATTTTAATTTTCACCCCTGTTATTATTATTATTATTTCTTTTTTTTCACATTTCTTATATACGAGATATTTGATATGGCTATGGGCCAAAGTTCTTTTATTTTAGTGGGTTTTTTTAACTTTCTTTAGCATTTTTGTTTCTATTTTTCCCAACTCACTGCTTTCCTTTTACTTCGTTTTTTAAACATTTTGTTAGTATATTTACACTTTTCTTTTTATTAGTTAGTACTTTATCTCGTTTCGGATTGAAGCCATTCGGATCCACTGTTTTCACCTCTTTTAGTTTCTTTATACATTTTGACACGGGGCCAGTATATCATGATAAATGGACAATGTCCATGGATAAGGAACACCATAAAACTTCCCTGAGTAGGTGAACCGCTATATACGACTTAATATTCCAAGACAAAATACTAATCATTGAAACCCCATTTATTAGAAAAATCAAAGGGTTGAGTATTTTTTTCCTTTTCACTAATTATATCACTGTAGCTTGCTACTTTCGTTCAAGCATCCTTGAAAGCATATACTATAATCTGACCAAAATTAAACAATAAAGGTGTTATTTAATAAAGTTGTAGGAACTAGTAACACAAAGTATGTTGTCTGGCCCAATTCAGCCACCCAAACTGTATAAATAGCTAAAATTTTGACGAAGAATGGGCAAAATTCTGCCGATGCCGAGTACTCGGCACATCTCTATCCGAGACCACTGTGAACACGCAGATGGTAAGCTGTACACCCCTCAGAACGATGCAGATGGTGCAGAAGAATGCCACACTTCTGATAACAGGCACGCAAAGGATCGACCGTATTCGGAAATCGGTTCTACATCAAAGAATCGGACTAAAACCGATCAATATGGAGATCCAAAGGCTAGGGAGAAAGACTTAGGAAAAAATAGATCAGGAAATACTCCCAACAATAAACCGATTTGAACATATGAAGAAACAGAGGACGCGCAATTGGTAGAACAACTCTGTTCTCAAGCGGAAGAACCTGCATGAGAGAGAATGTACTACTGATATATACTTAATGAAATGAGGCGAAGTGCCCTAACTCAAAACATAACTCGATTCAAAAGTGCCCAAATTCAATACAATTCAAAATTAAATCCAAACTAACTAATTTTAGCAAAAAGAGGCGGTAAACATGTAGATTATCGGCCCGGCCTAGGAAAAATTGTTTTGTGTAAATATTATCGTTCACCCGTGTTTGAATCTTCGTTCGCGTTATCTTTCACCCGTGTTTGAATATTCATGCGCGTTTGAGTTTTGTTCGAATGCTAGTTGCCGCCATTTTTTTGGGGGAAATCTCGAAATTAAACCCACCGAAAATGCTGTTTACGTAGGCCATTTTATTTACCAAATTGCCCGAAAAAAAAACCGAAACACTTTGTTTCCCGTACTTAATTGCATTGGTTATCATTCCGAAATAGCGGAGGGAAGCCTATTTATTTTGCGCGCCTGCGTCGTATTCGAAATCTAACTGACGCCATCTTTCTTATCCAAAAATAAAGAACGATAAGCGCTGTTAACTTACTTTATTTCGGGGGGTACACTTCAGAAATAGCGATGAGGAAGGCGTGGAATCGTTCTTTAATTCCCGTTTTGGTCAACGGGAAGCGCTTGCAGAAGATGGCGGTTTCAAGATAGGCGTCGAATTGAGCGGTTTTTCTCCCGTATTTGGGAATTGAACCTCTCGCATCTCGCCAGACGCGTTCAATATTCTGGGGTCACCTCTAATTGCCGGCCACAGATTTCGCATTCACTTTTAGTTCGCACTAAATTATGCACTTCCAAAAAGTTGTTTAATTTATCTCTAGCAGAAACTAGGCTTAATAATTCCGCAATAGACGACGGACAAACTTGAAAATTCGATTGCATTTTGAAACTGCGGTGAAGACGTGCGATTCAGAATTTTCAAACTGCGTAAAAGGGGAATGTTTGACACCCAAACTGCTAAAAAACAAGTAGTTCCTTGAAATGATCTAGCTAATTACATTTAATTGTATAAAACAAGGTAATAAAAAGAGTAAAATGGTGAAAAATATATTGAAAAATAAAAATGACTCCGAATGGGGATAATAAAAAGCTATTAAGTATGAAAAAAATTTGAAATTAAGCATTTCTGACGTCATTCCCCCTACCCCCCACCCCCTATTATAATTTGCAAAACGATTAAAGACGCTGACATGATGTAGTTAAAGCATTCCCCTCTGTAAACGGCAGAACATTATAACAATTAGGATTATATACTGGGGGCTGTGCCCCCCAGACCCCCCCCAATTTAATGAAACTCAGGATCATCGTAGTGTGCCCCCCCCCCTTTTGCTTACCCCCACACGAGCCGTCCCCTTAAAAATGAAATCGAGCATTTCTGACGTCATACCCCCACCCCCCCACCCCCTATTATAATTTGCAAAACGATTAAAGACGCTGACATGCTGTAGTTAAAGCATTCACCTCTGTAAACGTCAGAACATTATAACAATTAGGATTATATACTGGGGGGCTGTGCCCCCCAGACCCCCCCCAATTTAATGAAACTCAGGATCATCGTAGTGTGGTCCCCCCCTGATGCTTACCCCAACACGAGCCGTCCCCTTAAATGTACTCCAAAAACGTGAAACATTTTGGAACACGTACGAAAAAACTACGGTTTATCGGCCGGGATCGGCCGGGCCGATAATCTACATATTTACCAAAGAGGCAAAGTGCCCAAATTTAACTCATTTTAAAATTAAATAAAAATAATTCATATTAACAAAAGGAGGCAAAGTACCCAATTCAAATTTAAATTTAACAAGCACAGATCATCAAAATTAACCAACTAAAACAAGAAGTGGAAGATAGAATAAAATAAATGAAAAGAGGCGAAGTGCCCAAACTATTACTCAAATTGAAAATAATAAATGAAAAACTTAATAAAATT
This sequence comes from Ceratothoa steindachneri, assembly GCA_963969495.1. Taxonomy (NCBI): domain Eukaryota; kingdom Metazoa; phylum Arthropoda; class Malacostraca; order Isopoda; family Cymothoidae; genus Ceratothoa; species Ceratothoa steindachneri. The sequence continues at coordinate 190,000,122 of OZ018321.1, read as the reverse complement.
TAACTAGAGATATTTAGCATAATAAAAAAACATTGAAAGGCTTGAATGCCACGATTGTGAATTAAATTAGGTAAACATGTAGACGAGCGGCCCGGCTGGAAAAAAATATTTTGTGTAAATATTATCGTTCACCCGCTTCTGAATATTCATGTGCGTTTGAGTCGTCTGACGTCATACCACACCCCCAACCCCTATTATAATTCGCAAAACGATTAAAGGCGCTGACATGTTGTAGTTAAAGCATTTACCTATGTAAACGTCAGAACATTATAAAAATTAGGATTATATACTGGGGTGCTGTGCCCCCCGGCCTCCCCCTAATTTAATGAAACAGGATCATCGTAGTGCGGTCCACGCATAGTGTTTATCCCCCCACGAGTTGTTCCCTATAAATATACTCCAAAAAGTGAAACATTTTGGAACACGGACGAAATAGTACATCTTTACGGCCGGGCCGCTCGTCTACATATTTACTTTAGGTAAATATGTAGATTAGCGGCCCAGCCGGAAAAAAAAATTGTGTGTAAATATTATCGTTCACTCATGTCGGAATATTCATGCGCGTTTGAGTCCTTTTCGAATTATTATTCTATAAACAATTAGGATTATATACTGGGGGGCTGTGCCCCCCAGACCCCCCTAAATTTAATGAAAGTCAGGATCATCGTAGTGTAGTCCCCCCATTGTGTTTACCCCCACACGAGCCGTCAACTTAAATGTATTCCAAAAATGTGAAAAATGTTGGAACACGGACGAAATAGTACGTCCCATCGTTCGCGCCGATAATTTACATATTTACCTTACTTTAAATTAAACTAAAATAAAAATAGGTAAATATGTAGATTAGCGGCCCGGCGGAAAAAAAAATTGTGTGTAAATTTTATCGTTCACTCGTGTCGGAATATTCATGCACGTTTGAGTCCTTTTCTAATTATTATTCTATAGACAATTAGGATTATATACTGGGGGGCTGTGCCCCCCAGACCCTCCCCAATTTAATGAAACTCAGGATCATCGTAGTGTAGTCCCCCCTTGGGTTTACCCACACACAAGCCGTCAACTTAAATGTACTCCAAAAACGTGAAACATTTTGGAACACGGACAAAATAGTACGTACCATCGTTCGCGCCGATAATCTACATATTTACCTAAAAAATATATGACAGGACATTATAGTACTGAAAGTAGAATGGACTTGGCAGATAACAGAAATAGGTTCCAAGGCGATAGAGGTGAGGTCATTCAGGTTTCAAGAGGTGCTTCAGGGATAGGGGGGTTAAATTGTTTCTATACAAATGCTCGTATTAGAAACAAGAAGGATGAGCTATATAGTTATATTAACAATGAGGATATAGATATATTATGTGTTACTGAATCATGGGTTAATGAAATAGAATTTAGTGACACTATAAGTGAATTTGATTTACAGGGCTATAATATGTACATTAGTCAAAGGACAGGCAGGATTGGTGGAGGAATAATTATCTATATAAAAAACAACATTGTTTCAAGTTTAAATACAATAAAGCAGGATGGAGTTGAGTCACTTTGGATAGATATTAGGTTCAGTAAAAATAGAATGGTGCATTTGGGAGCTTTTTACAGGCCACCTGGGCAGAAAGTTCTTTAGTTACTATAAAATTAATAACAAGTCTGGCAGAGTTAAAATAGGACCTATCAAATATGAAGGGGTTGTGAGAGAAACTGATGAGGAAATAGTTGAGGTACTAAATGGTCATTTTGCATCAGTATTTACAAAGGAGAAACTAAATAGTCTTATGTATAGTACTCGTGGGTCAGGGAAAGAGGTGTTTGCTACCATTACTGTGGATCGGAAGATGATAAAAGGACTAATAGGTGAGTTAGATACTACCAAGGCCTCCAGCCCTGATAATATTCATTCTAGGATACTTAAAGAAGGGGTAGAAAGTATCTCAATAGCTCTGGAGAAGTTATATACTAGGTCACTGGAATATGGAGAAATACCTGATGATTGGAAGAGAGCGAATGTAGTCCCCATTTTCAAGAAGGGTAGTAAAGAGGATCCAAATAACTTTAGATCGGTTAGCCTAACTCCTGTAGTCTGTAAAATTCTTGAGAAAATAGTTAAAAAAGGGATTTGCCAACATCTAGAGAGGGAGGGGTTAATAAACAATGCTCAGCATGGGTTTAGATCAGGTAGATCATGTTTGACTAATTTACTAGACTTTCTAGAGTTCGTAACAAATCAAGTAGATAAGGGAGAGAATGTGGATGTAATTTACTTGGATTTTAGTAAAGCATTTGATAAGGTACCACATAGGAGATTAGTTCATAAATTAAAAATGATTGGAATATGTGGGGGGGGGGGGGTTCAAATTGGATAGCTGAGTGGCTGAAAGACAGGAAGCAAAGGGTAGTGCTAAATGGTGTAAAGTCAAAGTGGAGGGATGCTATCAGTGGGGTTCCTCACGGATCAGTTCTTGGTCCATTATTATTTGTCATCTATATAAACAATCTTGGGGAGGCAGTTAATAATAAAGTGTCAATTTTTGCGGATGATACCAAATTAGCAGCTGTAGTTAAAGATATTGATGATAATTTTAAAGTGCAGGGGGATTTAAATAAATTGTTATCCTGTGCACATAAGTGGCAAATGACTTTCAACCTTGATAAGTGCAAAGTTATTAACATGGGAAAAGATAATAGAGAATTTAACTATGAAATGGATGGGCATTGGCTGAGCTCAGTAGAGGATGAGAAGGATCTAGGAGTAGTAATAGATAAGTCATTAAGGTTTTCTAAGCAGTGTATTGAAGCAAGAAATAGGGCAAATAGAGTGCTGGGTTTCATTAAGAGAAATGTCAGTTACAAAAGTAAGGAGGTTATTCTTAAACTCTATAACTCTTATGTTAGGCCACATCTAGAGTACTGTATACAGGCATGGTCCCCACATTTTAGACATGATATTAACCTGCTTGAGTCAGTGCAACGGAGGGCAACAAAGATTATTCCTTCCCTGAGGCACCTTGAATATATAGATAGACTGAGGGTATTAAATATGTTCTCGTTCGAAAGGAGGTGTGTGAGAGGGGATATGATTGAGCTCTTTAAAAAATTTTCCGGGATAGATAAATTGGATGTTAGCAAGTTTTTTGAGTTAGATGATGGAAATCGGACTAGAGGTCACCACTTGAAAATTAAAAAGCAACGGTGTAGGTTGGATTTAAGAAAATATTTTTTCACCAATATAGTGGTAGATTTCTGGAACAAATTGCCGCCGACGGTAGTAGGTAGTCCAAATTTAAATGTATTTAAGAGTAGGTTGGATGAGTTTATGGGGAGGGAAGGTTGTCATGGTTCCTAAGTTTTGTATATATTAATGTTGTTTGTATATATCTATAGCTGCATGATTTATTTCTTGACAAGCCTTGATTGGCGATACCCTTGTTTCTGGACGCAATCCTCTGGATGTAGTTTTCCTGGGAGTTTGGGTGCCTTAAAAAAGTGGCCATTTGACTCGGATGACCTATGATGAGCCCTTGTGGCTTTTGTCATCTGTTATATTATATTGTGGGGGGACTTTGATTTTGTCATTCCCTGGTGATGGTGCTTTTTGTGGGTGGGTTTTGACGGATGCAGATGACCTTTGATAGGCCCTTGTGGCTTTTGTCATCTGTGAAATTATGTTATGTTATGATGTGGATGAACTAATGATAAGGGAAATAAGTAAGGGATGTGAAACGGATGCAGTTAACATAACATAATTTCACGGATGACAAAAGCCACAAGGGCCTATCAAAGGTCATCCGCATCCGTCAAAACCCACCCACAAAAAGCACCATCACCAGGGAAAGACAAAATCAAAGTCCCCACAATATAATATTACAGATGACAAAAGCCACAAGGGTTCATCATAGGTCATCCGAGTCAAACAGCCTCTTTTTTTAAGGCACCCAAACTCCAAGAAAACTACATCCAGAGGATTGCATCCAGAAACAAGAGTATCACCAATCAAGGCTTGTCAAGAACTAAGTCATGCAGCTATAGATATATACAAACAATATTAATATATACAAAACTTAGGAACCATCCCAACCTTCCCTCCCCATAAACTCATCCAACCTACCCTTAAATACATTTAAATTTGGACTAACTACTACCCTCCACGGCAATTTGTTCCAGAAGTCTACCACTCTATTGGTGAAAAAATATTTTCTTAAATCCAACCTACACCGTTGCTTTTAAATTTTCAAGTGGTGACCTCTAGTCCGATTTCCATCATCTAACTCAAAAAACTTGCTAACATCCAATTTATCTATCCCAGAAATTTTTTTAAAGATAAGTTAGGACAGATTAAGTGTTTGAAAAGGAAGGACATAGAACCTGTTAGGTTGACTAAAAGATTCAATGTCCTGAGAGAGGAAGAGTGTGAAAGTGATTTGCCTGGTTTGATTGTGGATGAAAGCAGGATGGGTGGTAGTGTGACTGAGAGCAGGAGGGAGGGTAATATTAGGCCAAGACAGAATAGGAGAATGACTGAGGTGCTAGTGATGGGTGACTCTCAGATTAGGTATTTAGATAGGAAGTTGAGTGATAGCAAGTGGAAGGAAATGAGAGTTTGTCTGCCGGGTGCTGGTGTAAGTGATGTTTGTGAGAGGTATGATAGGCTGGTTGGGTGTGAGAGGGATGCAGTTGTGATTACGCATGTGGGAGTGAATGATGTAAAGAAGGTGGGTACATGTGAGTTACGTGAGCAGTATAAAAGGTTAGTTGAAAGGATGAGTAAAAGCAGGGTAAAAGGTGTTGTTTCTGGTGTGCTTCCGAGATTGGATGTGGGGGTAGAATGGTTGTCGCATGCAATTGGTTTGAATGAATTTGTGAAAGGACTGTGTGAGGAGTTAGGATTGGTGTCTGTAGATGTCTGGGGTGGGTTTTACGGGAATAGGAGGTTGTATGCAATGGATGGGCTCCATCTTAGTCGGGCAGGTGTTGAGGTTCTATGGGGGGAGCTGGATAGTGTGATTAGGTCCTTACGGGTGGGAAACTAGAAGCTGTTAGAGGTAAGGGAATAACAGGAATAGAGGGCAGGTGTAGGAAATGGAAGGGATGCAGAGATAGAGGAATAGCTAGGGAGAGGGCATACTGATGTGTTATAGGGGGACTAATGCACAAGTAAATGAGCAGATAACTAGGAATAAAAAAGCACGATGCAATGAAGATGGGAATAATAAAAAAACCTTAAAAATATACTACACAAATGGTCAGAGTATAAGGAATAAGATAGATCTCTTAAGAGCGTTAGCGAGTGAAGAGAATTTTTATATAATTGCGATAACAGAGTCATGGCTTGATTTGGCAGGTAATCACTTTAAACCTGAGGTTGAGATTGAGGGCTTTTAACATGATCCATACAGATAGGAATAGGAAGAGAGGAGGAGGGGTTATTATTTATATTAAAGATAATCTCCAGTGTTGTGTAAACAGTACAATTAAATTAGATAACACAGAGTCATTATGGCTAAATGTAAAGGAAGGTAAAAACAAGCTTGTCATAGGATTATTATACAGACCACCAAATCTTAGTAAGGAAGCTTCAAATCTTCTGTGGCAGGAGATAGAACAGGCATGTAGAAGTAAGCATGTGTGTATAATGGGCAATTTTAATTACAGAAATATAGACTGGGAAGCTCTTGTGGGTGATCAGGAGGCTGAGGAATTTTTGAATGTTGTCCAAGATAATTTTCTGAGGCAGATTATTACCGAACCCACTAGAGGTAATAATATACTGGATTTAGTTCTGACAAATAGGGAAGAAGTTATTAAGGATACTGAGATTGTAGGAAATTTGGGTAATAATGACCATTGTGAAATTAGATTCAAGATGAGATGGAATGGTATTGATAGTAGCATGAACAATGTCAAAATTCCTGACTTTAGAAGAACAAATTATAATGGGCTAAGGACTTACCTGGAGGCAGTTGTACAGAAACCAGGCAATGAAATCAAATCAGGAATAGATTCAATGATATCAGTTAGTGGAGACAATATAATCAACAGGAGGAAGAGATTACAATTGAAGAGGAGTATGAAAGAATAATTGAGCAATTAATTACAGGTCAGATGATTAACATTCCATATAAGGAGATTAGGACTAAAAATAATGACCCAAAATGGATGACAGATAAAATTAAGCATTATATTGGCATTAAAAAGGGCACTTATAGGAAAATAAAAAATGGAGAGGATCACTTAAGGCAGAGATATAATGAACTAGCAAGAGATGTTAAAAAGTTAATTAGAGTAGCAAGGAGAAATTATGAAATTAAAGTGGCAAATAGGGCAAAGGAAGATCCTAAAAGTTTTTATCAATTATACAAAACTGAGGTTAGAGATAAAATAGGCCCACTTATAGATTCCAATGGAGAATTAGTGAGTGATAGGGACTCAATGGCTGGAATGCTAAATGACTTTTTTCTCATTATTTACACAGGAGGATACTCTAAATATACCAGAGGTGTCAATGATCTTTCGTGGTAATGATGAAGAGAAATTAAAGGATATCTTGATCACAAATGAGATAGTGACAAAGGAAATTGATAAAATCAAAAGTAGTAAAGCACCCGGTCCTGATGAGGTCTTTCCTAGAATTTGGAAAGAATGTAAGGATGTGTTAAGTGAGCCCCTAGCATGCATCTTTAGAAAATCATTGGAGAGTGGCATTGTGCCAGTGGCATGGAAGAAAACCAATGTGATACCTATATTTAAGAAAGAGGATAAAACAAATATGTCTAATTACAGACCAGTAAGTTTGACATCAGTGGTAGGGAAAATGATGGAATCTATTATAGCAAGGAATATTAGAGATCACTTGGATAAGCATAAGTTGATAAAAGAATCACAGCATGGCTTTAGTAAGGGTAAATCCTGTCTGACTAATTTGCTGTCTTTTTATAGTAAGGTGTATGATGCAGCAGATAATGATGAAAACTATGATATTTTATACTTGGACTTTAGTAAGGCTTATGATCGAGTGCCACACTTAAGAACATAAGAAAAGAAGGAGACTGCAAAAGACCATTCATGGCCTACACTTGGCAGCTCCTGTTCCAGTCAACACACAACAGATTTCTTACCAGAGAAAAGTCATCAACATTGTCACCCTTTACAGGAGTTCGTCAGATCTAATCTACAATATACATAAAATGCATCCAGAAGATTATGTCCATTCATGCAACCGCAAAATATAATCTCCCCACTCCTTAGAAAAATATATACATATGTACATAAAAAAAAGTCAGTTCCATCTAGCAGCTTCATCCATATATTTATCTAATCTATTCTTAAAACTACCCAGAGAGCAGGCTTCTATCACATGTCTAGTGAGCCTATTCCATTCATCTACCACACGATTTGTAAACCAATTCCTCCCAATCTCCTTCCTAAACCTATACTTATCAAGCTTAAACCCATTGCTACGTGTCCTGTCATGTTCACTAAGTATAAGAACCTTACCCAGATCCCCTTTATTATATCCTTTTACCCATTTGAAGACTTCAATCAATTCCCCTCTGACTCTTCTCCTTTCCAATTTATGTAGATTTAGTTTTCTGAGCCTTTCACCATAAGGTAAGTTCCTGAGCCCACCAATCATCTTTGTCATCCTTCTCTGCACAGACTCAAGCAAATCAATATCCTTCCTTTAATATGGTGACCAAAATTGTACTGCATAGTCTAGATGAGGCCTAACTAGCGCCAGATACAGTTTTAGAATGACTTCAGCACTCTTATTGCTTACACTCCTCCTAATGAATCCCAATATCCTATTAACTTTATTCTTAGCATTTAGGCATTGCTTTCTAGGACGAAGGTCTGAACTTACCAAAATACCCAAGTCCCTCTCACAATCGGTCCTCCCTAAAATTCTCCCATTTAATTTATAACTATTCAATGGATTATTTATACCTATACTAAGTACACTACATTTATCTATGTTAAACTTCATTTGCCATTTCTCAGCCCAATTGGACAGAATGGTCAATTCCTCCTGCATTACAACAGCATCAGAATCAGCCCTAATAGCCCTACCTAGCTTAGTATCATCAGCAAATTTACTCAGGTCACTACTTATACCAATGTCAAGATCATTAATATAAATTAAGAATAGCAAGGGACCCAAAACAGATCCTTGCGGAACTCCACTGCTAACACACCCCACTCAGATTTAACTCTTTGCTGTCTGTCACCAAGCCATGACTGAATCCACATACCTCCTTTCGAACGAGAATATATTTAATACCCTCAGTCTATCTATATATTCAAGGTGCCTCAGGGAAGGAATAATCTTTGTTGCCCTCCTTTGCACTGACTCGAGAAGGGGACTTCAACTTAAACTCTGTGGACTGGGAAAATTTGAGGATAATTTTTTGAATCAATTTGTTAATGAGCCAATGAGGGGGGACAATATATTAGATTTAGTACTTTCTAACAGTGATCATTTAGTTCAAGAATTGACTTTTGGGGAAGCATTGGGAAATAGTGACCATCAGATAGTTTGTTTTAACTTGGGAATTGAGAAGGGTAAAATAACCGAGAATGCTGTAAAAGTTCCAAATTTTCATAAGGGAGATTATGTAAAACCCCGAAGCTTGCTAAATTTTGTAGACTGGGATGTAGAATTCAGAGGTAAAAATGCTTATGGGATGTGGGATACTTTCAAGCATATAATAAATGTAGTCCAAGAACAATGTATCCCAATGAAGGCCATTAAGAACAAAAGTAGGAAACCATTATGGTGGAATCAGGAGATAGCTAGAAAAATTTCAGAGAAGAAAAGGGCATACAAAAAATTACAGGTAGAAAATAATATTCAAAATTTAAGTGATTATAGAATGGCTAGAAATGAGTTAAATAAGATTATAAAGAAAAACAAAAGGGTGTCAGAAATTTTAATTAGCTCAGGATAGCAACAAAGATCCTAGAAAGTTCTTTAGTTACTATAAAATTAATAATAAGTCTGGCAGAGTTAAAATAGGGCCTATCAAATATGAAGGGGTTGTGAGAGAAACTGATGAGGAAATAGTTGAGGTACTAAATGGTCATTTTGCATCAGTATTTACAAAGGAGAAACTAAATAGTCTTATGTATAGTACTCATGGGTCAGGGAAAGAGGTGTTTACTGGTGTGGATTGGAGGACGATAAAAGGACTAATAGGTGAGTTAGATACTACCAAGGCCTCCGGCTCTGATAATATTCATTCTAGGATACTTAAAGAAGGGGTAGAAAGTATCTCAATAGCTCTGGAGAAGTTGTATACTAGGTCACTGGAATATGGAGAAATACCCGATGATTGGAAGAGAGCGAATGTAGTCCCCATTTTCAAGAATGGTAGTAAAGAGGTTCCAAATAACTTTAGACCGGTTAGCCTAACTCCTGTAGTCTGTAAAATTTGTGAGAAAATAGTTAAAAAAGGGATTTGCCAACATCTAGAGAGGGAAGGGTTAATCAGCGATGCTCAGCATGGGTTTAGATCAGGTAGATCATGTTTTACTAATTTACTAGACTTTCTGGAGTGTGTAACAGATCAAGTAGATAAGGGAGAGAATGTAGATATAATTTACTTAGATTTTAGTAAAGCATTTGATAAGGTACCACATAGGAGACTAGTTCATAAATTAAAAATGATTGGGATATGTGGGGGTGTTTCAAATTGGATAGCTGAGTGGCTGAAAGACAGGAAGCAAAGGGTAGTGCTAAATGGTGTAAAGTCAAAGTGGAGGGATGTTATCAGTGGGGTTCCTTATGGATCAGTTCTCGGTCCATTATTATTTGTCATCCATATAAACGATATTGGGGAGGCAGTGAATAATAAAGTGTCAATTTTTGCGGATGATACCAAATTAGCAGCTGTAGTTAAAGATATTGATGATAATTTTAAAGTGCAGGGGGATTTAAATAAATTGTTATCCTGGGCACATAAGTGGCAAATGACTTTCAACCTTGATAAGTGCAAAGTTATTAACATGGGAAAAAATAATAGAGAATTTAACTATGAAATGGATGGGCATTGGCTGAGCTCAGTAGAGGATGAGAAAGATCTAGGAGTAGTAATACATAAGTCATTAAGGTTTTCTAAGTAGGTGTAGAAAGTATTGCAGTAGCTCTTGAGAAGATATTTATTAGATCACTAGAGTCTGGAGAAATACCAAATAACTTTAGACCAGTAAGCTTAACTTCTATAGTCTTTAAATTTCTTGAGAAGATGGTTAAGAAGGGAATTTCTGATCATCTAGAGAGTAGCAGGTTAATTAATGATGCTCAGCATGGTTTTAGAAAAGGTAGATCGTGTTTAACTAATTTACTGGATTTTATGGATTATGTAACTAAAGAATTAGATAGGAGTGAGAAAGTTGATGTGATCTACTTAGATTTCAGCAAAGCTTTTGATAAGGTTTCACATAGAAGACTAGTTCATAAATTAAAGCTGCATGGGATATGTGGTAATGTTTTAAATTGCATAACTGAATGGCTGAAAAATAGGAAACAGAGAGTTGTACTGAATGGAGTGAGGTTAGAGTGGAGGAATGTTACTAGTGGCGTACCTCAGGGATCAGTTTTAGGCCCTTTATTATTTATAATCTATGTAAATGATCTTGGGCAAGGTGTGAATAGCAAAGTATCAATTTTTGCTGATAACACTAAATTGGCAGCTGTAGTCAAAGAGGTTGAGGGTAGCTTTAAAGTGCAGGGTGACTTAAATAAGTTGTTAGCTTGGGCTCAGAAGTGGCAGATGACTTTTAACCTTAATAAATGCAAAGTTATTAACATGGGGAGAGATAATAGGGAATTTAGCTATGAGATGGATAGGTATTGGCTTAATTCAGTTAAAGATGAGAAGGACTTAGGAGTAGTAGTAGATAGGTCACTGAAATTTTCAAAGCAGTGTATTAAGGCAAAAAATAGAGCAAATAGGGTGCTAGGTTACATTAAAAGAAATGTTAGCTACAAGAGTAAGGAGGTCATCCTTAAACTATACAACTCTTATGTCAGGCCACATTTAGAGTACTGTATACAGGCATGGTCACCACATTTTAGACATGATATAATCTTATTAGAGTCGGTACAAAGGAGGGCAACAAAAATAATACCATCCCTGAAGCACCTTGAATATGAAAATAGACTGAGGGTATTAAATATGTTTTGATTTGAAAGAAGGTGTGTGAGGGGAGATATGATTGAGCTTTTTAAAATCTTTTCTGGGATAGATAAATTGGATTTCAGCAAGTTATTTGAGTTAGAAGGTAGTAATAGAACTAGAGGCCACCACTTAAAGATTAAAAAACAGAGGTGCAGACTGGATGTTAGAAAATATTTTTTCACTAACAGAGTGGTAGATTATTGGAATAGGTTGCCACCTGTGACTGTAGACAGCCCAAACTTGAATGTTTTCAAGCGCAGATTGGATGATTATATGGGGATGGAGGGTTAATTTCTTACTTTCGGTATGTGGATATGTTTCTTGACTCATTCCTGTGGATGCAGTTTCTTTTTATTGTATATTTTGGGGGACTTTAATTTTGTTTTTGACAGACTCCTATGGAGGCTTTAAATTATATATTGTAGATGCATGGTTGGACATTCCTATGGATGCTTTATGTGGGTGGATTTGATGGATGCGGATGACCTTTGATAGGCCCTTGTGGCTTTTGTCATCCGTGAAATTATGTTATGTTATATGTTATGAAGCAAGAAATAGGGCAAATAGAGTGCTGGGTTTCATTAAGAGAAATGTCAGTTACAAAAGTAAGGAGGTTATTCTTAAACTCTATAACTCTTATGTTAGGCCACATCTAGAGTACTGTATACAGGCATGGTCCCTACATTTTAGACACGATATTAACCTTCTCAAGTCAGTGCAACGGAGGGCAACAAAGATTATTCCTTCCCTGAGGCACCTTGAATATATAGATAGACTGAGGGTATTAAATATGTTCTCATTTGAAAGGAGGTGTGTGAGAGGGGATATGATTGAGCTCTTTAAAAATTTTTCCGGGATAGATAAATTGGATGTTAGCAAGTTTTTTGAGTTAGATGATGGAAATCGGACTAGAGGTCACCACTTGAAAATTAAAAAGCAACTGTGTAGGTTGGATTTAAGAAAATATTTTTTCACCAATAGAGTGGTAGAATGATCTTTTGGGGTAATGATGAAGAGAAATTAAAGGATATCTTGATCACAAAGGAGATAGTGACAAAGGAAATTGATAAAATCAAAAGTAGTAAAGCACCCGGTCCTGATGAGGTCTTTCCTAGAATTTGGAAAGAATGTAAGGATGTGTTAAGTGAGCCCCTAGCATGCATCTTTAGAAAATCATTGGAGAGTGGCATTGTGCCAGTGGCATGGAAGAAAGCCAATGTGATAACTATATTTAAGAAAGGGGATAAAACAAATATGTCTAATTACAGACCAGTAAGTTTGACATCAGTGGTAGGGAAAATGATGGAATCTATTATAGCAAGGAATATTAGGGATCACTTGGATAAGCATAAGTTGATAAAAGAATCACAGCATGGCTTTAGTAAGGGTAAATCCTGCCTGACTAATTTGCTGTCTTTTTATAGTAAGGTGTATGAAGCAGCAGATAAGGATGAAAACTATGATATTTTATACTTGGACTTTAGTAAGGCTTTTGATCGAGTGCCACACTTACGGCTTCTGAGCAAAGTTAAAGCACACGGGATCGATGGCAGTATATTTAGGTGGATTCAGTCATGGCTTGGTGACAGACAGCAAAGAGTTAGTATAGATGGAGTTAAATCTGAGTGGGGGTGTGTTAGCAGTGGAGTTCCGCAAGGATCTGTTTTGGGTCCCTTGCTATTCTTAATTTATATTAATGATCTTGACATAGGTATAAGTAGTGACCTGAGTAAATTTGCTGATGATACTAAGCTAGGTAGGGCCATTAGGGCTGATTCTGATGCTGTTGTAATGCAGGAGGAATTGACCATTCTGTCCAATTGGGCTGAGAAATGGCAAATGAAGTTTAACATAGACAAATGTAGTGTACTTAGTATAGGTAGAAATAATCCACTGAATAGTTATAAATTAAATGGGAGAAATTTAGGGAGGACCGATTGTGAGAGGGACTTGGGTATTTTGGTAAGTTCAGACCTTCGTCCTAGAAAGCAATGCCTAAATGCTAAGAATAAAGCTAATAGGATATTGGGATTCATTAGGAGGAGTGTAAGCAATAAGAGTGCTGAAGTCATTCTAAAACTGTATCTGGCGCTAGTTAGGCCTCATCTAGACTATGCAGTACAATTTTGGTCACCATATTATAGGAAGGATATTGATTTGCTTGAGTCTGTGCAGAGAAGGATGACAAAGATGATTGGTGGTCTAAGGAACTTACCTTATGGTGAAAGGCTCAGAAAACTAAATCTACATAAATTGGAAAGGAGAAGAGTCAGAGGGGAATTGATTGAAGTCTTCAAATGGGTAAAAGGATATAATAAAGGGGATCTGGGTAAGGTTCTTATACTTAGTGAACATGACAGGACACGTAGCAATGGGTTTAAGCTTGATAAGTATAGGTTTAGGAAGGAGATTGGGAGGAATTGGTTTACAAATCGTGTGGTAGATGAATGGAATAGGCTCACTAGACATGTGATAGAAGCCTCCTATCTGGGTAGTTTTAAGAATAGATTAGATAAATATATGAATGAAGCTGCTAGATGGGACTGACTTTTTTATGTACATATGTATATATTTTTCTAAGGAGTGGGGAGATTATTTTGCGGTTGCATGAATGGACATAATCCTCTGGATGCATTTTATGTATATTGTAGATTAGATCTGACGAACTCCTGTAAAGGGTGACAATGTTGATGACTTTTCTCTGGTAAGAAATCTTTTGTGTGTTGACTGGAACAGGAGCTGCCAAGTGTAGGCTATGAATGGTCTTTTGCAGTCTCCTTCTTTTCTTATGTTCTTATGTTCTTAATTGTGGAACAAATTGCCGCGCAGGGTAGTAGGTAGTCCAAATTTAAATGTATTTAAGAGTAGGTTGGATGAGTTTATGGGGAGGGAAGGTTGTCATGGTTCCTAAGTTTTGTATATATTAATATTGTTTGTATATATCTATTGCTGCATGATTTAGTTCTTGACAAGCCTTGATTGGTGATACCCTTGTTTCTGGATGCAATCCTCTGGATGTAGTTTTCCTGGGAGTTTGGGTGCCTTAAGAAAGAGGCCGTTTAACTCGGATAACCTATGATGAGCCCTTGTGGCTTTTGCCATCTGTTATATTATATTGTGGGGGACTTTGATTTTGTCTTTTCCTGGTGATGGTGCTTTTTGTGGGTGGGTTTTGATGGATGCGGATGACCTTTGATAGGCCCTTGTGGCTTTTGTCATCCGTGAAATTATGTTATGTTAAAGACTTCCTATTTTTACTGATCTTAATGTCTATCTACGTTGACCCTACCTCATCCTGCTTTATTGATATATTTACCCATGTAAATCAAAATCAGGGAACATACTGTTCCCTGGTTTTCAAGGTAAGGGATTTTCTATAACATCCAACCTGCACCTCTTTTTTTTTGTTTTCAAGTATTGGCCCCTAGTATTATTACTACTTTCCAACTCTAACTTGCCCAAATCCAACTTATCCATCCCAGAAGAGATTTTAAAAAGCTCAATCTTATCTGCCCTCACACACCTTCTTCTTCCTATTCCCATTTAATTCTGATACATTTCTGTTTTGTTTTTTTCATATTAACATTGATCTTAAGCATGAGTTAAAGATTTTATCTTTTACCCTTTGTATTAATGGTGTTTACTGAAAATAAATATATGTAGCTTTATGCAAGTCACCCAAATTAGAATACTTTGACCCATTGCCGATATCAGTTTCGATTTTCTTACAATCTGTAGATTTAAAAAAAATTAAGATGAACTTATCTGTAGCTTTTGTTTTTCTTATTATATAATGTACTTTATATTTCCTCAGTACCCAAATATTTATGAAAAATTACTAGCTCATATCTACATTTTAAAAGCAGTATTACTAATCCTTCACATTAAAGAATAAATTGAAATATGGAAACAAAAAATGTATATACTGTTCCCTGGTTTTCAAGGTAAGGAATTTTATCTAAACATTTGTTTTTTTAATTTTATAATCATTATTGTTATTGAATTTATCATTGATGAAAACAAGCTAATTTTTATCAATCTCTCCGCTGAATTTTTAAAGATAAATACTAATAAACTTGGATAATAATAAAAAAATAATATAAGTATAAATACTTTGAATCCCAAGAAAAAAAAATACCCTAGTGGCTACAAATATCCCAACCTTTGTGATAATTGTCATTAGATATTTTGATTTTTTCCTTGGATAGACCAAATTATCTTCATTTATGCATTTTAATTAAATTTGTCTTGCAGTGAAGAATGGCTGGCAGTATATGAAGATGCATTTAAAAATAATGAAGATCTGAACAAGGCTTATGATCAAATGTGTGTTTGGAAATCTAGGTGAGTATATTATTTTACCCATACCTGGAAGAGTGGCACACCCTCCCAGCCATAGTGATTATGGTAGTCTTAAACTAGATAAGAAACTGTGACACAAATTATTGTTGTTACTAATTGTTTAGCTTTGATTCTCCTCCATTGAATGTCTCTCTCGTGTTAGTCGTATGCTCCTGCATTGGGGGGAGGCCCACCTCCCTCCCAACTGTACTATTTCCTCCTTATTGCTATTTTGTTTATATTTGTTTTTTTTTGCCTATGGTTTTTTATTCTAGCCTAGCATTAGACTATAAAATATTTACAGTGATTTATGCTCTTGTAGGCAGGTCAGCAGATGGGTGCTTAAAAAAAATTCTCTTCAAATACAATGAGGGGCATTGATTGCTTGGAGTAAATCTGGATGACATTGAATGTATGCTCTTTACTCAGGAGGGTTGCAAGGCAAATGATTGGATTTTGTTTATTATAGAAGATGGCTCATTCCTCACGAAATCAGGCAAATTTCAAAAATACTCGCCAGGTGACTATCTTGGATTTTCTTCATTTTCAGATATGTTGTTACATGTCATAAAAGAACTTGACATACAAAATTATAGCTCTGTACCTCAAACAGTTCCAGAGATATGGCCCACATAATTTTTTTTACTTTTTAGAGACTAAGTCGATTTTTCCAAATCGCCGACTTTGAGGCCTCATAAAACATGCAGTTTGAAAGATATAGGTCTGAAAAGTTCAGGGCCATAGATTCCAAAAAAGTAATCAAAACTAGTCTATCTCTAACTATCAAAGAGTTATAAGCTAGCAAAAACTGAAATATTCAACAAATCATCACATCTGAACCAACTTCCGATTGAAAATATTCATACTTAGAATCACTACTAAAAGTTATAACTAATAGGATATGATGATATATGTCTTTCATTGTATTTAAAACCTTTTCTGGCAGTTGAACATACATAGCAGCTGAGAAATAGTGTTTCAAATATAGTCAATTTTCATGATTTTTAGAAAATGACCTTTTAACCTTTTTGACTCCGTGGAAACATGAGGACCCCTTCAAATTTTTTGTGCTTGAAGGGGAAGGTCTATACACTAGCTATATTAAATATCTTATTTGTTCCATTATTTCTTCCTTCATTTTCACAATGCTGAATTCCCTTTATATCATGAATTCTGTATAACATAGTTTCTATTTGAAACTTCTGATATTTTTGGCTTCTAATGTATTGGGCTGATAGTTAGGGATGCTTGTAATGATACTCAATGTTAGCATTGAAATTCCAATCTGTTTATCAGGATGAGTTTTGCAGGATGGCTAATGCAAAAGCTGAGTCTAGCAAATGCTGTATTAGAAATTATCTGAAGGAGGATTGCCACAGCACTAATTTTTCACCGAAAAAAGGTGTCTTATCTTTGGAAGACTTATCCAATGACAGTTAAGTTGTTAGAAGTAAGAACTGGATATAAATGCAAAGAAGGTGACTCACTTTATCATCATGAGAAAGTCTTTTTGAGTAGATATCAAAGTATGCAGACAAGTTGTGCTGACCCATTCCAGAAGCATAAAAAGCGAGTGACTGGTAAGTAGAAATTCATTAGTTCTTTATGTCAAATTTAATTTTAGAAATGTTTAATTTCACCTTTTAGGGGCCTTGGTATATATGATTTGATTTATTTATACAATAAATACAAAACTCATTACAGTTTTTGTGAACGGTATTTACAATTATCATGTGTGGGAAATATCCCTAGCCTGAAGGCTGTACAACATCACAAAAATGAGACGAGGGGATAAGCCTTGTGTGTTGTTGAGTAGTAGAAGTTCTATCTATTTACTGTCCCCATCTTTCTCAGGATCATTGGGGGTTGTGAAAAGCCCAAGAGCTGAAATGTACAACCTTAAACCTGGGCAGAAGGTCTGTCCACGTTGTGATACCCAGATGAAAGCACCTTCAGATTACCTCATGTATGAAGAAACAGCACTCGAAGATGCCAGCCAGCAGTCATTTGAAGAGACCTTTGAATCCCTCAACTTAAGTGTTTTACTACTAGAATGTTCCCCAATTAAGACTAACATAAGAATGAGAGACAAGGTAAATTATGGTAAGCGGAAAGTATCAGAGGTTCAAGAAGTTGTAGCAAAAAAGGTAGCCACAGTTCTCAACATTACCGAAGAATCGATACAGTCACAGGATACCACCAAAGAAGCCTGTACAAAATGTTGTGACTTAGACTGATTTATGTGATGAAGGAGAAATTGAAAAATTGCAAATCCAAACGGGCCAAAATTCAAATATTGACACTTGTTCCAGAAACCTGGACTATTGAAAAAACGTGCAATGAATTTGGTGTTTCAAACATCGCAGAATTGTACACAATTTTCAAGGCGAAGTTCTTTGAGCTTCAGCCCAAATGGTGTGTACATGTGGGGAGTAATAGCTCTCACTCTGTTTGTGTGTGTGAGAAGCACCAGAATGCCAAGTTGTTACTCAATGGGTTACCCACCGCAGCCGTCAACAGTACTGATTACAAAGATATTTTGTCAATGGCTGTTTGTGACATATCTAAGCGGCACTGTATGTTGAGAATCTGTGAAAAATGTCCTGGTGTTCAGAAAATTAGAGAACATTTGATGTCTGTGTTTACTGCTAATGAGCAAGAGCTTGATGATAACATATCATATAAACGGTGGGTTAGGAATGAGTCGGGTAAAACAACTCTGGAAACATTGTCTTGTACAGTTGAGAATTTTATTGACAAGTTCTGTTCAGTGTATGAAGCACTGCTTTCTCACCAGTTCATCACAAAAACCCAAGCACAGCATCTAAGCAACCTGAAAGAAACTATTTCTGAAAGTACTGGGCTTTTGTTGTTAAACTTTGCTGAAAATTACAGTTTTGTTGATCAAGATGCAGTTCAAGGCCACCACTGGGTAACAGTCAAGCTATATTGCACCCATTTGTCCTCTACTACATTGTAGATGACAAGCTGAATGTTTTGAATATGTGTGTGATATCAGATTGTATGAATCATGAAACCAATACTGTTCATGCTTTTTTAGAGGTTTTTATCAAACATATCAAAACAGTGATGCCCACTTTGACACATATACAGTACTTCAGCGATGGTGCTGCTTCCCAGTATAAGAACTACAAAAACCTTGTGAATCTTTACTGCCACAAAGATGATTTTGGAATACCTGCACAGTGGAATTTCTTTGCCACTAGTTACGGTAAGAGTCCCTGTGATGGCATAGGTGGCACTGTCAAACGTCTAGTTGCACATGCTAGTTTGCAAGCCACTATCTCTGGACAAATTCTAACCCCTCTAGAAATGCATGATTGGTTTGTCATTAATGTGAAAGGTATAAAATTCTTATGTATCAACAACAAATGTCATCAATAGTTGTGAACGGTTCAAGTTAGCGGAAAGGTATAGTCATGTGTCTACAGTCCCAGGTACACATTCTCATCATAGTTTTGTGCCAGTTGGGGACATGGAACTTGAGATTAGGCAAATTTTCTTTAAAACAGTTCAGATGGTAGGCTTGCAGGGTATCAAGCCACAAGATGATGGTGCTTTTGAGGTAGGAAAGTATGTAGCTTGCATGTATGACAAAGACTGGGATTGTAGAAGATTGCTCTGATGAACAGCACAACTTGCTTGTCAACTTCGATGATATAGTTATACTGTTAGTGTTTCTGTTCATTTTATGGTTATAACATAGATATATTTTGTGGCACATACAATATCATACTTTTCATTAGTCCAAGGAGTGAAGTGTGTTAATATGATAAGTAAATTAGTTAAATCAATGGTGAAATGGTCTGTCCTAATATGCATGAATAAAGGATAGAACAAATAAGATATTTAGTATAGCTAGTGTATAGACCTTCCCCTCCAAGCACAAAAAATTTGAAGGGGGTCCTCATGTTTCCACAGGGTCAAAAAGGTCAAAAGGTCAAGATCATTTTCAGAAACTCATGAAAATTGACTATATTTGAAACACTATTTCTCAGCTGCTATAGATGTTCTCTGCCAAAAATGCTTTTAAACAAAATAAGACATATATCATCATATCCTATCAGTTATAACTTTTAGCATTGTTTCTAAGTATGAATATTTTAAATTGGAAGTTGGTTCAGATGTGACAGATTTGTTCAATATTTCATTTTTTGCTAGCTTATAACTCTGATGGTTAGAGATAGACTGGTTTTGATTGCTTTTTTGGAATCTATGGTCCTGATTCTGTAGGACCTGAACTTTTCAGACCTTTATCTTTCAAACTGCATGTTTTATGAGGCCTCAAAGTCGCTCATTTTGAAAAATCGACTTAGTCTCTAAAAAGCCCTAAAGATTATGTGGGCCATATCTCCAGAACCGTTTGAGGTACAGAGCTATAATTATGCATGTGAAGTTCTCTTATGACATGTATCGACATACCCCAAAATGAAGAAAATCCAAGATGGTCACCGGTTTGGCATTGCCTGATTTCATGTGGAATGACTGAGACAGAGATAATTAATTTTATGATATTAAATATGTGAAATCTTTTCAATTCACTTTTAGGCACAATAAAAACACTTATTATAAATTGATAATTATACTTTTCCTTGTATGTTCCTTTGTGAAAGAGCAAGTTTAATGAAGTTATACAAAAAATGTGAGGAAAAACTTGCCAGGCAATGGAGATATAGGCTTCAGTTTGATCAGGTGATTAGCTCTGAACTTTAACCTTGAAGTACATTGAGGTGCAGTTAGCACAAATTCATTACCATGGATACTACGAGAGATGAAGCAGGCATCTCCTCTGCAAGTGCAGGAACTTGGACTGCATGACTCATTGATGACAACTGGATATAACTTTCTTAAATGAACAACACACTAAATATGAAGACCTAAAAGGACATGGCTGACTATTGATCTTGGGAGGTTGTGCAAGAGCCTGATGGAACTTAAGAGTCACCCTCAGAATTGTCATATTAAGGGAAAGGGATTTGATGAATCATGCTATGCAAATGTCTTCTTTTTTTTAGTGTTACCATAAGATTGTGTCTTACTTTTATTATGATTGGTGTGTTTGTGTTTGACGGTGGGATATTCTTGGGCAAGATCAGAGCTGGAAGGGAAGGTAGTGGCCTAGACTTGGGGTTTCATGCCAGCTTCTAAAGGTGGTAACTATACAGCACTTTGAATGTATACCAGAAAGTGCTTGACATTGATGGTAGTGCATGCAGTCAATGTACATTTCATCACTGTTCAAAAGAAAGAGAGAATTGTAGCCTGGACAGAAAAATACTGATCATTCACATGCTAATGGAAGATGCAACCCTATTCTTATATGCACTACTGACCTGAGAATTGTGTGGACTTCCATCTTGTGAGGTTGTGCAAGAGCCTGATCGAACTTAAGAGTCACTCTCAGAATTGTCATATTAAGGAAAAGGGATTTTATGAATCATGGTAATGCAACCATCATTTTTTTTGTGTTACTATGAGATGCGTCTTGTAGAGGGAGAACCAAAAGGAATGTCACAGAAAAAAGTGGGTCAAACCCGCACAATTCCAACTGAAGTCAGAATTTTAAAAATGGAGAAGTAATTTCACCAGTTAGATCATATATTGTGGTTGAGTGACAGAGGAGCACATGGCAAAATTTGTTGAAATGTAGGCACATTTTGCCCAATTTGAAGGATGCGATATTAAAGCACCCCAAATCTGAAAAAGAAAAGCCATTTGCTCTCCTTACTCAAAGCACCTCTGGTGCTCCAGATGAAAAGGCTACCAAGGAAAAACCAAGAAAGGTTACTGAGGGGAGCAGGAAGTGAATCCTACTAAAAAGAAGAAATTGAAACAAGAGGAAAACCACTACTGCAAAGCCTGCTGCTAAAGTTAAATTATGCACAAGTGCTGATGATTTACTGTATGGTGAATCAGTACCCTCATTTACTGAATCTGAGACCCTGATGAGCAATAACTTAAAACCTGATCATGAAAGATATCTACATTCCATCATCTTTATCTGAGAACATATCTAACATTCATCTCAAGCACCTAGGCAACACATCAATCTCAGCCATTACAGAAATTTTTAACCACTCCTGGCTCACCAACACAATCCCCTCAATCTGGAAACTGGCCCACATCATACCCATACTCAAGCAAGACAAACCACCAACATCACACATCTCTTACTGCCCATTCTGACTTCTGTTCACACTATTAAAAACACTTTATAAAAATTAATACACCAAAGAATCAGCCCAAATATGCCCCTGTCTCAGACACAGCATGATGAGAACTGTGCAGAGCCCCTCATTCAAAGGCTACCTGGCATTTTTAAGCCGGCTGGCTTCAAATGCTTCCTTGTTAATCGCTCGACTGATGGCAGCATGTTGGCTAAGGGGAATATGATCCATCAGAGGAGAGCTCTAGCTAGTGTGATTGGTAGAGAGCCGAAGGTGACCCATTTCTCAGATGCAAGCCTTTTGCCAAATGTGTTGAATCCCTCTGATGAGGCCATGATTGGTGCACTTAGGACACTTGATGGCACGCCTGTGAGTATGACACCACATGAACTTCGTGAAAGGAGTAGTTTTGTGAGGGAACTTGTGGACTACTCCATAGATAACATCACCTTAGAGTTGCCAAGCCTGCATTGTGGAAGATGGAACTCTATCCACCACACCGGTCTTCACCTTGCAACTGGTGCCTTCTGTATGTCCTCCATTGAGAGCCTACTTGTCGATGCTGGGTAGATGCCACTCACTCTGCGCTGTGCACAGGGCGCCATTTGCCTGTATGCCAATAGCTCTCACTGCATCTGCAGCTGATCTCGACGGTACCTATGCCGCCGAGAGAAGCCAGGTACACCCTAAGCCCTTTGGGTTTAGGGTTAGGAAAGTCCTTCAAGAGTTTGTATAGCTATCAGGCTGTTGGTGCCCCTGGTTCTGCCCAGGATGCAACCCCAGAGGGTACCACCTTTGACTATTTGTCACCACTCCTTAGTTAAATAACCTGAAAATAAGAAATAAAAGAATGACATTCGTTAAAATCTTCAAAATTGGACAAAAACAGTAATTGGCAACTTACAAAAAACTGGAGTCATTTGGATAAAAATGACTGCCATTTTTTAAATCTATTCATAAAACTACATTAAAAAATGTTATTCTAATCTTTGTAGTCGACAAAAAGTTAAATTTTGTTAGTGTAATTAAATCAAATTGAACAATAAAATACAAAATATATTATTGATTTCAAAATGTAGCCTTCTCAAATAACAACTTTTAAACATCTCACAATAACTTGTGATAAAACAACATCTAAAGCTTTCTATGCATTGGAGATGTAGCAGAAAATAAAAACAACAGTATGCTGCAGCTTACACAGACTGATCCTTAAAGAGTTAATCTGTGACATCTCACTCTTAATCTAGCAAATCTATCAATAATACTCTGATGTTCAATGTTGGCAAGCACTTCCTTCTCACTTCACATCACCGCCATATTGTGTGTCCTACTTTGACCAGAGGTTCTTCTCAGCCAAGTGTGCAACCTACGCAAGGCACTAAATGACCTCTCACAGCTACAGCTGCTCACAGGAATGGTTAATGCAACTTGCAACAATGGTTTTAGGGAAGGGAACATGTCATTGTCTAAGAGGTTGTACACTAAGAGTATGTCTTGTATTGGCATTGCCTCACTCATGCGCTTAAGGTAGTTTTTAGCTACCAACACTTCTTCTGTCTTAAGATCAATGTGATAATGCTGAGTCAGTGTTGCAAGTGATGCTCAGACAAGAAAATTGCAGATGTAGGACTGCATGCCTGAATACCTTGAAGCAATTCCTGACCTACACCAGAAAACCGCTTCTCAAGTTCAGCCAGCATTCGATCTAAACAAGGAAACAAAAGTTTCCTTTTAAATTCCACCAAGTCTGAGGAGCCATCAGCTTCCCTCCTTGCCCCACATGCAGATTCCACAACAAAATCATCTAATCTTGCTTTTGCTTGTTTCCCTAAGGAGAGTTCTGGAATTTCATTTGCCTCACAAAGTGTCTTTGCTCATGTGTAAATGTCTGCAGCTGTGACATCGCTCCGATTCTCTTTCAGGGAAGCAATAACAGCATCCTTGTATGCTAAAGCCTGGGCTAGGTCATCATTCTCCTTTTGCAGATACCTATGCAACCCTGCTCTGATTGATAGTAGAGCCTCAAAAACTAAAAGCAAATACACAGATGAAAACTTTGTTAGTTTTGTCTTTAATCCCACAGCAATAGGTGTCCCGATTGTGCTCAGACATTCAATAATGGTGGAGAAACACTTTAGAACTGAGGTAACTGAATTGAGCTGACATGCTCTGCGTGTGTTTGATAGTGACACAAGCTCACTTGGTTTTAGTCCTAGTTGTTTTTGTGTGTCCATGAACTTGTGGGGGTGAACTAGTGAGACACTAAAAATTGAGTAAATTCTCTCCAAGGTGTTAAATAAACCTGTAGCATCTGATACTGCTCTGTATGTATGACATAAAACGAGGTTTAGGTCATAAGCATAACAGTGGACATAAATGGCTTCAGTGTTTGTTTTTGACCAGAGTTTGAACACCAACAACAGCCCCCGCATCACCGCTGCTCAATCATACACTTGTGCTACACATTTCAAGTCATAGATACCCTTATCTTTTAGCTGACTTTCAATGGTACCAGCTATAGATGCAGCATCAAAATTAGCCATCTCAGCAAGAGCTAGAAACCTCTCTCTGACCACACCCTCCACAGACATATACCTGACACAAAGAGCAAGTTGTTCGGCTTTACCATCTCTAGCCTCATCCTCCATAATGGCATACATCTCTGAAGCTTTAATCTCATTGACAATTTTTTCTGTGACCTCTCAAGATCAGCATTCAATCATTTCATTCTGGCTGGACAGTGCCAGATAGGGTGTGTTTGCAGGAGGTTCATAGTTCTACGCTGCTGCATAGCCTGTTCTCTTTCACAGGTCAGCCTCTCGTGGAGCTAGCGCTCCACAGACACACAAGAGAGCAGGATGCAGGTGGTGGGGATGGAGAGAGAGATGAAAGTAGTGTGCTCTTAATGGATCAAACTATTTGCCAAAGAAGAGAGGTGATTTAATTACCGTTTCCTTGTACTATTTTACATTTGTCTGTACATGTTTAAAATAAATAAAAACCTAAAAAATATCCACAATAATTTTAGGGGTGCTTGAGAACCCTTAAAAATGGGTTAGCCACGCACTCCCCTGTTCAACTCATAATTCCACCATAATGCCCTCCTGCATTTCTCCCTAATGATCTTCATTGGATTACATTGTCCCCTTCAAATGCAACCTACTTAAAGATCCCATATTTGATTAGGTATGCTGGATCAGAGGTAGTGTCCACTATAACTGGAAGGATGACTTTCAGATAGTTTACATTCCGCAGGGTGAATCTCTAGATAGTTTTCAGGGATAGGACTGAGTTGTCTCAATACCAATGCTTGTAGTCTTAGAAACAAGAATGATGAATTATTTACTTATATCATTGATGGAGATATAGATATAGTATGTGTAACAGAATCATCCAATGAATTATAACAATGTAGGTGAATTTGATCTAGCCAGTTAATATATGTACATTACTCAAAGGACAGGTAATGTAAATAATAAAGCAGGGTAAAGTTGAGTCACCTTGGATAAATATTAGGGTCTAAAAGTAGGATTCTACACTTGGGAGCCTTCTACAGACCACTCTGAGAAACTGAGAATATTCATGAACTAATAATAAGGAAAATAAGTAAATTATGTAAACCAGATGCAGTTATTTTTGGTGACCTTAATTTATGTTCTGGAAAAATATGATAGGAAGGGATAGAGTAAGTTGTAAGTTTATTGAATGCTTCAAAAACAATTTTTTAAAATCAACTTGTGAATGAACCAACGAGGGGGCACCAATATATTAGATCTAGTACTTACACATCATTTGATTCAGGAACTGATTATCAGGAAAGCATTGAGAAATGTTGATCATCAGATGATTCTTTTCAACTTAAGAATAGGAAACAGTTGTCATTGACAGTCTTGGTAACCACCTTACACGAAAGTCCTCTCACTCACTTGTGAGACACATGCTAGATTGGAAGGATATTCAATGATACACTGCTACTTTTTTTTCTTAAAATATTTATATATATTTCTACCACCTAATCCTATAACCTATGAGTAAATTTTCACAATATACAATTTCCAGCCAGAGTAATAAGTGAAAAATGCACAGAGTAAATATCGGCTAAAAATTAAGTATGAAACAATAACACAAATATTTATCAATAATAAATTTAAAGTACAATTTCTTTAAATAGGTATATATATATATATATATATATATATATATATATATATATATATGTAGATAATACCAAAAAAATTGCTTTATGCAAAGCACCAATTGAGTGCTCTCCCTCTCTCTAACGATTGATTGGTTAGCACAAAAAAAAAGCCTTAATTGATCCAGCTTGTTTTGCTAAATAATCACTAACCCCTAGTGGCTTTATTTTTGCATTCTGAGCCTGTACCCTTACTCTCGCTGAGTGTGTAGCAGGGAAAAAGGGAGCAGTCTCGTGGTCCCCCTCTCCTTTGCTTTCGCAGGGAAAACCAAGGTAATGGACAACTGACTCTTTCCTCTTCACTTCAGAATGAAAGTAGCAGGACTGGACCTTAAGAGCTGAAAAAGGGGGAAAAAATTACCCCTGCTTGCTTTCTCAAGGGTGTTACTTATCCCCCCCCCCTTCCCTAGCTCATATACACACCCTTACACATACACATACACAGACATTTCTCACTCATACATACACATACCTGGTTTTGTGTTCCAGCTCTGCTTATTTCTGTGTACATTTCCAAAAGTTTTCATCAAAGTCTTTACTATTTCTCACAATCCTTTACACTATTAATCCTAGAGAGGAAAAAAACCCTACTCCGGTAAAAGAAAGGATCTGGCACTGCTTCCAGGCAGCTTTGTCCTTCATCTTTCACTGAAACCTGAAATAAAAGGTGGGCATTAGAGTTACCACAGGTGAGTCGAGGTGAATAAAAAAAAACTACCCCAAGGTGTGATATCAACAAACACTACCAAAGCTCCAAATTTTCTTAGAATGGATTATGATAAACTTCTTAACATTCTTAATCAGGTTAATAGAGATGTAGAATTTGGCAGTAAAAATAATTATTAAATGTGAAATATTAAGCCTAGTCCAGGAGCAGTGTATTCTGAGGTTATTAGGAGAATGCATGAAGCCATTATGGTGGAATTGGGAAATAGGTAGAAAAATTTCTAAAAAGAAAAGAGCATACTAGAGATTGCAGATGAAAGGTACTGTTATGAATTTAAATCATAGGTTGACTAGGAATGAGCTAAATAAGGTTATTAAGAAAAGCATAAGGATATCAGAAATTAACTTAGTTCAGAATAGCAATAAGGATCCAAGAAAATTCTTTAGCTATTATAAAATTAATCCCAGCAAAGATTATATAGTTACTTTGTGGCTCCCAAATTCTCATCATTCAAATCTGGCAGCACTCTAGAATGCTTCCAGAGCAAAAGTAGTCTTTTTCCAAAGGTCTCCAAGTGAGATGACATGATTGTCAGCTCTGAGGTTTTTGAGGTAAGGGCAGGTGAGCATTAGATGAGTGGTGGCATCTGTGGGTTGGCAGTTACAGGGTGGGTGAAGGGTAGGGTCTACTCTGTTTTTGTATTTGTGTAGGTAGGGGTGGTGTCCTGATTGTAGGTAAGCCAAAGAGACTGGTTCAGTTGTCAAAGGGTGTTTCCAGGGGGTAGATGTCAGATGGGATGCATTGAAGTAGGGTGTTGTTTGCCTGCCGTGTGAGTGCTACTTGGGTGAACTGGGTGTTTAGGTGTTTTATTGTGTTATTGTTTGGTGGTGTTGGGGGAACTGTTCCCTGTATTTGGGAGTAGTGGGAAGCGAGTGTAGTCCTAAGGTCTCTGGGGGTAGTTGTAGTAATGGAGAGGGTGTGTAGTGGTTGGGTGGAGTGTTGCACCTTGCTGAAGAATTGTGTGCCCACCATGTTTAGGTGATCACTGATGGGTAGTAGTATTTTAGTTTCTGCATGTAGGTTGGGTGCTTTGTGTACAGCTGCTTGCAATGCAGGGGGCAGTTTTGTGGTTTTTGTATTTTCTTCCAAGTTGTTGTTGGACAACCTGTGCCCAGGCTAAGAATGCATAATTTAAGGTCTTAGGTGTCTGGAAGTTAGGTTTGAGGTGGTGGATTGGGATGTGATGACTAAATCATCATTGTATATGCTTTGGCTGACTAATTGGGTTCTGGGGAAGGGGGACATTGTGTATGAAGAGGAAGCGGGAGATGATGGCACTGTGGGGGATCCCGTTGTGGAGCCTTGGGTCCTGCAGTGTGATCTTTGCTGTAGTACTTGTCCATGTCTGTTTGAGAGGAGGTTTGCTATCCATTTCTTGTATGGTAAGTGTTTCTGTTGCATGAAGTTGTTTATAAGTGTCCTGGGGGTGTTTAGTTTTGCTGTGGCCTTAGTAGTGATGTGTGTGCATGTTGCAAAAGTCATGCCTGGATACAGGGTGGGGTTATAGTTGGGGGGGTCAAGAGGGTGACTATGTTTGTTGGGTGGGGAAATGGACATTTGTTTAGTTTTAGCTATTTTGGTGTTGTTGGAGATATATATTTAGGTGTCTGGAAATTGTGTGTGAGATGGTGATTAGGTTGTGTATATGTTTTGGCTGACTGATCAGGTTATGGGGAAGGGAGACATGTATGAAGAGGAAGAGGATGACACCCTGGGGGACCTTGTTGTGGAATCCTTGGGTCCTGGGCTGCAAGCTTTGCTGTAGTACTTGCCTATGTCTTTTTGTGAGGAGGTTTGCTATCCATTTCTTGTTGTTTGTGTTGTATGAGGTGTCAAATATTTTCTGCATGAGGATGTGGTGGGTACTGTGTTGAAGGCTTTGCTGATATCAATTGCTGCCCCTCCTGTGTGTAGTGCTCAATGGTTTTGGCGCAAGCCTTCCACGATGGGATTTGTTAGGGCAGTCAGTAATGTGGTGTGGAGTGATTTTCTCTGGTTATATTGGGTGAGAAAGAGAGGTGTGATTGGTTTGATTCTTTTAAGGAATAGTGTTTCAAGTGTTTTTGAGATGGTTAGAGGAGTGAGATGGGTCTATGAAGTGGGGAGATTTGATGGCTTCTTTGGTTTGAGGATGGAGATGATGTATCCATGTTTCCAGATGCGAGTAATAATGTTATGCAGCCAGGAGTGGTTGAAGATGTTTGTGAGTGCGGATATGGCTGTGGGTGCCAAGGTGCTTTACATGAATGTTTGAGATGTAGTCTGAGCTTTCGACTTGCAAGTTGTTGCAGGGGAAGAGTTGGTGCTATGTAGTCTGAGTGTAGTTCATCATTTTTTTTTATTGTTCTTTGGTTGTAAGTTGGTGTATACAGTGGCGTACCTAAGGGGGGGGGGGAGCTTGGCAGCCGCCCTCCCCAAAATTTGCTCTATGGAAATGGGGAGTGCTCCCCCTCCCTCCCCGAAAATGTGGCAATAATTTTTTGACTTAGAAATTTGCAAAAGTAATTAGATATTTAGCAACATTTATTTTACCGATAAGATAGGTCTAGTTTTAAAATACCACAAATTTAGGTAAAATGGCTTGAGGGCACTGTGAGTGGCTGCTACTGTCACCCCAGGTGATTTGGAATGTTCGGAAAACCCTAGCACATGGTTAGCCACATGCTACCGGAAGATAACTCCAGCGGTCAGTCACCACCAGAAGCTACACACCACCTACAAGGCACTGGTGACTGGAACATTCTAGAACTCATCTCTAGAAGTCATATTAAGATAATTATTGTACAGTGGTGTTGCCTCCTGTGATTAGGATTGTTTGGAGACCCCTACCAATGCATTCTAAAAGTCACTGGCACATTCTAGAGCTCGTCTGTAGAAGCTATATAAGCAGCTACTTGCCAACAGTGCACCCATTCCTTGTTGAATCTTACAGTGATAGTTATGTTGTATGAACTTCAGTGTCTGTGCTTATAAATAGTGCTTAAAAGTGTTAGCATCCCACTGGTGAATAGTCTATTTTCAACAAATCGATATCTCATAGAAAATATTTTTGTTTTTTATCATTGTTTACATTCTGTTGTCTCCAATACAGCTGTATCTCCTATATATAATATATCCGTCTTAACGTAAATATTTTCTACACTTAGTGGTTTAGGGTTAACAGTTTGTCTCATCGTATGATTTTTGCTACATCACAAACAATCAAACAAAAGAGAAACTGAATTCATTCCACTTTCATTAAGAAGTCGTAAACTTGTAAATGAGTTAACAATATCTGTTTTAAAACAATTATTTATTTCTCTATTGTTATTCTGTCCATTGTTTTTATTTTTTAGATTTATACTCAATTTCATTGCGATATGCCTCATGAAAAATGCTTTAGAACAGGTCATCTATATAATAAACGTCCATGTCAATTTATATGATAAACATCAACAATATATGCTCTGGATGATCAAAATGGCTATTTGTCTGTATAGATTTGTCAATACATTTATTTATTCATGTTTATATATTTGCTTATATTCTATACTTTAATACTTATATATGTTTTTATATTTTTTAGGCTGGTAGAAGCCTAGTAGTATAAGAAATAAATGTATTAATTATAATTTGAATTATAATTAAATACATAATTATTTAAAATATTTTTCATTACTATTGAATGATTTTTAAAATAACTTAGCTCTTACTAAACATCATTTTTCTTCTTACCACAGGTTTGTGCAATGAAGCATGGTTGTAGTATTACAAATTTCTTTCGCCCTTTGCCCAAAAGTCTGAAGTTCCCTGTGTCTGAGTCTTTGACTTCAAGTTCTTCGCCTTCGAATTCTCAGTCCTCTACATTGAGCGTGTCCACCAAAGAAGACCTCACAATCACTTCAACGAGTGCGTGTCCTGGCCTGTTGGACTCTCTGTCCACTTCGTCTGTCAACCAGAATGTGATGGCTACCCCGTCACCAGTTAACCTTGTTCAGCTACTAAGGATACATCTGAGAGGATCTTTAAATGTTCATCAGGTGAACTAGTTTCTTGAGAACCATCTGATGCCAGGAGAAGGTGAAAAAATTCCAGTGGACAAGGAAGGGCGCAACTTTCGCCGGGAATGGCTGGAGATGTTTCAAAGAAATCAATGGGTCCCTCTGCATTCCTTGTACTATATTACAAAAAGAAATTGCCAAAGTTGGAGGAAAATACCAGCCACATGCCCAGCTAGTCACACATGTGCTAACAGACCTAAAAAATGTGAATGGAATTCTCCAAAAGCATGGCAAATCAGCCACGCATCCATGTGCGACTTCATCAACTCCACACTGCCGATTGTGATCAGGTCATCAACCGTCAGTTTATGGTTCAGAGGAAAGTCCAGATTACCGCCAACTGGTCAAAGCTGCGATCAATCATAGCAACAATACTCTTTCTTGGTCGCAATAATCTTGCTTTTTGTGGCCACCGCAATGCCGTAGACGTCTTGGCCTCAAAAAATAAGGGCATATTTTGGAGTGCTTTCATGTTGATGGAGGAGACAAGGCACTCCAGACTCTTTCCTGAGTCACCCCACTACGCTTCATATGTGTCTCCTCGAATCCAGAATGAACTTATCAACATAGTGAGTGAGCTCTTTCGCAATGTGTTGGTCACTAAAGTCAAGCGGGCAAGGCTTTTTTCAGTGCTGATGGGTGAGACCAGAGATATGGCTCAAACGGAGCAGGCGTCCATCATTCTTCGCACCCTGAACTCAGAAGGTGTGATTAGCAGAGATTTTGTCGCTTTTGTATAGGCCAAAGACATTTCGGGCCAGGGGCTGGCAACTCTGATGTTGGAGACCCTCAACCCTCTCGGGCTGGATGTGGTTAACTTGCAATGC
The DNA here is from genome assembly GCA_963969495.1 of Ceratothoa steindachneri. Lineage (NCBI taxonomy): Eukaryota > Metazoa > Arthropoda > Malacostraca > Isopoda > Cymothoidae > Ceratothoa > Ceratothoa steindachneri. The sequence continues at coordinate 189,968,627 of OZ018321.1, read as the reverse complement.
CAAGGTTACAACAGGGCAGCATCAATGTCTGTTTGATTCAATGGATGTCAAGCCATCGTGAATGCTAAGCAGCCTCTTACTGTCTACATATACTGTTTTTCTCATCGGCTGAATTTGGTTATCGGGAAGGCCTGCAACCATCCTGAGTTCAAATTACTCTTTGGAATCATTAGCCAAATCTGCAATTTCTTTGCCAACTCACCAAAGTGCACCAACATGATTGAACAGCTGATTGAAAAGGATGAGACCATCATTGCTCAAGAAACAACGTCTAAAGGTGTACTGCCCTACGTAGTGGGTGGAATGCCACAACAGTGTTGCCATTCTAGTTGAGCTATTTCCCTTTGTCGTATCCATCATAATCCTTCTTCCAGAGGATGGCAACTCCCACGTTGTCTCCCTTCTTGGTGCAATGACACAACCTAGTTTTACCTCTTCTTGCAGTGGCAGACGCAGTCTTGCATCTAACCCTCCCTATGTGTTGGGGGGGGGGTTGCAAGACCCAGCACAACATCTTGGAGAGGCGTATGAACGCATCCGTGTCATCAGGCAGAAGCTTGAGAAAATAAGAGGAGTCCTCAACTGCATTTAAGCCGATGTTTACTGAAGCAATGAAGATGAGCACCGCCATAGGGACTGAAATCTCTGTGCCTCAACAGGCCCGAGAAGGGTCGACGCCTGAATTGTACTATGAAAGAACCTTACTAGTCCCATTTCTGGATGCGATGATAGCCAAACTAGCGAGCCTGTTCGATGACAAATTCATGTGCCAGGTAGTGAAATTGCAAGAGCTCATACCCTGATTTGCTCGGGAGGACACTTCAAAGAAACTACCCCCTGTCGTCAAGATCTATGAGCAAGACCTCATTGATGGAATTGATAATGCTAACTCCCAAATTCAAGAGTGGTTAACAGAAATAAGTGGAGTGGAAGATCGAGAGGATTGGACTCTTGAAAAGTGCATCAAGGAAGCGACTCGAATATTGATGCCTGATGTGGCAACACTCCTTCAACTGTTTGGAATTGTACCATCGTCTACCGCCAGTTCCAAGCGATCCTTCTCATCTATGAAGACACAAAACTTATCTGAGGTCAACAATGACTCAAAAGTGTCTTGATGCTTTGGCGCTAATGACACACAACATTGAGGTGGACCCAGACAAAGTTATTGATTTGTTCTGTGATAAGTGCAATTGAAGGCTCCTGCTTTGAACTTTGGTTCTGCAGTTGTCAAAATGATTCATGAAGGTACTGAGCAGTCATTTGTTGAAATGTTTGTTAACTGCCTAATGGTGGTGAATTCACTAATTTTATAATTTGATATTTGTGCCGATTATTATTAATACAATAAAGACTATTTTCAAACGTGTTTTGTATCTCTTGTTCATGTAACAATACAAAAATAACTCTTTCATTCTGTTCTGTGGCTTTCTACACTTTTAAACTCGAGAACTTAACTGCTGATAGCATGAATCTGGACCATATAACCCCTGATGCTATATGAAATCAAGTAATTGAAGTGATGATTTAATTTGAGTAAGTGAAGAATTTTTTTTCTAATTAAAATAAAAATTCTAGGTTTCCCCCTGGCCTAAAACCCTAGGTGCGCCACTGGGTATATATATATATTTTTTTCCACAGAGTTGGAGTCTTTTGTTTTGTGGTTGATTGTTTGGCAGTATTGTTTCCAGTTATTTTGTTTAGTGGTGATGACAGTCTTGATTTATGTGTTGAGGTTATGTATTTGTTAGAGATGCTCATCTGTGGATGATTGTGAAGTTGGAAAGTGCATTTTCTAATTGAGATGTGAATTCAGTCCATTCAGCCTTTTTGTAATTTGTGTATCTTTTTGTTAGAGCTGTGTATGGGTTGATTTAGTTGGAATGATATGAGAATTTGGAGATGGTCAGTGTAGTGCATGGAAGATTGCCAGGTAGTTCTGTTGTGAAGCTGTGAGGAGCAGAAAGTTACATCAGGTGAGGTGGGTTTCCTTGTTGATTGGTGTCTATTGTTGAGGATGTTCAGTGAGTAGCTGTTTGATAGTTGTGGTGCATTGTTCAGTGTTTCTCTATGTGAGGTTAGCTGGGGATGGTGGGGGGCATTTAAATTGCCCCCTTAGAAGAGGTTTGAGAGTTGTCATAGTAGGGGTAAGTTTGGAGAGAAGCCTGCTGAGCAGTGTTGTAATTTTTTGTTGTCATTTTGAAGAATGGTTTTTGTTCGTCTGGTGGTGTTGGTGAAAAGTGTATTAGGATGAATATGCTGTGATATGCTGATTCTACATTGTGCTTTAGTGTGCTGTAGTTGGGCAAGGATTTGAGGTGGGTGTGGTCAAATAGATCACTTCCTATATCAGGTCCTTGTGTATGTTGTGTTCTTAGGGTTTGCTGTAGTTCTTGCTATTTGTTTTTTATACCATTTGGAGAATTGGAGAATGTTGAGTGATTGGGTAATATGAGGGATGTGTCTTGTAAATATGAAGGAATCTAATGAGGAAATAGTTGATATTTAATTGTCATTTTGATTTAGTATTTAAGGAAGGAGAACTTGAACAATTTAAATTATGATAGTTCTAGCTTAGGGGTGGAGATGTTAAATACCATTAATGTAGATAGAGAAGTCATTAAAAGGCTAATTAATTGAGTTAAATACCAGCCAGGCCTCTAGCCTGGATGACCATTCTAGGTTGCTTGAATTTGTGGAAAGCATTACACTATCTCTGGAGAAAACATACTAGATCGATAGATTTTAGGAGTGGCTATTTTTAAGAAGGGAAGTAACTTGAGGACTCGAATAACTTTAGTCCACTAAGTTTAATTTCTATAGCTTATGAAATACTTGAATGTAGTTAACAGAGGTATTTCTAGGCATCTAGAATGTAGTTAACAGAGGTATTTCTAGGCATCTAGAGTGTAGGTTAATCACTCATGCTCAACATGGATTTAGAACAGGTAGATCAATTTTAACAAACTGGAATTTATGGATTATGTAACAAAACGATTGGAGAAAGGATAGGTCCTTGTGGCTTTTCTCATCCATTTGTTATTTCATACAAATCGGCTTATATGTTTAATTTTGGATGGTTCACTTATAGATGGCTTTGATGTAGAGTAATTGGATTGTGTTATTGTAAATTAGTAAAAAATCTAACTGAAAAAATGGTAGATTCATTAACTTTGTATTATTTTCAGGTGTGGCAAATTACCAGTAGCAATTGAAGCAACTTTTCCTTTATTACGTGGATTATTAGCGCAACAAGATGCTCATTTGCACGAGTCCTTTAAACATTCATTAATTACTTCATCTATTGCAAGGTTAGTATTTTTTTCTGTAAAAGAAACAGTCATCCTAACAGTCAAATTATGTTTGCTGCAATTAGATCAATGTTTACACTCAGTTGAGATATATATATATATATATATATATATATATATATATATATATATATATATAAATTGAATTAAATTATTAGTTTCCCACCATATGATCCAGCTTTGGCCCCTTTAAAATCGTATATGAATGGAAATGACATAAATATTACATTTAAATATTCAAATACCATACAAAAGTCCTTATTATACTGTGTCACATCAATCACGATGCTGGTGTATACCATCCCATAATTGTAATTTGGCATATAGCGGAGAGTCTGGCCACTTTAATAAGAGGATAAAAGAACATTCAAGCTGATATAAAAAGAGGTGCAAGTTCTTCAAGTCTCTTTACGCACATGCAAATTAACAACCAGAGAATCGATTATATATATATATTGGTAGTAGCTAACTTATTAACTTTTCCCATCCACTTCTCTGCCTTTTTTCCAGTATGGGGCATATGATCTTTTTTTTTACCTGTTCAAATTATAACTAAAGATACTTACTTAATCCTTTTAGCATCAGATTTTCTCAATTTTAGTTATTTGAAGATTAGACGATTGATGACTCACTCCTTTTCAAGCATTTCATCATTTGTTTTATGCCCTGGATGCCTTTCCTCACAGGCAACCCTCCCCATTTATCCGGGTGTGGGACCGGCTCTGGATTGAACTCACTTGCTCAACCCAGAGGTTGGGTTACAAATTATAACTAAAGATAGTTCTTGACAATTGTTGCAGGTTTGTCAGCATCCTTCACCAGGCATATATGGAGAAGCCAGATATGCGATCCAAAATTATGTATGGAATGGATAATAGTATAAATCTGCCTCCATTTTTGAACAAGATCCGTAACATGTTGGTTCATGAAGATGAAATTATGGGTGCAAAAGAAACATTGGGTACTGCTTTAGAGGCTGCTGTACAATGGATTAAAGTAGGTTGCATACAATATTTTCATTTTAAATGCGTTGTATTCTCCAGTTCTTTATTAAAGCCTGGATGTGGAAGCTACTTCCATGGTATTAACATAAGAACATAAGAAACGAAGGAGACTGCAAAAGACCATTCATGGCCTACACTTGGCAGCTCCTGTTCCAGTCAACACACAAAAGATTTCTTACCAGAGAAAAGTCACCAACATTGTCACCCTTTACAGGAGTTCGTCAGATCTAATCTACAATATACATAAAATGCATCCAGAGGATTATGTCCATTCTGCTATTGTATATCAACTTTTACCTTCATCTATTTATCTCTATTTTCCATGGAGTGAAATTAGCATAGTTGTTTTGTTTTTTTCCTAAAATCATTATCATCATCACTCTTTCATATAAGATGTAGTTGATGAATCAGTATGGCACAAAGTACCCTTCCCATCCCACCTCCTTTGAAGAGGCTCGTCTCCTCCATTTTATTTGACTTTGCCTTTATTCCCCCCCCTCAACTTGGAAGAGGCTGGTCTCCTCCATTTTATTTGACTTTGCCTTTATTTCCTCCTCTTTTGTTTGTGTTTGTGTTGGTCTTTTTTTGTTTACTCGCAGTGATGTGTTTTCCTGGCTGCTATGCTGACAGGACTCATCACCCTGTCCAGTCCCAGTTTAGCCTCTCCTTCTTGAACTGACCTCTACTTTATTCTTTACTGTACCAACTCTCCTCATCTCCTTCACTGGAGAGGTCTACCCTGTGTAGTTTGTTATGCATTGTACCTTGAGAGGCTGCATGCCCTCCCGCCCCGAGTGCCCACAATGAAGATCTGGGGCACTGAGTGTACTTCCACTCTTGGTCCAGGCCTGAGGAAAATAGTGCATTCCCCCTTGCTCCTTTATGCACCCTATCCACTATCACGGCTCCTTTTTCTACCTTTTTCTCAGTGTTTACCTCTCTCTTTTTCTGGACAACAAAGATTTTCTACCACTTGTATGTTAGATGTGGTGACCTACTTCTCCAAGGCCTGTCATCAAGCTGGATCTGCTGGTTTGACCTGCCTACCACACGCACCATTGGTAAATCTTGGTTTGGGGTTCCCATGGAGTGATGATGATATCATATATTGTCCATTCAAGCAGCTGGGATATGCAAGAGGCCACCACTTGACCGATCCCTTGTTGAGGTCAAATTTAGGCTGTTTCAGGCAAGGCCACTGAATTTCTACTTACTAGCCATGAGTCACTACATCCCCTCAATTTCAAACTAAATCTTGGTGGAGGGGCTTCCCTCTCAACACGCTTGATTGATAAAGAGGTTTCCCATTTATCCATTTTGGAGCCTCCCTAGGGTAGGTCCACCTCTTTTAAGTTGCCTCTCATCCCCCTGTGCTGTCTCAGGGGCCCATTCAAGTTTCTCCTATCAGAGAATGTGTTTACCCTTCTCCAATTGATACAGGTTCAGAGTCTTTCCCCTCAGCCAATTGTGTAGAGTTGTGGCAGGCTCCCCTAATATTCTCCTATGGGAGAGAGTGCTTCCTCCTTGCCGTTTGGAGAGTTGCCTCAATGACTCTCCACTTGTGGCAGGTCCCTCTTTGCTTTCTCAGGGCCTCACCAAGAACTTGGCGAGGCAGAGGATGCACTGCCTCCCTTCCCGTTCCCCCCAATGGGGAAGATGAACCACCTCAACTCCCTAAAAGGGGTATCCTTGACATTGCCATGACACATGATCAACACGATGTTTGCCAGGTTGATTGGTGGTGGCATGCCCGCTCCCCCTTTTTTCCCAATGCAAATCAGCATGCAAGCCTCAGGGACATTCGTGATGGGCTATAGGCCCTATGAGTCCATAGTCAGGATACCTTGCAACTTGAGGTAGAGGTGGAGGGGGAGGGGGCAGTTGGAAACCCCTCCTGAACTGGAGATAACTGGAGGTGCCCCTTCCCCAGATGGCAGAGTTTTCCATGGAGCCAAACATGGGTTCATTGCCAGACATAAAACCTGAGTACGCTCATCTGCAAGCTCCTCCCTAGGTGCCACATGGCCCAAAGAAAAGTGACCTCCCAACTGGTGCCCTCTTGACTGCCAAGTTCTTTGCTTTTTTTAGAGAAGACTCTTGCTGAGGTCGGTTCATCCAGTCAGAGGTTGAGATAAGTGGATTCACTCCCTGCCCTCCTCTCTCCCCAAAATAAAATCCAAGAAGACAAGGGGTTCCTCTACATCCGTGGGAGCTCCTGGTTATGGATGGGTCCACTGCCGTATCGACATGTCCTGCCCCGAGGTCCTCTCAGACAAGGAAACCCAGGCAAAGACCAGAGGCTCTATTATGCTAGGGTTCATAATTGAGAGATTACCTGGCATTTTTTAGTTGTCTGGCTTCAAGGGCTTCTTAATTTTCTGCTCCACTGATGGCAACATGTTGGCCAATGGCTACATGCTTCATCATATGATAGCATTAGCTAAACTAACTGTTAGAGATCCTAAGGTGAGCTGTTTCTAGGACAGGAGCCTTCTGGTGAGTTTAGCAGTTGCTTCTGAGGCAACCAAATTATTAGTGCTCTTCGGACACTCAATGATTCACTGGTGCAGATGATGCCGCACTCTACCATGGATTCTGTGAAAGGAGTGGTTTATGTAAACAAACTTTGACTAATGTTTAGAAGACATCACTAAAGCCTGGCTGGCCAAAGAGCAGTCAAAGTTGAATGTGTAACTAATAAACAGGGAAGGGGGCTCAAAAGATACCTATACATATTCATTCAATTGTGACAAGCTCCCAGAGTCATTTTGGGCCAGTTGGTATCCCTACTGTGTTTATGCATTTGTGCAACTGCTGTGGAGGTGCTACTATTGATACTGCTTCAGCCATATTATCTCTTATGTAGATATGCAAAGTCAAATTTACTCAAAGTTTGTGTGTGGCCAAATGTGTCAATTACGGAGAGCTGCACCCTGCTTCTTTGGAGCAGAGGGTGTCTTAAAAAAGACACCCTCTGCTCCTGTCCCCCTCCAGGCCTATGAGCAAGGTTCTGCAGGTTCTACTAACCCTGGGAACTTCCCTAGTACAGTTGGGGGCACAAAGGGTTCACACTCAGCCTTGACTAAAACCAGGGCTCCAGCCCCCACCCCCAGCGTGACTGTTTCCTGTAAGGTGAAATGGCTGTGCACCTCCAAGATTTGTTAGATTCATAGGAGGCTATGCCCCTGATGGTGGTTGTGAGTCTGTCTTCCGGAGTTTGTTAAGCTGCTCCCTGAAAGGAGCTTTAGCTCCTATGCCCCCACCCAAGGCTGGATTGGGTTGCTCCTGGATGGTGGATCTTCGAAAGTAGGGACTCCCTCTGTGGTGGGATACAATGTACCTCCGATACCTTTTTCACTAAGGTTTGAGACTTGTAACTTTTGGGTAAGCAAAAGTCCACTTCTGGCAGCAAAGGAGACAGATACACAACCTCCCACCTTAGCTAATTTATTTACCCAAGAAAGTTTACAACGGAAAATAATCAATATTTACAAAATACCAAAATATATTTGTGAGGCAGCGCTGTTGGACTAATGGCAAGACAAAAAGGATATGGAGATCCAACGGCCACAGCAGCCTTACAATAACTCTCCAAGTTACAGAATGTGTTGCTCCTGGATGGTGGATCTTCTAAAGTAGGGACTCCCTCTGTGGCGGGATACAATGTACCTCCGATACTTTTTTCACTAAGGTTTGAGACTCGTAACTGTTGGGTAAGCAAAAGTCCACTTCTGGCAGCAAAGGAGACAGATACACAACCTCCCACCTTAGCTAATTTATTTACCCAAGAAAGTTTACAATGGAAAATAATCAATATTTACAAAATACCAAAATATATTTGTGAGGCAGCGCTGTTGGACTAATGGCAAGACAAAAAGGATATGGAGATCCAACGGCCACAACAGCCTTACAATAACTCTCCAAATTACAGAATGTACAACAAAAAAATTTTAACTGGCCTTCTTCAATCCTCGGAAGGGAGGGAAATCGGGGATAATATGTCTTTCGGATGAACTGCCAAACTGGCTCTGGCTTCCGCTCAAGTGTATCGGGGGTCCCCCTTACACAATTGACTGAACTGGTGTAGCCATATTGATCTAAATGGTCAGAAGTATCTTGGAGTGCAAGTCAAGAATGAGTTCCAGGGACTTGCAAAAAATACCCAAGAACTGAAGCAAGGTCAGCCAACTCAACCCAGAAGAAAAATGGCTGCCAAAGGCTGGGTTTAGCAACAACCACAATAATAGGTTGTGGCAAAATAAATGAAGACTTTTGAGCGTTGACAAAAGATTTTCGCAAATGAGCCGGATTAAGCAAAAAATTTAAGTGGTCTCCAATTTAATATATCTTTGAGAATTGACAAAATATATATCTCCTCCAATCAGAAAAAACAATTTAACCAAATATATATAATATATATAAAAAAAAAACAATTACACTACTAATACCTATCTACCCTAATCTATCCCAACCCCCCGTCCTAGCAACATGCTCACTCTTCTACCATAAACAAAGAAAAGTAGGGTAAAAGAACATGCTAAGGCAAAGTGGAGAAAAATCCATAGTGGATAAAATGGCTCCCAAATATACTCTCCATTCACACATCAGCCATCCACCACACCACCCCTGAAGCAACCGCCTAAGGTTTTGAGGTGACAATGCATTATTCTGCCAACAATGCCAGGAGTTCTGCCTCCTGGAAGCATACGGCCATCGGCCATTCCTGTGAAGGTCTTCTCTATGAATAGCCCCCCCCTCCTGCGCATCTCCTCCGATCTTGGCCTGGAGAGCTTATTCCTTCAATAGAATTGACACAGACTCTGGGCCAACTGGGAGGAGCTGTGGAAGCTCATCTCCTCCTGTGTTCCCTTAGCTATCTTTTTGCAGGAAACCATGCTGGGTGCCTGCCCCCTGCCCACTCTTCCGAGGTATAAGGGTTTTGTGATCACACCACCCTGCATGATGTCTCCATTCTTCTCTTTGCTTTCCATACCTCCTTTCAGCTGCACCTGACTAGGAACTATACTGTTATTTCTGCATACATTCCACCATCACCTGTCTTTGACACAATGACTTCCGTCACATTGTGACACAGTTGCTAAGTACATTTCTCTTGACCAGGGATTTGAACGGTAGACACACCCCCTGGGGCAACTACTCGATCAATCTCAGGGGTTAGCTCCTTGCTAACTGATTGATGAGCTGGAGCTTAGTGTCATAAATGTGGATGAGTTTATGCATCAGTGCCCAAGAACTGATTAATTTTCCTCTCATTGTGCTCTCCAGATGCACAGCATGATTTTGGGTGTGGGTTAGTCGATGACCTTAATGGTAGTGATCAATTTCCCATTCACATATAATTTTCTCAGCCGCCACTGCCTAAGAACCCACCCTGAGGGTGCTTGGCGCAGGCGCTGTGGGTGATATTTCAGGAAATTACTTGATTTTACCCGCCCAGTCAATGAGTTTAGATGGGTGAATGAGGCTGTTTAGCTCTCTGGCAAACTATCTCCTTGGGCCTAACTACTATTCCTAGAACGTCTGACAGTTTTGCAAGCTGACTGCTTTCGTGGTGGTCAGCTGAGTGTGAGACGGCTCCCAAACACAAGCGTTATTGCTACATGTGCTATAAGCGCCGCTACGGCTAGGTTCCGGTATGTTCCAAAGCATGCATGCTGCTCTTCCTGGTGTGCATACGTGTCTTCACTTAACAGGAACACCCTTCTAGCAGAGGTATGGAAGAGAGTCAAAAGGATTCGGGTCAAGTTCTCGCAGGCCCTCCCTCCCCCCATTCTCTAGGGGAATGGGGCTGCTCCACCAGCATTCAATGCCTGTCTTGATGTCGTGGAAGGTTGCGGAATGGACTTTACCTCAAGAGGCAGAGAGCCCTTCAACAACAGGTTTACATTGAGTGAGTTGCATTCCACTGTTGCTTCCTGCATGGACACTGCCCCTGGTCTGGACGATGTCTTGGCCTTTCTGTTAGATTTGTTCAACATGATCTGGACAGAGGGTATCCTCCCAGACCCCTGGCAATAGCTACTGAGCTTGCTTTTTTGAAAACTTGGGAGAAATCACTCTACCCTGGCCAGTTTCCACACAATCTATCTAATCTCCTCCATGTGCAAGAGATGGAGAAATTGGTAAATGTTAGATTAGCCTTTTTTTCTGGACAGCGCAAGCCACCTGTTTTCCGCACGTTTCACTCCACATCGGATGGTCTGCTCCAACAAAAAGGCCATCTGCAAGGCCTTCCTTCATAGACAGCGCTATGCCATGGTGTTTTTCAATCTGGAGAATGCCTATGATACCACATGGTGATACGGTATCATGTAGATGCTTCCCAATCTTTATTTTGATTCTGTGTACAGGTGGGGGAGCCCTCTCCAGCCCAATGAAGCAGGAAAAGGGTGTCCCACAGGGAATTAATTCTCCGTGTCATACTCTTTGCCCTGTGTATCAATGGTATCAGCTTGGTACTGCCAGAGGATGTTCTCGCTATGCTCTACGTGGACAATCTTTTAATATCTCAGTGTGGTTCAAATGCCAATTCTGGAGCATTGACTCCTACAGGCATTGAAAAAGTCTCTCTCTATGCCTAAGCATGCAGGCTTCGGTTTTCTTTGTCCAAGGCTAAGGTGGTGCATTTCTGTCGCCATCTACAGTCCACACCAACATGGACTTGTTTCTAATTTGGGTTTGCCTGGAAGCTGTGGACTCTCACCATTTCCTTGGTTTTGTTTTTGACCTCACCTAGGAGGCTCATATTCACAGTATTATGGGCTCTTGTAATCGTGCCGTGGACATTCTTCATTCCTGACATTGAGCACTTGGGGGTGCTGATAGAGCTACTGACTTACCTTTCTACCGATCCTTTGTTCATTCGAAGCTTGACTCTGGATGCAAGTTTTATCCATCCACAGCCAAGCGTGTGTTGTGGAAGGTTGAGTTAATCCACCATACCGGCCTCCCCCCAGCGACTGGTGCCTTTGGCACATCCACCTTGAATGCTTACTTGTTAATGCTGTGGAGATGCCCCCGCTCTGAGCTGTGCACAATACACTCATTGCCTGTACATGTGAGCCCGTCCCCTCCCTCAGTCACCAACAGCTCTCACTGTATCTGCAGCTGAGAGATGGTGAGAGTTTCCTACTCCTAAACCATTTTGGTTTAGGAGTAGGAAACTCCTGGTTCTGCCTAGGATGCCACCATTGAGGGTACCACCTTTAACTACTTGTCGACACACCTCTGCTTCCAAAGCTTCTCTAGTGCTGCAGGTATTTCGTTCAGCCTTTTTTGGAGCACACTTCATGTCATGCTGGTCTGTGTCAGTGTATATGGCTGGCTCCAAATCCCAAGAAGTCTACCAGGCACTGTGTCTGCTTCATGGCTGACTATAGGAGAGAATGTGTTGTGTCCAGTTTGGAGACTAGATTTGGGTTTTTAGTCACTCAGAAAGTACCCTCAGTGCTCTTGGGGCATTGGAATCTCCACACCTCCTGGTTCATGGTCTCTGTGATGCTACAGTTGCCACACGCCTGGTTGAATGTCAAGATTATCTTCTACTGGGTTCCTGGATATGTGGGAATTGCCAAGAATGAGTGTGCCAAAGAGTCAGAGGACTTGCCAATAAGACCAGCCTTTGGCTCTTACTTAGACTAAATAGCAGGAATCAAGGCAGCCCTCTGGCTGCTTGGCAAAGAAGGTGGGAGCCTGCAGAGAGGAACTTAAAGTTGTGTCCCATTACACCGCAACTTTTCCCAAGGCCCCCTCCCCCCCCCCCCTCCAATTGAACGCATCAGGATGCACCACCATTTGATGGAACACTCCCCTATACCTTATTGCAATAACTGCATTGTCCTCCAGACTGTTCTGCACATTCTTGTTGAATGTCCAAGTCTGGGTGACCTTTGTGCATGTTACCTGTTCTGTTATCCAGATGACACCAGGGTTGCTACCACTTGGCCCTTGTACTCCAGCTGGGTTTGTGTACATAGACTTGTGGACTGACATTTTGGAGGAGGCTGGCTGCATTTTATTTGACTCCTTGTTGTAGGTTGCATGTTCCTGCACCAGGGGGATGTTGGCCTTCCCTTGATGCTGGAGCCTGCTTCCTTCGGCTTTTTTTGCTTGTTTTTTTCTTTGTTTTTTCATTTGCATATGCCTTTTTTTAATCTAGCTTAGCATTAGGCTGTAAGGTTACTACAGTGACCTTTGCCCCTAGTAGGCTGTCGCAAGATGAGCTCATATCTCATTTCATGTCGGCCAAGAGATGGAATTAAAATAGATTATGGAAACATTTTATCTAAAAATCATACCATACTCTTTAGCTGTCTGGCAGATAATATGGCACATAGGCTTTTTTTACTTTATTGATAGAGAAAATGCAATAAATATCATTTTGCTTAATAAACTTAGAAATAACGTGCCTTCCTAATAATTGCTATTAATAAAGAATACATTTGCTTCATTATGGTAACAGTTTTAATGTATTTTTTTATTACTAAATTTTAATTTAAAACAAATATTAGTCAACTCAAAGCCAATTTAAGCAAAAGGAAAAAATATGGTACAAATACGAATGCTTTTCTCATTTAAATTAATTGTAAACATTCCTGGTAATACATACTGAAAAGAGCAAACAAAATTAAAACTAGTTTTATTGAAACTATATATATTTTATTATATATTTAGCCCCTCCCCTAGCTGGGGGTAGCTGGATCAGACAGCAAGACAAATGCTCACTAACATACACCTTGGCCTCCAGGTCCAGAAACCTAGCCTGCCAGACTACAGCAGCAGAAGGAGGGCTACCTACTCCAGGTGTCGTAATTTGTCAGAGGTACACCCGATGCAATGCAAATTTTTGTGCACCTTGTCATATGGCTCTCTAAACTCCTCAGACCAGCTAGACTCATAACTGGGTTTATCTGATCCAAGGTATCAACCTCAAGGCTGCATCATTTAACAATTGTTCACAAACATTCTCCATGCATCCCTGTCTTGGCATATGAGTTTAGCATGATCCATACTGATTCCTCTCTTTTGTACAGCATCCTTCACCCCATTTATCCATCCCATAGGAGGTCTACCCTATCCTTGCACACCACTCACACTTGATTCATACAGACGTTTCACCAACCTTTCCTTGTTCATGCTTTCTACATGACCATACCAGCTCAACACTCTTTTATCGACTCTCTCATCTAATTTCACATTTAATCTGATTCTCGCTCGAATGTACTCATTCCTAATTCGATCCCATCTAGTTACACCACACATACCTCTCAGACACTTCATCTCCATCACATTCAATTTCTGATGATCACTCCCCTTCAGTCCCCAACACTCACTACTATACAAAACAGTCGGGACAACTATACTCTCATACAGAACTTTCTTTATCCCAACTCCTAAACTCCTCTCACAAAACACTTTTCATAGCACCACCTGTTGAGAAACCAGCCTTCACTCTACTTTGAATATCCTCACTCACACCTCCATTCTTACTTATCACACAACCAAGGTATTTAAAGGATTCTACCTCCTCCATCACTTCACCATTCAGCATAATTTTGATTGCTGCCGTTTCATCTTGACTACACAACATAACCTTACTCTTTACAACATTTACCTTTAATTTACATATTTTGCATACTATGCCAAACTCCATAACAAGTCTCTGTAACTTTTCCTGTGAATCAGCAACCAATGCAGTATCGTCTGCAAACAACAATTGGTTTACTTCCCATTCCCATCCACCAAAATCTTTCATAGCAAAACCTCTATCCAATGCTCTCATTTTCACCTCTCTCACTACTCCATCCATATACAAATTAAAAAGCCATGGCAACATCACACAACCCTGTCTCAGACCCACTGTCACTTCAAAACTCTCACTCAGCTACAAACCCACTCTTACACAAGCCCTGGCACCACTATAAAAACTCTGAATTCCTCTCAGTAAACTTCCACCAACACCATATATTCTTAGTACATTCCACAAAGCCCTTTTTCAAAGCCATGAAAGCAAAGAATACCTTCTCACATTTCCTGGTTGCTTTTTCACATATGTCTCACTGTAAACACCTGGTCACTGCACCCTCTTCCTGTTATAAAACCACACTGTTCTTCAATTGACTCATTTGTAAAATTTCTCACTCTCTCAATCAAAATCTTTCCATACACTTTACCAACCACCGATAACAAACTAATCCCCCTATAGGAAGCACAATCGCGCATATCACCCTTTCCTTTATACAAAGGCACAACTGCTGCACACTTCCAAGCCTCTGGTACACGTCCTGCTATAAAACACACAGTCAACAGCCTTACCAACCATTCAGTAATGACTTTTCTATCATACATTAAACATTCACCTTGTATCTCATCCATACCCACAGCCTTTCCTGCTTTCAAACTCTTTACTGCATTTTTAACTTCATTAGCACTAATGTCTTCATCCATTACATTCACACCACCCATCTGCCTCCCTCCGGCTGCCACAGACATAATCTCAGCACTTGTGTTATCTGTTACATTAAGCAAGCATTCAAAATACTCCTTCCATCTTTTCCGTACATCCTCATCTTCAACCAGTACCTCTCCATTTGCATCTTTCACACACGTTTCCATACCTGATTCAGCTCTCCTTTCTCTCTTTATTTCCTTCCAGAACATCTTTTTATTTCTTTCAAAACCTCTCACTAATTTTTTACTTCACCTTTCTTTCACCATTCTTTTCGCTTCTTTCACCACCCTTTTAACCTCCTTTCTTTTCTCCTTGAATACACTATAACTTTCAGCACTTTTATCTTGCAGCCACCTTTCAACTCACAATCGCTTCTTGCATATCACCTTTTTCACCTCTTCATTCCACCATTCAGTTTTTTTTCTAATACCCTTTCCTTTTACCCTTCTCTTGCCACACACTTCTGTCACACTACCAATCACTGTTTCCTTGAACATCTCCCACTTTTCTTCCACTTCCTTCCTTTCTTCTCTGTTCACTTCATTCCATTTAGACTCTAGCAAACTCTGATGTTCTCTTCTTACTCCCTCATCACCCAGCCTTTCAACCATGATTCTTACTCTATCACACTTCCTTCCATTTTTCCTCCAGCAATACCCCACTCTCAATCTTGCTTCCACCAAAAAATGATTGGATATACCACCAGCTACACCTCAACACATTCTCATCCAACAGCTTATCAAGTATCCTCTTACTCACCAACACATAATCTATTAATGCTCTCTCCACAGACGTTCCTCTTTCATATCTACACCAGGTATAATTATGAACACCTCTCTTGTTAAAGAAGGTGTTCTCTACTACCAACTCGCCTTCCAAACAAAACTCCACTAAGCTTTCACCACTTTCATTGTTTCCACTCACTCCATACTTACCAATCACACTTTCCACTGGCACCTCTCCCACTCTAGCATTCAAATCACCCAACACAACAACATTTTCATTATAATCAAAGCCTTGCACACACACTCTCAATCCATTCCAAAACCTCTCAATGTCCTCTTCACTCCTCTCTTTCCCTGGACCATACGCACTAACGAACACCCATTTCTCAGAACCAATCCTCATTCGTACCCACATCAGTCTTGACGAAACCTCATGCCACTCTCTCACACAATCTTTCAGATCCTCTCTTACTATCAGTGCCACACCTTCTTTCGCCCTACTACTTTCACTCACTCCAGACTTTCTGCCCTTCCCACTTCCAAAGCTAACTTCGCCTACTCCCTTTAGCTTTGTCTCACTCAATGCCAAGACATCGAGAGACCTACTTCTAAATAGGTCTCCAACCTCCTCCCTCCTTTCCTCACTTGAACTACAACCACACTCATTCAAGGCCCCAATATTTAAGGTTCGGATAAGCTTTCGCCTATCCTTCCCCTTATCACTGTCTGATTCCTTCATGGGAAAGAAAGATACAAGGGGGTGGGGTTCCCAGCCCTCTGCCCTCGGATTTTCTTTCTGGGTTTACTCCCATAGCCTTTGCCTAGATAGGCAGCAGGTCTGGCATACTTTTTCCCTACACTAGAGGGAAGATTTGTAATCTGGGTTTACTCCCATAGCCTTTGCCTCAACAGGCAAACCCACAATGCAGCAGACCCCCTATTAGTCACCTTTTACGACACGCAGTGGCTACATTGGTGTAATTCTATTCCACACACCACAGAGAAAAATTGAAACTAATCAAATTTTAATACTCTTAAATTGTAATGCAGGAACAACCAGAATTTTTCCATTTTCAGGGCATAACCTATTTCTTGTATGCTCATACTACGGCGACTAATGCCCAAGTAGGCAGTCGCCAGATGAGCTCATTAAAAAAAAAAAAAAAAAAAATTGTATGCTCATATACTCGTATATTACCTCCTGTACTAAATTGTCTTTTACCTTCATCAGAAGAAACTGGTGCACTTATAAATCTCAAAGCTAGTTTTCCTGTACATTTTTCCACCACAGGAAAGGATTCTTTTTCTGTTGTAATGGCAAATATAAATATTGGAGACAAATTTTGAAAACTCTTTAATTGGCCAATAAGTAATTAGCAGAAAAATAAGGCTGATTAATTGGCCAATTTCCTTATGGGGGCATCCCTAATCCTACTTTAAGTGAGCTTCATGTAGGGTACCATGATGAGTTAGCTGTGTTGCTATTGCTTGTTTCTACCTCTAGGGGTCAGTCCTGCCCACCATATTATGGTATGAATGCTTTAGAGGATGTGAGTCTCATCCATTCTATTTGAGTTTTTAAATTGTTGGCTGTACATTTGCGTCCCTTAGTAAGGTAGGTCTCCATTGGGGCATCTGTGTTTGCTTATCTGTTGATTTTTTTTTTTCTTGTTTATATATATTAAATTAGCATAAGGATTTGCTTTCTAACCCTTTCAGTGGCTGTGCTCTCAATGATGGCATCATATGAGTTTGCTAATTTAAAAACAAAAATACCTGAGTTTATCTTTAAGACTTGTAAGGATCTGCCATCACGAAAGGATTCCATTTAGGTGAATGGTTTAATAGAGTTGATAAATGAGGACAGAAAGTCATGTCAGTTTGCAAGATTGTGAATGGCAAAAATTTATTTATTATACTGGATAGTGGGAATTGAGTATATATATATTGATTGGCTTTCAGATTATGCACTCAAATTACTTAGTTTTAATTTAAATTTCTCTTCTAGTTTTATTATTGGGATGATGAAGCAGCAAAAATTCTGCAATGTCATGATACTCAGAGTGAGAAAAAGCCTGAAAGAAAAGTTGAAAGATCCGCAAAAGAAGCTAAACCACCACCATTGGAACTTTCACAGTGGCAAGATTGTGCTATTGCGTATAGGACTCAAACTTTAAAGTATAAATTAAAAAAACAGACAGAGGAAACTCGAAAGGTTAGTTACACTATTTACTAGTAAATCTTTATTCCAACCCCTTTATTAGTTTAACCACAGAAGGTCTCTGACAAAAAAAAGGGCTAGTCCATAAGGGTGATCAAGTAGAAGGTAGTAAATAGCCCTCTGGTTTTCTTAGCTAAATTAGGAAATATGTGAAAGCAATAATGGGCCTTCTACTGATGTCTTTGAATCAGTGAGCAGCTACTTGAACAAGGTGACATCCAGAGAACATGTCTACCTCATTATGATGCTCCCTGTGAAGTTGCCAAAAACAGTTACCCTGTTTATACTGCTACATCTGGTATCTGGAAGAGAAGTATGTCCTCCCACCCAGAATGCCAGTAGGGAAGCCCTTGACTCACCTCATTGACAGGGCCTGGGGAAATGGATGCATTCCCTCCATTCCTCTATGTACCCCTTGAATGATTCTACTTCTAGACCAGCGGCAGCGGCCCCTCTTTTCCTTTTGGAGAGGACTACTAAACAGTGAGCTAGAAGGAGGCCCAAAATCAGCCAGTCCCAGTGCAAGGTCAGGCAGGGCTTCCTGCTGTGTTACAGACAGTTTTGATCTTGTTGGGGGTCGGTGCACCTAGCTTGCTTTCTTCTTCGATGGAGATTGATTCGCCGGCCCCAAAGATGACTACAGGCCATAAGCCTAGTGAGGCCCTGGTAGGAATCTGTGACACCTTGAGAGAGAGGCGGGCCTTTGGACGCCCCTCCTGATGTGGAAATGGTCCTCCTCTCCTAAAAAGAACAAAAGATTCAAAGAGGATTAGAGGTTCCTCTCCTTCCAGAGAAATGTGTCCCCTGCTGTTTTGGCAGGTGACCAGGCCACAACTGGGATGTCTGGCCCCAAGGCACCCTCAGATGAGACCCAGACAACTTTAGATTAAATTGCAGGTAAGGTGAGTGAAGCCTCGGTGACATCTGGCCACTCATCAAGAGGATGCCTGATATCTTGGACCCAGCAGGCTTCAAGAATTTCTTTATTGTTCATTTTACTGATGTCCAAAGGACATATTCTCTATCAGCATCAGGCATTAGTTAGGGTTCTCGAAAGTTACCCTTCTAGTGAATGTGGCAACCCTGCCTAGGAGGCCATGGTTCGTGCTCTTCGGACATAGTCTCGCCTTGCAAGTAACATTCCACTCTACCATGAGTTTTGTGAAAAAGGGGGTTTATGGACTACCTCCTTAGAAGATATCACTGAAGATCTGTACGATCAAGGAGCAGTCAAGGTTGAATGTGTGATGATCATGACAGGCTCCCTGAGTCGGTGTGTGCCAGTTGGTATTACTACTGCATTAACACATTTATGCCACTGCTTTGGCCTACAAATTCAACCTGTAGATGTGCTAAGTTGAATCAACCCAAAATCTGCACAAACTGCTCAAAAGCATTACATGATAAATCCATATTGTGCAATTCTAAGTATCTGAATTGTGATGAGCCACACTCTGCTTCCTCGAACAATGTAGCTTTTATCTTTTCGAGGAGGTTCTAGCCATTCAGGTCGCCGCTCCTCTTTCTTATTGCAAGGCTAAATGCTTAGTCCTATTGTGCTCGGCAACACCTGGGATGTCCTATTCCTCAATCATTAAATAGGCACTTTCTGCTCCTGGTTCCAAGCATACAAGCATGGTTGCTTCTGTGCCCATACAGAATTGTTCTGCGAGTTCTACCCCCACCCCCTAGTGCTCCCCTGCTAAAGCTGATCTGTTGTTCTATTTGCTCTAAATACCTTTTGGGTAGTTGCCGTGCAGTTATACCTGGTTAGGAGGCATACTGTTATTTTTGCTTACACATTCCATCATCAGCCGACTTCATCACAATGGACTTCCCTGCATCTCAGCACAGTTGCTGAGGTCATATCTCCTACTCAGAGACTCAAACGATAAGCACCCTCTCTGGGAGAACTACCCAGTCAATCCCTGGGGGTCAGTTCCTTGCTGACCTGACCTGATTGACAAGCTGGACATAGGTGTACTAAATGTAGAGTGAGTTTATGGCATCACTTCCCGAAAACCACTTCATTTTCCTGGTCCAATATGTCCCTGTGCTCTGGATGCACAGACTGATTTAGTGTGGGAGATGGTTGATTACCTTCATGGTAGTGACCACTTTTCCATTCAACTATCATTTATCGATAAGGCCATTGAGTTCATATCTGGCAACCTCATTGCCCTAAGTCACCCATAAGTGTCATGGAGATGTTTTCCTGGCTGCCATGCTGATGGAACTAGGTGCCCTGTCTGACCCTAGCCTGAGCTCTCCTGCTAACATCCATTTTTTTTTTCCTACCAACTCTCGTTAGCTCCTTCACCACAAGAGGGGTACCTTGTGTAACCTGGTACATTTGGTCCTCTCAGCCTGAGTAGAAATTAGGGAAGTCCCATCATTGGGTTGACTTACCCTCTCTGACAGGGCCATGGTAAGTTGTTGTGCTTCTACCTCTTTCACTGTCACCATTCCTTTTTCTCTATGACTATCCCCTCAACCTTCTATCTAGACTTAAGGACCTTACCAGCCTCCTTATGCATGTGTGAAGAGAGGCTTTGGAACCTCTATAAACTGTCCTTTACCACTCGCAGGTTACAAGATACCATGCTTTGTGGGGACCTGGGCATTGGGGGTGCAAATAATGGGAAGATCAGTTTTGCCCCAATAACCACTTCACTGTGTCATTAACGGGATGACTACCTCACTGGGGTTGTACTGCTTGTGGCGGGTAGGCTTTATTCCAACTAAATGTCTCAGGGTTTGCCACAGCCTATCTTCAGATCTTGGCTGTCATATCTGACTAAAGATATCTGCTCTGTCACCCTTCCTCTCTGCCCACTCAGTTGGGAGCTGCAACCTTTGGGAGACAACCGGCCACTAAGCAACTTCTGGTCACTGCAGGTTACTAATAGTATTGATTAATGCAACCAGGATTTTCTCCAGAGAAGTCTGAAAACCTGACATGGGATAGGCGAGAGCAGCTGGATGTGGGATACAGCCCACCAACCCCCTTTCCCCACTCTTTTTCTTAATGGTCACAAGTTTAGGAATTTTTGTGTGTTGTCAAGTCTTCAAAAGCTTATGCAAAAATATCATATTCCATCTCTCTTTCTAAATCCTTGTGGACCTTTGTATTGAGGTGGACAAAGACTTAAATGACTACAGTACTCTGACCGGTGGAAGTGCTTCCCTCCAATCTTTTGAATATGACAAAAAGGGGTTTTCTGCTTTGCCATCTCTGTGACACTGTTCCCACCCATACTTTTTCAGGGGTCCCTTGCCATTTTTGACCAGTTTGGAGGGGTTCCTCCTCACCCCCTTTTGTAAAGTTGCATCTGGGCAGCTCTTCCTTGTGGCAGGTCCTCCTTTGCTTTCTCAGGGGCCTGCCAAGAACACAAGACAGAGGATGCGCCACCTCAGTCCGCGCCCCTCCTGTTGGGGTTAGGGGACCCACCACATCCCTTTTAGAAGGATAAGTGGTGACATCGTCTTTGAGCCTTTCTGAGACACTTCATAGATTTGTCACATTGATCGGAGCCAGCATGCCTGCTCCCCTTTCTTCCAGTTGACAGACCGGGCAGGCTTCCTTCGCCAGGCCAAGGTCTCCTCCAAGTTGGTACCAACTGTCTCCAGCATTCCACCTTCAATTGAACAACAGTCTGTTCAGCTCTGCACCACTGAACTAATATAGGTTCAGATAAACATAAAAAATGTTGTTACATAGCCTTCAGAATCTCTTATTGTATTACTCAATGTCCTTATCTCTTTGTTTGAAATATATTGGTATATCAAAACTACATCTTAAATTTCTAATAACACAATGCAATCGATTACATTTAGAATGACATCTTCAGATCTTATTTTTAGCAAGACTAAATTTGGGTTCAAAGAACTTAGAGATCCGTTTATGTGAACAATCCACCATTTTGGGGCTTAAATCATGAACATCAGTATGGAAAGCCAAGGTCACCTTTTTGGCAGCTATCAACACTTTTAAAAAATATTTGAATGTGCAAGAACTAACTGATGATGCCAAGCTAGCTTCGTGTTTTGAAGATTTCTCATGATTTTTAATGTAGAATGACCCACTGAAAATTTAGACCAACACACGACACACTTAACTCTATCATCATCGTCATCCCACAAGGGGATAGCCTGGGTAGTCTTTTACACTTTATACATGGAGGAGCTGCGCATACTCCCACCGGCGAGTGCAAATTAAGGAAACTCCATCACTAAGTTGATTTAAACTGATGGGGACTTGGGGAAAGTTGTTGGTGCGCTTTCCCCTTACCCACACTCAGCACTACGTTACCTTTTTTATTAGTATCATTATTATTATTTATTATGATTAATATTAATTATTATTCATATGTTATTATTTATTATTATCTAATAATTTTAATCATTATTTATTATCATTATGGCTATTCCCTCAACCTCTTTGATACATACTTTGTACCAGGAGGAGTGTTTCTACCTGTACAGAGTTCAGTCTGATAGCTATGGTGCTTTGGTGGATTGTACGCCATCCTGGGATCACCTAGCACCAGGGTATAATAACAATAGGTGATTACTTAGCCTACTCTTTAGTGGACCTGTGATAGCCTCCTACCCTTTTCCAGAGGTTCTGGTTGCCCAGTATACTCTCATCCTCATTTGAGCCTTAGTCGAGTGGCAGTGTACACCATGAGGTCCCTACTTTCTGTGATGGCTGAAAGCCCACTGGCTAAGGCAATTATTAGGTACAGGGTGTGCTAGGCTATCGATTCTGCTCACCTTCCTTAGTACAAATATAAGGTGCCTACACCAATACCATCCTCTATGATTTCAGTTTCAGGAAAATTTTGCTTAAATGATGGGCCGGGTTGGCAAAGCCTTCAATGCCAATAATGTGTAAATTATCACATTCTAGAATTTTTTATCCTGTGGAAACTTTTTTTTCTTAATCTCCCAAGTCATTGGGAGGTCATAGCGTGTATCTATTTTCCATAGGCCCTTTTTCTCTGATCATGGTTACAACAGAAGGCAATAGTGGTGAAACATATGGAGATCTGCCTCCATGTGCAGCCTTGCTATCCCTCGATGTCAGTGAGGTTGAGGAAAATTGAGGCAGCCCTTTGACTGGTGAAGGGGCTCCCCTCTCACTATCGCCATGTAGCAAAAGGGCTTTCCCTTGGCCATCTTTGGAGTCTCAGGTAATTTCACCACTGAAAAGGTGCCCCTTTTACCCTCTTCTACAAGATAGGAGGTTTACACCTATGGGTGTGGTGGCTTCTTCCCCTTCACCTCATCTTTGGAGGTGCCCGTGTGCAACTCCATCTTACTAGCAGCAGTCCCTCCTTTCCTATCACAGGGGACTGCTACAAGAGAAGACAGGTTGCCCAAAATTTACCAATAGGGCCAACCCCCTTAAGGGGCAAGGTAGAGGAGGGCCCATCAGTCTGTGCCCACTAATGTCCTCCAGACCTGCATTATAAGTCTGCAATGGTTGACAAAACACAAGATAGTCTTTGATTAAGATCCCTGATGCCTCGGTGGGGATGTGGCTGCCACATGGAGCCCCCCCCCCCCTCATGAGATGGACCGCTGGAGACAACCAAGCCATGTATAGAGGGATCTTACATGAGGGTGAACTTGGGCTTGGCACCAAACACAACCTAGATCCGCTCCAGTGCAAGTTTTTATTTGCATGGCTTGGGCCCATGAGGACTCACAAGGAGAGGAGGGAACCCTTCCCCCAGCTGGTGCCCCTTTAATAGCTAAGACCTTCCCAATCTCAGAGTCCATCCAGCCTAGGCCTCCTTTTGGCATCAAAGAGAAGCTGGTGAATCCCCCCCTCCCTCCCCCCAAAGGAAGAGGAAGACAAAGAGGACTATAGTTTCCTCTCCCTCAGCAGGGGCTCCCGGCATGTCCGGCCCCAAGAAGAGCATTTGCTAGTTTGATTATTAGATAGCCGAAGGTAACCCATTTTTCGGACGTGAGCCTTCTGGCGAATGCGGCAGATCCCTCCGAGCAGCCATTATTATTGCCCTTCCAACACTTAATGACTCACCGGTGAGTGTGAACTTTGGGAAAAGAGTGGTTTATGCTAGGGAACTTGTTGACTACACCTAAGAGCTGGCTGACCATGGAGTTGGTCAGCCTCGACCCACCTCTGCACTCTTTATCATATTTAACTGTGACAGGTTCCCTGAGTTGGTGAGGCCGGTTGATATCACTACTGCGTGAAGGGATTTGTGCCAATGCCACTGCCACAGAGTTGCCACTACTGCCACCCCTTTGGCTATATGAATCACTTATGTACATGTGCAAAGTCCGGTTTACCTGAACTCCATGTAAGCTGCTCTAAGGCCATACAGAATTAGTCCCTATTGTGTATGGCCAAGTGTGTCAATTGCAGAGACCTGCAGCCTGCATCTTTGAAGCAATGCCGTGGGTATTTCCTGAGAAGGAATTCCTGGCCGCTCATGCAGCAGATAGTCTCTCATTTCTTGAGGTTAAGGACTTGGTCCTGGCACTCAGTCTGCCCGAGATCTCTTATTCTGGAATTTTAAAAATTGCACTCTCTGCTCCTGGCTCCCTCCAGGCCTATGAGCACGGTTGTTTCATGCCATTTTAGAACCCTTCTGTGGGTTCTACTCACCCTGGTCACTCCACTGGTAGAGCTGGCTGCACAAAAGGCTCAGATATCCCCTCTGTAAGACTTCTCAATCAATCCTAGGGGTCAGATCCTTGCTGTCCTGATCAATGAGCTGGAAATAGATCTAAATGTGGATGAGTTTATGCATCGCTGCCTTAGAACCACTTCATTTTCCTGTCTTGATCTATCCTTGTGCTCTCCAAATTCACAGCCTGATTTTGGTTTCGAGTTAGTCCATGACTGCATGGTATGGATCACTTTCCTATTCAGATATTTTCTTGACTGCTACATCCTGAAAGAACATCCTGGTTCTCCTTGCCGTGGGTGCGTTGGTTTGCATTTCAGGAAATGACTGAAATCTCTGTATTATTCATTAAAAGGAGTTTAGGTTGGTGGACAAGGCTGTTGAGTTCTTCTCCGGTAACCTCATTAGTGGGCCTAATTCCTAGAAGGTCTAGTCATTTTGCATGCCAACTGCTTCTGTTGTGGTTAGTCGAGTGTCAGACACCCCTCAAACAGAAGCGTTATGCCTATATGCGCTATAAGTGTAGCCCAAACAATTTCACTGGGTTAATTTTGCTGAGCTAGGGCCAGGTCCAGTATGTTTTGAAGCATGCCCGCCCATCTTCTTGAAAGGCATATGTGTCTTCACTTAACAGTAAGACCCCTCTATCAGAGGTATGGAAGCAAGTCAAAAGGACCACCCTCCCATTCTCCAGGAAAATGGGGCCACAATCTCAAAACTCATGTATGTGAGGAAATCATTTGCGACCAATTTCTCTGTATTCTCTAGCCAGGATGTTGCTATGCAGCTTTCATTGCACATGTTGATATCGCTGAAGCCTGCCGAATGGACTTTACCTCAATAGGTGAAGGACCCTTCAATGGCATGTTTACATTGAGTGAGTTGGATTTCATTTTCACTTTGTGCATGGTCACTGCCGCCGGTCTGAATGATGTCCTGTCCACCATGCTTCGACACCTAAGTGAGTGAGGCATGATCTGGACATAGGGTATCTTCCCAGACTTCTGGTGAATGGCTACTATGCTTGCTTTTCACAAACCAGTGAAAGATCACTTTCCCCCAGCTGGTTTTCATCCATTCTCTGTAACCTGTGTGCGCAAGTTGATGGAGAAATTGGTAAATGTTAGACTAGACTTTTTCCTGGACAGTGGAAGCTACCTGTCTTCTGCACATTGCCGCTTCCACAAGTTCCATTCCATATCAAATGCTCTGCTCCGACTGGAAATTGCTGTCTGTGAGGCCTTCCTTTGTAGACAGTACTATACCACAGTGCCTTTTGATCTGTAGAATGCCTATGATAATGCATGACGATATTGTATCATGGTATTGAACATCGGCTGCAATCGCAACTGCTTTCTCCACATTCTCTAGCTGAAATGCTACTCCACCAGCATTTAATGTACAATGTAATGTTGCTGAAGGCCACTGATAGGTACTTACCACTAGAGGTGGAGAATGATTCAATGACAGGTTTACATTAAGGAAGATTTGTTCTGTTCTTGCTTCTTGCACAGACACCACCCATGGTTCAGACTATGTCCTGTGTGCCATGCTTCGAAACCTAGGTGAGCAAGACATGGTATTTTTGTTAGAATTGTTCAACAGGATCTGAATATCACTCTACACCAGCTTGCTTCTGCATAATTTCTCTACCCTCCCTGCATGCAAGTTGATGGCAAAATTGGTAAATGTCAGATTAGGCTTTATTCTGAACAGTAGAGGCCACCTGTCATCTACACAGTGTGGCTTCTGTAAGTCCCACTCACCAGATGGTCCGCTCCTACTCAAAAATGCTCTCTGCAAGAACTTCCTTCTTAGATTCCACTACTCCACAGTGCTTTTCGATCTGGAGAAGACCTGATATCTCATGGAGATCCTCCACACAGTGGGCATCAGGGAACTTTCATAATTTTAATTTCTGCAAGATTGATTCCAGGTATGTGTGAGTAAAGTCCCTCAGCAAAATGTCCTCAGTGTCGCACTGAGTACCAACAATATCACTTCTGTGCTGCTGTAAGATTGTAGCGGACCGAAGGCAACACTAACCCCGCGTTTCAACCTTATCCTAGAATTTATGAAACTTGAGAACCCCAAAGAAGAATTGATACGATTTGATATACAGTCCTTTACTTTACAAGAAAAAAATACAATAATAATTACAAATATAATTACAATTTATATTTACAAGAAAAATAAACACAGGTGCACATTCAAAATAAATAACCTATCCTAAATTACAATTTTCCCAACCGAAAACAAAATACAAAAAAAAAACTGACAGGCACAGAGAACAAATCTGTACAAAACTACCAATCAATTGGTACTTGACCAAACAATTTCCACGCAACAAAATGACAACAAAAAATTAATGAAAAAGGGGTACGGGATTATCACTTGTGCGCTGTGAGGGGTGGTAGTAGGCCAATAAAAGGGGGGCACGCTCATCAGCTAATGCAGGTGGCAAGTGAGGTATGAAAGCACTCCGTCTCAGGGCTGGGCGGGGCACTTGACTAGAGAACCCCTCTCGCAGTCTATCCAAGCTTCCACTCTGTAGAGGAGATGATATCCCCCGTTTACAATCCATTTACTATAGAGGGAAGGGAAACCAATAAGTGGGCACTCGACCCGAGGAAATTCATTAACTATCTTACCTCTAAGTGTACATCCAAGTGCGCATGACCAATTCTAATTTACAGCTTTAACAATTCTTTAAATATTTATTTTTATATTTATATTTGCTAAAAGATTTTTTTTTCAATAAAAAAAAAAATTCCAGTTATTCACACACACCCCCATTCGCACAGAAGGAGGGAGAGGGTATTGGGAAAAAGGGTGGGAGAATGGCCCTTCACACACACACTCACATTCGCTCCACCACACCCCTCCTTCCTTAGGCCATTCTACTACAGTCACTCACAATACACGCTCAATCCTTACTTATGGTACCTTTTATACTCAATTGCATCCTTCTGCACCCATTCACACTCTTCTACTGGTCCCTGGCTACATGTAGCAATCGGTCGGAGTCATTCATCAGTTGTCTTGTCAGTCTCGGTCTCCTTGTCACTATCAATCATGTCATCCACCATACTCTTTGCTTTCATTACTAACTCACTCATTTCTCGAAAGAACTATTTCATACTTTTTCATTCAGAACCCTGACTCTTCATACCTCCATTCATCATCTCCTCACTCACAGCCCTCATCAAACTCAAAGCACACTCTTTTGAAACAGACAGGTCATTCACATCCCCTTTATTCTCAACAGGCATACCAGAAACCCCTTTGACTAGTTCCCACCAGAAACCTGAAAAATCAGCCATTTCATCATTCATTACATCAGACTCTCCCCTACTATTACCATTCATAAAACCCGAAAAATCAGCCACACTAGGTTCATTCTGCCCAAACACACTATCATTCATACTGTTCCCAAAACCAGAAAAATCAGGCACAGGCAGCTCACTCACTCGTCTACTTACACCAGCCAAATCACTCACCTGTTTATGCAAACACTCAATCTCTCTTTCAAGCTCCCCCATACCAGAAAGACTCTGCTCAGACTTACTTTCATTCGTACTTGCATTTTTCCTTTCACTCTTCTTTGTACGCTTTCTACTCCTCGAGACCAAGTCAAACTCTTTCCCAGACAGATCTTTACTATCACATTCAATCGTCATTGTGCACTTTACCCCTCTCTCTGCACAGTTCATACACTAGATGACTCACCAGGTAGTCAGGAGGTTCTCTCCATCTCCTTAACTGACTCTGATGAGCCCGCACTCTGTCATACCTTCATTCAAACTCTCCAAAACATACATCACCCCATTTTCCCAAACTCTCACCTCTCACAACTCTATAAGGTCCATCAAACTTCTCCCTCATCTTTGACACATTCAACCTACCCTTCACCTCTTTCACCTTCAATACTTTCGTACCTAATTCAAATGAACGGAACTTTTCATGCGCCTCACGCCATACACTCCGCTCACTTTCATTCAAACGAAACCTATCTTTCACTCGCCTTTCAAAATTCATCACAAACTGACACAGGGACATTCCAGTTGCACTATGCACAGTCGAATTATATGCCCACAACACTCTTCCCAACCATACATCCCAGTCATTCAATGTCGTACTCATCATTCTCAACATCTCACACAAGGTTCTTATCATACGTTCAGCCAACCCATTTGAAGACGGTACATATGGAGTTGTTCTCACATGCTCCACACCATCCTCTCTCAACATTTGCTCAAACACTTCTACAAATTCAGGCCCATTATCACTCAGACATCTTCTAGGCTTCCACACACACGCAGAAAAAAACAACTGCTCAACCACACGGCGCAACAGTCACATTCCTTTTATCTCTCACAGGCACTGCATACACAAACTTACTTTTATGATCAACCATAACAACCATACCAACATTCCCAGCACTCGTACACGGCAAAGAGACACAATCAATCACTACCAATTCAAACAGTTCTTTCACATCAACTTTCAACATCGGTGGTTTCACTTGCACCTTTCGTTTCTGACACCTTTCACATGTAGTCGCAACATCATTCACAACAGTTCTCAGAAACAGATGGAACACATGCTCCTTCATACACTCCCACAGCTTAAACTTACCCATATGCCCATAATTATCATGCACAACCTTTACCAGACCAATCATACCAACCAAGGACATCACAGGTACATACATATCATCACCACCCTTCACATGCCTCACAAAATATACAACATCCATACAAACAGCAAAATCCTTAGCATAGCTTTTAAAATCACTTAAACACTCAGGCCATTCATTCAAATCAACACGCGTCATTACAGACCTCTTCAACTCACTGACAAAAGGACACATCTCTTGCATCTCTAGAATATCATCATCACTTAAAATCTCATTCTCATCATCCATGAGCAATTCAATCATACCGCAAAATTTGACAACATTCTTCGCACACTCATTCAACCTCATCACCTCACATTCATCTTTCATAAGACAATCCTTATCAGCATCCAAAGACAAATCATTCAATCTCATAAAGTCCACACCAAGCAGAAAACAACATGGCATTTGCTCATCTTTCAGAATTTCAAAGTCATGCTTCACATTCACACCATTACCCAAACTCACTTTCAGACTAATCTGTTCCCATGCCACTATCATGCCATTTCCTAATCCACTTATCCGTAACTTCACAGGTTCATGCTTGCAACATCTAAACTCATCATACTTACTCAGAATCCTCTCATTCACTAAATACACTTGCTCTCCAGTATCAATCAAACCACAGAAGAACCTTTCACCAACTTTCACTCTCGCTTCCATTGTATCAGGTCCACCATGTTCACAATATACAGAAGGAAGAAGCAGACCAACATCAGCACTGACATCCACACCATCATCAACTCCCATATCACCACTCACCACACACTCATCTTCATCCAGACAATCATTCTTCTCTCTCATATATGTACACTTTTCAATCACCCAATTGTAGTGCACACCGCTCAAACACTGCAGATGTACCGCATTAGCATTCAAACCCTTCATCTTTGTACACAATCGGCCTCTCACCACCAAAGTGCACATAAACAATCACCAAACAAACGACTCACTACAATCAACACTTCCTGAAATGGCGGGACCCCTTACATACACATCTCGTTAACACTCAAGTCACTCTCCTTGGACTCACGGAAACTTGGCTTGCCCCTTCTGCTTGCTGTTTAAATCTCGCTACCCCTGATCGTTACGTCCACTCCCATACCTCCTGTAACTCTCGCGGTGGTGGAGTTGCTTTCATTCACAGTGCCTCCTTACCTCTGAATAATCTGCCCTCTCCCCCTCTTCCTTCTTTTAAAGGCGCTTATCAATGTCTCTGATTCCACCCCCTCTTTAACTATCTTAGTCCTCTACCGCCCCCCCAGCTCATCCCTCAAACTTTTTCCTGATGAATTTAGTAACCTCCTCGCTGGCCTCTTCCCCACTGGTTCGCTGCTAATCCTCGGCGATTTCAACCTTCCTGGCCACAATCCTAATTTCAAAGCCTTTTCTGAAATCCTTGATCTCTTCTCCCTCGCCCAACACGTTTCTTTCCCTACCCACTCTCACGGTAACATTTTAGACCTTGTAATCTCTGACTGTCTTATTTCCAACCTGATAACTACAAATTTGTCCAATGCTATATCTGATCACTTCCTTATCAACTTCAACTTCTCTATCCCATTCCATATACCTCCCCAGCTGTCTCATAATCCTAAGCCTTTCCGTCGACTTGCCTCAATTGATATTCCCTCCCTATCTAATGATGTGGCCTCCAAACTTCCTCCCATTGATGCTTCTACCTCTCCTGACCAGATTCTCTCTTCTTTGGAGCAACCCCTTCTCACTTGTCTTGATGCCCACTCTCCCCTTGTCACCCCTTCGAACTCCCGTTGTCACTGTGCCCCTTGGTACTATATGGAACTCCTGCGTGCTAGGCAGTCCATGCGTGCCCATGAAAGAGTCCTTAGAAAGGCTCGCACCCGTGGGCAAGACACGACCCCTCTCTCGCTGGCATTCCGACTTGCTACAGCTTCCTATGTGGCGAAATTTAAATCTGCTTGTGAAGCCTACTCACGTAATCTGCTTACTGATAATAGGAATGATCCCCGTACCGTCTTCCGTCTGCTCTCCCGTCTTACTTCCCCAGCCCAGGTCTCCCCACCCATTAGCCCTGCTACTCTCTCGAATTTCTTCGCAGATAAGGTCACTAACCTCCGTGCCTCCCTCCCTCAGCCTTCTGTCTCGGGTCCTGCCATTCTCCCTGACTTCCCGCCTTAGCCGCTTATCGTTTTCCCCGCTGTGACCACGTTGGAGCTTACAGCCCTGCTCTCGCGTTCTAAGAAATTGGGCTCCCCAAAGGACATTTTTCCGCCTAAACTGTTATGTAAAATTCTGCCTGCTATCCTCCCAATGCTTCTTCACCTGTTCAACACTTCACTTGCAACTGGTTTTGTTTCCTCTTCCTTAAAACGTGCCCACATCCGTCTGATTCTTAAAAAGCCTCAACTGAACCCCACTGACCCTTCCAATTATCGCCCGATTTCGCAACTTCCTTTCCTCTCTAAGGTTCTGGAGAGAGTGGTTGCTTCACGCATCAACAGTCACATGGTGGCCTGTAACATTGATGAAACCTATCAATCTGGTTTCAAGTCAGGTCACTCCACAGAAACCGCCCTTCTCAATGTGTCCGATTGCTTACGAAGAGCCGCGGACAGGGGTTGTGTCTCCATCCTCGTTCTACTCGACCTCTCCTCTGCCTTTGATACTATTGACCATACCGTCCTACTTGATCGTCTCCACTCTTTCCTCGGCATATCAGGCACCGTGCTTGACTGGTTCCACTCTTACCTCTCGTCTCGTACCCAATCCATTGTGATTGACGACGTTTCATCCGACTCTACCCTCATTCGCTTTGGAGTGCCACAAGGCTCTGTCCTTGGTCCTCTACTATTTCGTATCACCTTCTTCCTCTTAGTTACCTTCTCCGTAATCTCGGTCTATCCTTCCACCTATATGCTGATGACACTCAAATTTTCGTTTCATCCCCCACGTCTCTTGCCTACTCTATCACTGACCTCCTGGTTGCCTACTCCTCCATTTCTGACTGGCTCTCTACCAACTTCCTCAGGCTTAATCACTCCAAAACTGAGGTCCTCCTCATCGGCACCGCTGCTCTTGTCAAAAAATCTAAATCTCTCTTTCCCTCGCTTACTCTGGGCGGTAATACTATCATTTTCTCTGACTGCATTAGGAATCTGGGTGTTGTTTTTGATGAGCATCTCTCCTTTAAGTCTCATATCCGCAATGTCAGCAAATCCTCTCTATGTTTCCTTCATAACTTCTCTCGCATTCGCTCTCACTTTGATCGCCAAAGTCTTGAGACTGCTGTTCATGCCTTCATCACCTCACGCCTTGACTACTGTATCTCACTGCTTGTGAATCTGCCATCCTCCTCTCTCCGTCCCCTTCAACTTGTACAGAACTATGCCGCCCGGCTTCTTCTCCGTCGCCCTCGCTTCTCTCCCTCAAAACCCTTGCTGCATGAACTGCACTGGCTCCCTGTCAGATCCCATGCTCACTTCAAGATACTTCTCTTCACATTTAAGGCCCTAAACAACAAGGCCCCGTCTTACCTCTCTTCTGCCCTCTCGCCACGCCATGTCCCTCGGGCCCTTCGGTCATCACATGCACCTCTTTTGAATATTCCTCATTCATCCCTCTGCTCAATGGGGGACTGCTCCTTCTCAATCTGCGCCCCTAAGTTGTGGAATGCTCATCCGTCTGAAATCAGGTCTTCTCCCTCTCTTACCACATTTAAGCGTCTCCTGAAAGCGCATCTTTTCAGTATTGCCTTCTTTCCCCTCTTGAATTTCCATTCTCATCTCAGCACAACATGCGCTCTGGGAAGGCCTCAGGCCTTGAAGAGTGCATTACAAAAGACTTATTATTTATTATCGCTCTCAATTCTTTCATAAAGTTACGCACCCTCGCCATACCAATACTTTCAAGCTTCCTACATACTTCACTCATTACCTCCTTCCTTAAGTCATCCACACTATTGGGCACTCTCACATCTACTCTACAATTCAAGCATTTTAGCATTCACACTATAATCCAGATACTCCAATTCAACATCTTCAGCCGCTGCCTCTTTTAGTTTCTCATATGCCTCATTCATCTTATCATTCCACCTGACAACCATACTACCTTTCTTGCCTATCCACTTAGTCAGAGGCTTACTCACACCCGAACAATCACATATAAACTTTCGCTGAAATTCAATCAGACCCCAAAATGACTTCAGTTGCTTCACAGTCGCAGGTTTCGGAAACATTCGCACCTTCTCATCATACTTCGTCGACATTTGCAACCCATTCTCACTCACCATTTGTCCAAGGAATTCCACTTCTTTTGCAAACCATTCACACTTCACTACTTGCACTTTAACACCAACACTCTCCAACATTCTCATATGCTCCTCAAAACTCTGTCATAATCAAAATATCATCTATAAACGCAATCACATTCTTACTCTCAAACTTACTCAACACAACACTCATTGCCCACTGGAAGGCTCCAGGAGCATTAGCCAACCCAAAGCTGAGGCTCTGGAATTGATGCCTCTTTGTGGAAGAGAAGACAGTTACCGGCTGGCTCTCCTCAGCAATGGGCATCTGGTAATACCCCTGTACCAGATCCAGCTTCATAAACCACTCCATCCCATGCATACTATACATACACTCAGATACCACACACATCGGAAACCTTTCTTCACAGTCCTTTCATTCACCTTTTGATAATCCACACACAGGCACAATCTTCCATCCGGCTTACATACAGGCACAATTGGACTATTCCATGCACTCTCACTTTCTTCAATCACCCCCAATTGCTCTAATTCCAAACACTGCTCTTCAATCTCATCAGCAACCGGACTTGGAAAATGCCTTGGCCGCTGATAGATTGGGGAGTCCTCCTTCAGGACAATCTTGAATTCCGGGAGTCTTCCAACCCAAAATCCAGATCACCCTTACTGAGGGCTCCCTTTCATTCAAATATCATTCGATACATACCCTTCCTTTCATACTCAGTCAAACATCCATCCAATTTCACCATGCTCTTCACTTCATTATACGTCCATTCACATGTCTTTTCATTTGCAACATTCACCCTGACATCTGTGCTATCATCGATACCTACCTCATTGACAGTGGAGAGGTGACCCAGTACATCTCCGACTTGGATCCCCCTCACCTGTCCTTTCACACTGGGATCCGCCTGTACACATACAAAAGGATCATTCATTCTCATCAAGCCATCAAACACACAAGCAACACGCTTTACCTTATAACACGCATACTTTCCATCCAATATCACAGTGTTCTCACCCACATCCAAACTAACATCCTTACTCCAACTCACTCTAACAGACACCCTTTCACCCTTCACAAGTCTTACATTCTCCATAGTAGTCACCTCAATACCAGTAAACACATTCCTCAAAACATTACCATCT
The DNA here is from genome assembly GCA_963969495.1 of Ceratothoa steindachneri. Taxonomy (NCBI): domain Eukaryota; kingdom Metazoa; phylum Arthropoda; class Malacostraca; order Isopoda; family Cymothoidae; genus Ceratothoa; species Ceratothoa steindachneri. Next base: position 189,934,154 of record OZ018321.1, on the reverse strand, counting down.
TTACCGACATACACCTTTTGCACAACCATACGGTTCACTTTCATAAAATCATACCCCAAAATCACACCATACTCACTACTCGCCTTATCAATCACAGAGAATTCACATTCCTTCATCAACATACCATGCATTCGAACAGCTGACCTTATCATTCCAATCACAGGCACTCTCCTACTACTAATACCTAGCAAACTACCCTTACACTCAGACAGGAGGGCTTTATCACTCACCTTATCATACACATCCTTATATACCAAGCTCGCCTTGCACCCAGAATCTATCAAAGCCAAACACTCAATCCTGTTCACTTCAATCTTTACACTCAGACACTCATACTTATTACCAGACAGCACTTTCACACTAGACACCCTTACTAACACATTACTCACACTCATGCACCCAGAGGATACTTCACCAGGTACCCTCTTACAATTCAGTTTCCCGCTTCAAACTTTCCATTCACACCTTGCGCTCTCAGTCTAATCCAACACTTTTCACTTGAATGTCCTTCCATCACACAATAGCTACATACATTCCTCTGGTCATGACACATCCTTGCATAATGACCAGCCTTTCCACAATTACCACATGCATATTTCATACTTTCCCCACCAGTTGCTCCACCATTCAACCTCGGACAATCTTTCTTCAAATGGTCTATTTCTTTACACTCAAAGCACTCTTTCACACTTTCCTGGCAATCCTTTATCATATGCCCTTTCTTACCACACCCAAAACACGCACCAGATGTCCACCTACATTCTGCCAACATATGACCTTTCCTTCCACACCGACGAAATTCCACAATCTTTCTCCCACCATTCGGTCTCTCGTTTGCTGGGACATACCTCGGTTTCTCTCTCATATATCCGTTCCCACGCTTGAAATTCATCTGCCCCCTTCCATTCGACCACCCTCCATTTGCCCATCCATTCTGCCGGCCCAGGAAGTTTGACATCACTCCAGCTGGTGCAGCCTTCAGGGCATCCCTGTAGCTGACAAACTGCTGGGGTGGATGAAAGCTCCTGGGCTTCTTACCCCCAACATTCCCACTGTACCATCCATCCTCTTTTAGATCGCTTTCATCATCAAATCGTCCATCTTCTAACACTTCCAACACATCCTCCCACATCAACCGTTCACCTGTCAGTCTCACTCTCTCCTTTCTCTTTCCACTCAGCCATTCACTCACCTTTCACGGGATTGTGTCCAGAAACTTTCTCATCAGTGATTTACACTCATTCACTCCATCATCGCCATACCTTGTTCTTGCCATACTCTCAAGCCTATGTGCATACATATTCACTCCTTCATTCTTACCCATACACGCCTTCTCAAATTCATTCACTCTTATATTTCACATTCTCTTTCATTCACTTCACCTGTCCAATCATCTGCTTCTTCACTACATCGTACTTCAGCTCACCCACTTTCCCATCCAAACAATCCCCCCAGAACATTCACCCAATGACCCTTGTTCTGTGGGTACTTGAGCTTGCAGTACCGCTCATAATTCCTAAAGAACTCATCCATACTCTTTTTCCCATGCAATCTAAACTTATCAATCCTAGGCACTTCCCTAATCAAAATTCCTTTTCCCACATTCACTTTACTCTCCGAAGAGCTACTCTCAGTCTCACTCATTCTAATCATATCATCACTCTTTCCTTCATTTTAGTATAGAGAATCCACACTCTTTCCTCTCATCTTCCTATCCTTACCCTTAGAACCATGCTTCCTTCCTCTCTTACTTTCCACTCTCTTCCATTCACCCTCTTTCCTACCACTCACAGTATCTTCTCTAGACTCAATCACACTGCCATCCATTCCATTCAGCGGAGTCCCTTCAGTCGGAGCAGGGGTCAGGGTCATAGGTCCTGGGGCTGGTCCAGCCCCTGTTATCATGTTATATAGGTCCTGCATCCGTCGGCCAGTCTTTTCATTCATCCCTTTTCATCTCATTCCTCATTCCCTCAATCATTCCCTGCAATATTTCGCATTCCTCTTCTTTCTTTCTCAACTCCAGTCTCAATCGCACTACTTCTCATTCAAACTTTCAGCTGAAGCCATTGTTCCCAAGTTAGTACAAGAGGATAGGAGGAGGGAAAAATCAACCAAACTACTTTACCAATATACAGATGGACTGCAATCAAATCAAATTCCTCCGGTTTTGAGATCTCAAGGTCCCTATTCGGGCGCCAAATGTAGCGGGCCAAAGGCAACACTAACCCCGCATTTCAACCTTATCCTAGAATCTATGAAACTTGAGAACCCTGAGGAAGAATTTATACGATTTGATATACAGTCCTTTACTTTACAAGAAAAAATACAATAATAATTACAAATATAATTACAATTTATATTTACAAGAAAAATAAACACAGGTGTGCATTCAAAATAAATAACCTATCCTAAATTACAATTTTCCCAACCAAAAACAAAATACAAAAAAAACTGACGGACGCAGAGAACAAATCTGTACAAAACCACCAAGCAAGGTATGAAAACCCTCTATCTCAGGGCTGGCCGGAGCACTCGCCTAGAGAACCCCTCTCGCAGTCCGTCCAAGCTTCTACTCTATAGAAGATATGACATCCCCCGGTTACAATCCATTTACTATAGAGGGAAGGGAAACCAATAAGTCGGCACTCAACCTGAGGAAATTCATTAACTATCTTACCTCTAAGTGTACATCCAAGTGCGCACGACCAATTCTAATTTACAGCTTTATCAATTCTTTAAATATTTATTTTTATATTTGCTAAAAGATTTTTTTTTTTTAATATAATCTCTGAAAAGAGAATACAATTATCAATAAAAATTAAAAAAAAAAAAAATCCAGTTATTCACACACACCCATTCGCACAGAGGGAGGGAGAGGGTATTGGGAAAAAAGATGTGAGAATGGCCCTTCACACATACACTCACATTTGCTCCACCACAAGATGTTCTCATTGCACTCTATGTGGATGACTTTTCAATCTCTTTTGGTCCAGCCCAGCTGCCAACCCTGCAGCATCAAAGCCCTCAGGCATTGAAATGCATCTCTCGCTATGTCCGAATGTACATATTTTGGTTTTCTTTGGCCAAGACTTAAGGTCATGTGCCTACTGCTATCCACTGCTCCATCTGACCCAAATTTCTTCATAAATGTGATTTGCCTTGAAGTGGTGGATTGCACCATTTCCTTGGTCTTTTATTTTGACTGATGCTGCACCTGGGAGGCTTATATTCACAGCCTTAGGTCCTTTTGTACCTGCGCCATGGACATTGCTCATTCCATGACAGTCAGCACCCGGTGTGCTGATAGGGCTACTGCTTTACTTTTCTACTGATCCTTTGTTCATTCAAAGCTGGACTATGGATGCAAGTTTTAGGAATATAAAGAAGAGTATTAATTGAAAACCACATGGCGTGTGATATATAGATGTATTTAAAGGCCCAAGGAAATGGAAATTGGTAACACAACCCAGTAAAACGCTAAGGAGAATATTACATGAACCAATTTCCGCCACTTGCTCTGGGCCATACACAGTGCATTATGTGCTTATACTCGTAGGCCCAGCATCTCCCTCAGTTCCAACATCTGCAGCTGATCTTGGCCTTGCCTATGCTGCCCCAATATGCCACTCATACCTTAGGATCCTGGAGCATGCCATTTCTTTGCTCTCTTATTCTTTGTTTTTAATTTTCTAATTAAAATCTTTTCCAGGTTAAGGCGATATTCTTCAGAACTCTGCATTACATGAGTAAAACTTATCCTGATTATTGTGCTAGAACATTCTTCCAGATATTCTTCTGTTCCACAGAAATGAACTTCAACCCTTCACAGTTAAAAGGTAGGCTTAATTTTGTTCTTTCAATTTTTTACCTCCCTCAGGATTAGGCCTATTTTTCATGTGGTATAGAAGCAAGGTCAAGAGAGTTGTGTGCCTTCATTTCCCAAGTTCTCTCTCTCTCTCTCTTTTTTTAATTACTTTGCCACAAAGTGAGGTTAGTATCAATGCTACTAAAACATACCCATCCCCTTATACACACAACATGGGGGTACCCTGTGTAGCCTGTTACATTTGGTACCTGGAGGAGCTGCATGTCGTCCCATCTCCGATTCCAAATTATTCCCTGTTAGACTTAGAGGGGGAAAATCACCCGAAATAAGGAGTAGCAGCAACAGAGCCTCTGCTCCCACACCGCCGTCAGAGGATGGACTCAAACTCACAAGACCCCCCTAGAAGAGAGACTCTTGCTCCCGAAACCCCCACCTGCCAAAGGTTCCGAGGAAGAGGGAAGCAAAGACTGAATGGCAAGCCCAACTTACCCAATAAGTCCTTGGAGGGTACTGCGCCTTCGACGCCAGCAGCTCCAGAAGTTCTGCCTCTAGGAAGTCTATAGCTATTCCCATGAAGGTCTTCATTTTGAAGAGCCCCTCCGGCATCTCCGCCCTACCCATCCCCAGCCAGGTCGCTATCGCTTCTTCCTTGTACTTGGACGAGGTTGTACACATACTTGTGGAATATTTGACTTCTTGGAGCTCCATTTTATTTTACTCTCTTTGGTGTTGGTTGCATGCTGCTGCGCTGAGGGGGCGGGGGCTTTTTCCCTATGCCTTAGCGTGTTTCCTTCTTGAGGTTTTTGCTTGTTTGGGTTTTTTTTTTTTACTTTTGGTTTTGGGTTTGTTTTTTAATAGCCTAGCATTAGGCTATAAGATAATACTGCGAATTATAGCCTTATAGGCAGTTGCCAGATGGAAACTGGAAAAAATAATACTCAGAGCTAGGCTTGGAAGGTATGTTCCTTCAATGGAATTACCGCATGCTCTCGGGTGACTGGGAGGAGCTGCGGAGGCTCATCTCCCATTCCCGGTTATCTGCCAACACAGCCCCTTAAGGGGCACGGTGATTTGCTCTCCGAGCTGCTGTGCTGACGGGACTCAGCGCCTTGTCCGTCCCTGGCTTGGCATTCTTTTTCTTCTTCTTCTAACCCCTACTTTGTCTTCTATACCAATTCTCTTTTACCCTGCACCCCGTAAGGGGTGCAGCGATTTGCCTTCCTGGCTGCCATGCTGACGGGACTCAGCGCCCCGTCCGGCCCCAGCTTAGCCTCTTCTTCTCCTTTCTTTCAGCACACTGAGCTTAAATAAGGACTGTGCGTAAAAAACTATTAAATGAAAAAAAAATGTCAATATAGGACACCATGCTCGGTGCATTTCCTCTGCTGACCCTCCCTAGGTATAAAACTATTTTACCCTACCACCACCACCAGATGGAGGCGGGCAGGAGGATGCACAAGTTACACCCAGCATGATGTCTGTTCTTCTACTTGCTTCAAATCCCTTCTTTCCGACAGTGGCAGTGCAGCTCCTCACGGATAAGAGATATACTTATATTTCTGCATACATTCCACCAATAGCTGACTTAGACTGCATATTTCTGCTGCACCGTGCCACAGTTACCAAGATCCTTTCTCTTGCTCAGGGATTACACAATCAATCCCAGGGCTCAACTACTTGCTGAACTGATCAAGGAGTTGCAGATAGGTGTACTAAATGTGGATGAGTTTACGCTTCATTTTCTTGTCTTGATCTTTTCCTGTGCTCCCTGGATGCATAGCCTGGTTTGGGGTGGGAGGTTGTTGATGACCTTGATGGTAGTGACCATTTTCCTATTCAAATATTTTCTGGGCTGCTACTGTCTGAGAAAAGAACTTGGTGGTTTTTAGAACTAAAATGTGGTGGTCCGCTTTTCAGGAAGTGACTTATTTCTATGTCCCAGCCAAGCAGTTTAGGTCGGTTGTTGAGGAGGGTGAGTTCTCCGCCAACCTCATCGTTGTGTCCCTAACTACCATTCAGAAACGTTTGGGCCGTTTTGCACGCCGTCTGCTTCTTTGGTGCTTGGGCGTTTTTTTACTGCTCTCAGAAAGAAGCGATATGCCTACTCTTAACCAAACATCCCACAGGCAGGTAACCTGTTTATCCTGTTAGACTTGGTACCTGGAGGAGCTGCATATCCACCCAGCCTGACTGAAAATTAGGGAAGCCTCGTTACTGGATTGATGTGAGCACTCTCATGTGTCTGGGAAAGTTGGTGCACTTCCCCCTCAATCCCTCTCAGCACTATATCTTTATTTATTAGTAGTATTAATAGTTATTTTATTATTAGTGTTATCATTCTTTTTATTTAAGTGTGTTACTATTTATTATGATTATGTAATATTATTATTGTATTATTAGGATTATTATTCTAGCTATCCCCTCAACCTTTTTCTACCTGAACTTTATACAAGGAGGACTGTTCTCACCTGGAAAGACTTTTGCCAGCTAGCCATGGTGCTTTGGTGGACTGCATGCTATCCTGGGGCAAACCTTACACCATTGTATGATAAGAATAGGTGATCACCCACCCTACTTGTTAATTGACCGGCCTCTCTCTATTATATACCCGCCTGCCCCCACCCAAACTTGGTCTTCTATCCACAGAGGTTCTGGCTGCCTGGTGCACCTTCATCATCTTATAGGTCCTTAGTTGAGTGGTAGTGTATACTGTGAGGTATACACAGCTGTGAAGGCTGAAAGCCCGCTGGCTAAGGCGAGTATTAAGCGCTGGTTGTGTTGGTCTGCTGACTCTGGTCACCTTTCAGTACATACATAAGGTGGCTACGATGGCACCATCCTTAATGGCAGACTGGGTTATCAAAGCCCATCTTAGCTTTACTTGTTCACTCCGTATGTGTAAATGATCACATTCAAAATCTTCTGATCCTATGGAGAATTCTCTTACCTCCCCCAAGGAATTGGGAAGTTGTAGTATCTACTCCCCATATGTCCTTTCTTTCTCTTTTCTACTATGGTGACAATAGAAGGCAATAGTGGGAATGTGCATGGGGATCTGCCCCAAGTGCAGTCTCAGGAAGGATAAGGAAAATTGAGAAATCCCTTCAACTGGTTGAGGGTCTCTCCACCCCCCTTCTCACTATCTCCTTTGCCATCTTTGGAGCCACTTTCTGGCTGCTCCATCTCTGAAAAGGAAACGTCCCTTCGTTTGGTTAATCATGGACCTGTCTAAACTTTTAGCAGTGGAGAGCTTGCTTCTCCCTGTCCTTTCTTGAAGGGTTCAGGAGCTTCTACCTTACCCTCTTCTTTGGAGCTGCCCTTGGGTGACTCAATCTTATAAACTGTGGCAGTCCCCCTTTTCCTATCACAGTGCCAATTGACTTACAGGAGCAAGTTAGGTCAGGGTCCCTTGATTTGTACCCCCTACCATCCTGCATGCATACCCCACTCTCTTCCATGAAAGAGTTCAGTTTGCCAGTGAAACATGTCTCTAACTGAAGATACCTCAAATGTGATATGTGATGCCTTTGGTGGGGGGGGGGTGAAGACCCTTCCCCCACCTGAGCTGGCCCAGATGGCATGATCTTCCAAGAAGTTAAACCGCGTGCAATCTTATCCTCAGGTGACTTGGCCCCAAGGGCTCATAAGGAGAGGAGGAACCTCGTCCCCCTTAACAGCCAAGCCCTTGTCCATCTTGGAGGTTCATGAAGCTGGTCATGAGACCATCTTCCTGGGTTTGTAAAGCAGCCCCCCGAAAGGAGTACAGTACTAAAGGAGTTTTGGCTCTTACTCCTTGACCCAAGTCATGACTGTTTGGCTCACAGAAGATTGATCCTTCAAAGAAGGGACCCCTGCTCCGAAGCCACCCGCCCACCAAAGATCTCGAGTGGAGAGAGGAAAAGACTCGCATAGCGAACCCAATCTCCCCTGATAATTCATCGAAGGCAATAGCGACCCTTTCAGCCAACAGCACCCGTAGTTCTGCCTCAGGGAAGCGTACAGCCATTCTCGTGAGGTTCTTCTCTTCGAAGAGGGCACCCGCATCTCCTTCGAGCTAGGCCTGGAGGGCATATTCTTAAATGGAATTGCCGTAGACTCCAGGCCAGCTGGGAGGTCCTGCGGAGGCTCGTCTCCTCCCGTTCCCCGTTATCTATTTTTTTGCAGGAGACTATGCTAGGCTCGTGCTCCCTGCCCATCCTCCTGGGGTATAAGGGTTTTGAGACCTCACCACCATGGGATGGGGGCATGGCAGTAGGATGCCCGATTTACACCCAGCATGATGTCTCTGTTCTTCTCTCTGTTTTAGATACCTCCTTTCAGGGAATAGCTGTGCTGCTTCACCTGGATAGGAGGTATACTGTTATTTCCGCGTACATTCCACCATCAGCCAACTTCGACGCGGGGAACTCTCGCCGCGTCGTGGCACTGTTGCCGAGGCCCTTTCTCTTGCTCGGAGTTCTGAACAGTAGACACCCCCCTCTGGGGAGACTAGTCGATTAATCCCAGGAGGCAAGTCCTTGCCGCCCTGATCGACGGGCTGGAGATAGGTGTCCTAAATGACCGAGAACCGTTCAAATATCATTTTTTGGGCCGCTGCCGCCCGAGAGCCCGCCCCGGTGGTGCTGGGCTCGGGCGCGGTGGTCCACATTTCAGGAAATGACTGATTTCTCTCCCTCAGTCGAGGAATATAGGTCGGTAGATGAAGCCCTTGAGTTCTTGTCCGGCAACCTCATTGCCGTGGGCCTAACTACTATTCCTATAACGTCTGGCCATGTTGCACGCCGACCGCTTCCGTGGTGGTCAGCCGAGTGTGATACGGCCCTCAAACATAAGCGTAATGCCTACATGCGCTATAAGCGCCGCTCGGACGATTTCACTGTCGGTGAATTTCGTCGAGCTAGGGCTAGGTTCCGGGATATTTCGAAGCACGCCCGCCGCTCTTGGCGGACATGTGTGTCTTCACTTAACTGGAAGACCCCTCTAGCAGAGGTGTGGAAGCGAGTCAAAAGGAGTCGGGGCAAGTTCTCGCAGGACTCCCTTCCCGTTCTCCAGGAGAATGGGATCGCAATCGCAGACCCAGCGTCCGTAGCAGAATCCTTTTGCGACCGCTTTCTCCGCATTCTCTAGCCGGGATGCTGCTCCGCCAGCATTCAATGCACGTCGTGATGTCGTAGAAGGCCGCCGACTGGACTTTACCTTCAGAGGCGGAGAACCCTTCAATGGCAGGTTTAGTATGAGTGAATTGGATCCGCTCTTGCTTCGTGCGCGACCCCCCCCCCCGCCACACACACACACACACCACCACCTGGTCCGGACGATGTCCCGTATGCCATGCTTCGACACCTGGGTGAGGGAGGCATATGACCTTTCTGTTGGATTTGTTGAACAGGATCTGGGTAGAGGGTATCCTCCCAGATTCCTGGCGAATCGCTCGCTTTTCGCAAACCGGGGAGAGCTCATTCTACCCCGGCCGTTTGCGCCCAATCTCTCAAACTTCCTGCGTGTGCAAGTTGATGCAGAAATTGGTAAATATTAGATTAGCTTTTTTCTGGATAATGGCCATCTGTCTTTTGCACAGTGCGGCTTCTGCAAGTTCCGCTCCAGGTCGGATGCTCTGCTCCGACTGGAAAATGCCGTCTGCGAGGCCTTCCTTCGTAGACAGCACTACTCCACGGTGTTTTTCGATCTGGAGAAGGCCTACGATACTGCATGGCGATATGGTATCATGGAGACTCTCCACAAGATGGGGGCGAGGGGATGCCTCCCAATATTTATATCTGAATTTTTGCAAGATCGTCGATCCCGCGTACGGGTGGGGGAGCCCTCTCCGGCCCATTGGAGCAGGAAGAGGGTGTCTCGCAGGGACGTGTCCTCAATTTCATACTCTTTGCCCTGATCAACAACGGCATCACCTCGGTGCTGCCGGAAGATGTTCTCGCTACGCTTTACGTGGACGACCTTTCGATCTCTTTTAGTGTGGCCCAGATGCCAACTCCGGAGCGTCGACTCCCAACAGGCATTGAACCGCATCTCTCGCTATGCCAAACCGCACAGGCTTCAGTTAATGTGGTGCACTTCTGCTGCCATCCATGGCTCCATCCTGACCCAGACTTATTTCTCAATGGGGTGCGCCTGGAAGTGGTGGACTCGCACCGTTTCCTTGGCCTTATATTTCACCGACGTCTCGCCTGGGAGGCTCATATTCGTAGCCTTAGGGTCTTTTGTACCCGCGTCATGGATATTCTTCGTTCCGTGATGTTCAGCGCTTGGGGCGCTGATAGGTCTACTGCTTTACTTTTTTATCGATCCTTTGTTCGTTCGAAGCTCGACTACGGATGTGAGTTTTATGCATCCTCAGCCGAGCGTGTGCTTCAGAAGGTGGACTTGATCCACCACACCGGCCTTCGCCTGGCGCCCGGTGCCTTCCGCACTTCCCCCATTGAGAGCCTATTTGTCGATGCTGGGTAGATGCCATTCGCTCTATGCCCTGCACAGTGCATTTCTCGCCTGTAAGTGTGAGCCCGCCGCCTCCCTCAGTGGCCAACAGCTCTCACTGCATCTGCAGCTGATCTCGGTGGTGCCTATGCCGCCGAGTGACGCCAGTCATACCCTAAGCCCTTTGGGTTTAGGGCTAGGAAACTCTTTAGAGAGCTAAATATAGCTCTCGGGCTGGTGGCGTTCCTGGTTTTGCCCAGGACGCCACCCTGGAGGGTACCACCTTTGACTATTTGTCGCTACGCCTCTGCTCCCAAAGCTTCTATAACCTGCGTTCGACCTTTTTGGAGCACACTTTGTGTCACACGGGAACCGTGCCAGTGTATACGGATGGCTCCAAGTCACAAGAGGGGGTTGGCTTCCACGCCGTATCCCCTCTGTTTGAAGTTAGCGGGTCTCTGCGTCTGTCTTCACGGCCGAGCTGGTTGCAATTCACCGCTTGATACGGAACATAATGCGACCTGCCGGTTCGGAGACCGGATTGCGATTTATGGTGACTCACAAAGCGCCCTGACTGTTGTCGGGGCATTGGAATTTCCGCATCCCTTGGTTCGCAATATCCGTGACGCCACGGTTGTGGCGTGCCGGGCAGATTTTGAGATTATCTTCTGCTGGGTTCCTGGACATGTAGGAATTGCGGGAAGTGAGGGCGCGAAAGAATCCGCGAGGGCTTGGCGATCAGACCAGCGTTTCTCTCTTCCTCACACCGATTACATGGCAGGAAGATGGGCAGCTCTCCTGGCTGCTCTGCAAAGAAGATGGGAGACGGTCGAAGGGAACTTAAAGTTGCGTGCCATTGCGCCGCGACTGTTCCGATGGACCTTCCCCGCAATGCCGTGACGGCTCCAGGCTGCTTTCTGTCGTCTCCGAATTGGACGCACTCGTGGGAGGCACCGCCATTTCATGGATCGCTCGCCTGCGCCCTACTGTAAAGACTGCGTACTGTTCTGCACATCCTTGTTGAATGTCCCAGTCTCTTGTCCCTTGTACTCGGGACGGGTTCGTGCACAGTGACTTGTATACTTTACGACTTTTGGGTAGAGGTCGGCCCCCTCCTCTTTATTTGACTGTTATTTTTTTTAGCATTTTTTTTGTAGGTTGCATGTGCCTACGCCGGGGGGGTAGGCGGGCCTACCTCCGACGCCGAAGCCCGCCTCCTTCTTGCTTTATTATCGTTATTTATTTTCTTGTTCCTCGTTTCTTAATATGGTCTAGTACTAGGCTGTGTCGTGTACAGCGACTTATGCCCAAGCAGGCAGTCGCCAGATGGGTTCACTCAAAAAAAATGCAAAATGGTTCGTCCACACAGACTTGTGGACTATACGACTTTTGTAGGGGGGGGGGGGGCTCCACTTTATTTGACTTTTTTGTATGTCGTGTGTTCCTTGTCCGGGGATAGGCTGGCTTACCCCCTTACACTGGAGTGTGCTTCCTTCTTGTTTCCTTTTAATACGGCCACTAATGCCCAAGTAGGCAGTCGCCAGATGAGCTCTTAAAAAAAAATGTTTGCTTTTTGCTTTCCTTTCTTTTTTATTTGTTTCTTTTTTTTTAGTCTTTGTCCTTCTTTTATCTTTATTTCTTATTTACAGATTATTTGTTTTTTAATCTAGCCTAGTAGTAGGCTGTAGTGTCAGTACGGCAACTTTTGCCCTAGTAGGCAGTCGCCAGATGGGCTCTCAAAATTATATAAAAAAAAGGGGGGGGGGATGTTGTCTCAATTGCCTTGTATTTAAGCCTCACATTTTCTTTTATCCACAGGAAACAAGAAGTGTAAAATGTGTAAACACACTTACACTCTGGATAGAAAGTTTCTCAAATATACTTCCTACTCAATGAAGTTTTTGGATATGAATATATTTATCAAAGAAGTTCTCAGAAATGCTCAATGTAAGTTCTTTCCATTTCCCATTTGTGAATGTGACGGCAAATTAAAGCCTATCTTTCCCCAGCACCCCAAGTAGTAAGCTTCTGCGCATTTTCTTTTAGTATGATAAAACCTTCCTTGGTTCTGTGTTTGACTGTACTCTTTACCCAGTGTAAACAGGTCCATGTTAGGTTATATGTTCCTTATGGAAACTTGGTGTTCAAGGCCTCTGGTTCTGACCACCCCATGCATAGAGAGTAACTTCACTTTGAAGGGCCAGTGTTGTCTTGCGCTTCAGGGCCCCTAGTTCCAGTGACCCCTTGCACAGAAGCTTCTTGTGCAAATTTGCACCTCAAGGCTTCCATTGCACCTCCTCTGTCAGAGTTATTAAGTATTTGAGGTTTGCATTAATGTTCATCATCACATTTATCTTAGCTCTCCCCCACCCCACTTTATTTGTCTTTATGGCCTCTTTTCTTCATTGCTCTCCCCCATTCTTTCCACACCTGGATCCGTCAGCCTGTTACACTTGGTACCTGTAAGATGTTGCACATCCTCCTGGGAATTCCTTTCACTGAATTGATTTGAACTCTGATGGGACCTTGGAGAGTTGTTGGTCCACTTTCCCCTCACTACCTCTCTGGCAAGATTTTAGGTATGGTGACCCTAACCACTCCTTAGCCAGTCAGCAAGCTGGATCCGTCATCCCGACCTGCCTACCACGCCACATGTAGGATTTGGTCCTGGTTTTCCCAAGGTTTGGCGGAGATGGCATATACCACCCAGCCCAGTGATAGCGGCCGAGGCCAATCAAAGACGTCCAGTAGTGCTGTTTCCTTGTTGGGATCAGTGTTGGCCGTCACAGGCAGGGGTGGCGAAATCTCTCTATGGACATGGAGAATTAAAAAAAAAAACCTTTACCATCGTAGGAGCCGCTGTTCGGGCAAAAAATCCACATCAGAAAAGTAGGTCCCCTTCTATGCTTTCACGGGCCCCTCCAACCCTGTTCTACTGCGCCCTACGGGTGTAGTGGACTCCCCTCCACCCTCTCTTCTGGAATTGCCTTTGACCAACTCCATCTTCTTTGCAGTGACAGTCCCTCCTTTACTTTCACAGGGGACTGCCAATAGAGCAGATAGGCGCCCCCAAATTGACCGCTCCTGGTGGGAGCGGCTCAATAGGGCCAACCCCTTTAGGGGGGTGAGGGTTAGTAAGGCCCGCTAGTCCATGCCCCCTACAGTCCTGCATTTCTAGTCTACAGGGGGCCGGCGTGCCTGTCCCCCTCTCTTCCCCGATTGGTGCCGGTTCGCCGGCTATAGACAAGACAAAAGGTACCTCGAATGGGATCTGGGATGTCTTTGGAAGGGAGGGAGGCACATGGAGAACGCCCCTGAGATGGACATGGTCCTGGATGTGACCCAGGACCATGAGTTCGAACCTAAGTACGCCCCTGTGCAAGCTTCTCCTTAGACTGCTCAGGCCCCCGAGGACTCACAAGGAGAGGAGGGACCACCTTTTCCGGCTGATTCCCCTATGACAGCCAAGACCTTCTCGATTTCAGAGAAAGATCTTGCTGAGGCCGGTCCATCTGGCCTAAGGGCTCCTTCCAGCAGTGGAGAGAAACTGGTTCATTCCCCGCCCCTCTCTCTTAAAAAGAAATGAAATAATAAGACTAAGGGACATCCGTGCTGACAACTTTAAACACATTTCATTTTTTTAGCCCCGGGAGTTAAACACCCTAATATATATATATATATATATTAATACAAAAAATTATCTGCGTTTCCTTGAGCCTACTTCTGATCTAATGGGCGTCTCATAAATGAGTGAGTTGACCTCTGTGGCAGGGGGTATCTGGGACCGTCCGCTACAAAGGCATTCGCGCCACTGCCGCGGAAGTGGTACTACTTCCACCGCTTCACCCATACGAATCACTCCTGCAGACGTGAAAAGTTGGGCTTACCTGAGGTCTGTGTAAGTTGCAATAAGGCCAAGTGTGTCAATTGCGGAGAGCCGCATCCCGCTTCTTCGAAGCAATGTGTTGTGTATCTCCTGGAGAAGGAAATCCTGGCCATTAAGGCAGAGAATCTTCTCTCATTTCACGAAGTTAAGGACTTGGTTCTGGCTCGCTTATGCCTCAATTTTAAAAAGGCACCCTCTGCTCCTGCCACCTCCAGCCCTGCCTAGGAGCACGGTCACTTCCTCGCCCATTCGGAACACTGCGGATTCTACACACCCCGGGCTCTCCCTTGGTAGAGCTGGTGTCACAAAGGTTCACATCCAGCATCAGCTAAACCAGGGTTCTCCCCCCTCCCCCAGCATAACCGTTTCCCATAAGGAGAAACTGCCGTGCACCTCAGTGTTGTTAGACTCGCAGGAGACGACACCCCTGAAGTGGACGTGAGGCTGTCTTCTGGGTATCCGCAAGAAAGAAAGATGGCACCAAAAGAGCTTCAGCCTCTACGCCCCCCCTCCCCAAGGCTGGACTTGTTGGCTCGCAGACAATCGATTCTCCAAAGTAGGGATCCCCCGCCTACGAAACCGCGATGCCCGCCAAATGTTTCGAGGTGGAGGAAGGAAAAGACCTGCATACCGAGTCGAACCTCCCTCGAAAAGTCCTCGAAGGCGACAGCGCCCGTAGTCCTGCCCCCATGAAGCGTTCGGCCATTCCTGTTGAGGTCTCTTAGAAGTGGGATCCCAAATCTCCATACTAAGCTTGGAGAGTATTTTCCTTCAATGTAATTGCTGCGGGCTCAGGGCCACCATGGAGGAGCTGTAGACGCTCGTCTCTTTCCCGTTAGCTATATTTCTGGGCGTTTGCCACCTGCCCCACCCTCCCGGGGTATAAGAGTTTTGCGACTCCAAAACCACGGGATTTGGCCCAGGTAGTAGGATGTACGATTTACACCCGGCATGATGTCTGCGTTCTTCTCTTTGTTTTAAATACCTCTTCGGGATTTGAACAGTGGACACCCTGTCTGGAGAGACCACTCATTCAATTCCAAGGTTCAGGACTTTGTCGACCTGATGGGCAAGCTTGGAGATGAGTTTACCCATCACTGCTTGAGAAGCACTATTTTCCTTTCTTTATCTATCCTTGTGCTCCCTGAAATGCACAGCCTTATTTGGGGTGGGAAGTAGTCGATAACCTCCATGATAGTGATCACTTTCTACCCCACGGGCCTGGTGGTTCCCATTTCAAGAAATGACTGAATTCTCTTTCTCAGTTGAGGAGTTTAGGTCGATGGATGAGGCCGTTGAGTTCTCACCGTAAGCCTAACTACTCTTCTTAGAACGTCTTGCCTTTTTGCACGCCGAACGCTTCGTTGGTAGTCAGCAGAGTGTGAGATTGTCCTCAAACAGAAGTGTTATGCCAGCATGCGCTATTAGCATGCAGGAAGAGGGTGTCCTGCACAGAAATATCCTGAGTATCATCGGCATTACCTCGGTACTAGCGGAAGATGTTCTTGCTAGGCTCTAGGTGGACGACCTTTCGATCTGTTTTGGTGCTGCCCAGATGCCAACTCGAGCGTCGTTTCCAACAGGCATTGAACCGCGTCCCTCGCTATGCCGAAACGCACTGACTTCGTTTTTTTTTTGCCAAGACTAAGGTGGTGCAATTCTGCCGCCATCCACGGTTCTACCCCGATCCGAACTTGTTCCTGTAAGTGGTGGATTCACACCATTTCCTTGGTCTTGTTTTCGACCAATGCCTCACCTGGGATGCTCATATTAGTAGCCTTAGGATCTTTTGTACCCTTTCCATAGACATTTTCCGTTCCATGACGTTCAGCACCAGGGGTGCAGATAGGGCACTGCCTTACTTATCTACCAAGGCTGTGTTCATTTAAAGTTTGACTATGGATGTAAATTTTATCCATCTGGAGCTGAGTGTATATTTAGGATGGTGGACTCGATCCACCACACCAGTCTGCCTGACAATGGCTACCTTCTGTATGCCCCCCATTGAGAGCCTAGTTATCGATGCTAGGGAGATGCCACTCGTTGTGCTCCGTGTACAGTGCATTATGGAGGAGAGTGACTTCCTTCATTTCATTTGTAGGTCACATATGCGTTGGAGTGTTCTTCCTTCATTTTTTTTTTTGCCTGGTTATGGTAATATTAATGTAGCCTAGCACTAGGCTGAAATGTTAAATTAGGGCGATTATGCCCTTGAAGGCACTTGCCAGATGGACCAATTAAAAAAAACAACACCTGGAATGGATGGTTGGCAGCAAGTGTGAAACACTACTGCTCCTGCAATCTGGAGGAATGGCACACCTTCCTGGCTATTCTGCACATCCTTCCATCTCTGAGCCCCACAGATGGCTGGGCTATTTGTCTTCTACACAAGTTTCTGAATTAATTTTTTTTTAATCCACACCAAGCTAGAACTAACCAAGTGAGAAAGAGGGTCTTTAGCCTTTTTACAAAACTAGGTTTCCGTTGCTTGATATACTGGTTGGGAACAGCTTAAAATTGTGCATAACGTTTTTACCCCTGATTATTGCCAAAATCTTGTATTAATTCACTATGATTGCTAAGTGCTTACATCCTTGCTAGATAATGTTGGACCATCTTGAGCAAACCCTCTCTTAGGGCTACTTTCTATTTACGAGTACCTTTGACACATTTTCATGTCCCCTAACTTTACCTTATGACCCTCTTTTCATCTTTTCAATGGCTAGTGATGTTTATAATGGTTTTGTTTTCACATTCCGTTATCCCCTACCTTGTGAACAGCTCACCCAAAGATCTGCTTTGATTGGTTCCAAATGCTGATAAACACTGTGGAGCACAAGAAAAGCTGCCAGAAACATCTTTTCCATCTCAAAGCGACCCCTCTGAAAAGGAATATTGACTGGAAAGCTGCCATCTTCCAACTCCTGAGTTTATGCTCCAAATGGAGTTTGACTATTGGCTTGAGGTGAGCACACAGATTGTATTTGTAGACAAAAGTGTCCATGTGTAATTTAAGGGTTGTGTTTATACCCGTGTCCTGTGATATTTTTATGGTAGCATTGGTACTCCCTCTTCCCTTTTAGAAAAAAAGGAATAGGTTTGTACTTCTGAGGGATTGTTACCTTGTGTGTTAACTTATTACTGGAGGGTTTGTGATATGACCCTTTTGTTCCCCTAGTAAGCGATGTTGTGGCAGGAGGCTCTGGATTACTTGCACTCACACTGTCTGAAGGGAGAGTGAGAGGAGATTGTTTTCCACCCTTATTTACGCAATGACTTAGAATTTCTTATATATACAAATCTCTTAAAATGCATCAATTTACGCAAACAGAAAATTTCTTGTATTTAAAACAATACAATTAAAACAAACAATACAATTAAAAAAAAAACAGGCAAAGAAATTCACTGGCTGAAATGAAAAAATAAATAAATAACTCTCCAAAAATACAATCAAAATATTATGCCATAGGCTTCTGAGCAGGGATGTGGAGCTGCTGAAAAAATCTACGGTTCTGCCTCCAGAGCCGGAGTTGTAATTTTCTTGGTCACAGCTGGCTCTACATTAATTATTACTATTACAATGTTTCATGTTGTCATATTTATATATTTTATCATTTATTACATTTTTAGCTGTGAGCAACCTAATATATATTGTCTATATTTATAATGAAAGGATAGTAAAAGTCTTCATTTGCTTAATGAGTTGTAATTGTTTTCAAATACAATATATCACTAAAAAGAATAATAAATTTGTTCTTTTTTATAAAATAAAATTCCTTTGTGTAATACTAATTTTTTTAGTAATAATATTCTCATTAAAATTGAAATCATAACAAAATAAAGACTAAATAAATCACTTCAAAATTCAAGTTTCCCTTTATATCATTAATTCATTATACGTCTTAATGAATCACTTCAAAATTTAAGTCTCCTTTTATATCATGATATGCCTACATATGCCTAGCTGAACAAATTTGTTCTTAAAAACAAAATTAACTCGATCAAATCTTCTTTTAAGTTTGTTCTTAAGTCAGATTTGATTATTTTGAGATCTGAAAAAGTCTCTCAACACTAACTTGGGTAGTTGGCATAACTAGAATTTGTGACACTTTCTTATATTTTCTGGATAGTTTTCTAAAGTTTCTTCTAGGGTCAGTTTTGATGAGCGATCAAACTTTTCAATTTCGGAAAATGATTTGTAAATCTGCTGTTTAAATTTGGTCTTGGGACTAAAAGATGATTGTTCAGTTTCTAATTCAATGCATTGACATTTTGCTTTTGTGTCATGCTGTTTATCAATTACTTTCTCAAAATCAAACTCATCAGATTCAGATGATGATGACGATGAAGATGTTGCAATATTTTCCACTTGGACCATTTCCTGCTCTGACTGAAGAGATTCTTTCTTTGAGCATACTTGGCTTTGGTTACTTGTTTAGGTGCTAAAAGGCACCTATATTTGGGATCAATGTAAACAGGCGCCAACATTGTCATTGTTTACTAGAACATTTTCTCTTTTCACCATGGAGGATTTAATGCCATCAGCAATAACACCTGTCTTGGAAAGGTAATAAATCGGAGCTTTCCACTCTTTTAAAAACTGGCTATGAGATAAATCTTCACTTTGAATTTTTTTTTGTTACATATGGCTGGTATAACACCCTTTCTAATCTCCTAGTTTGATCCCACATCACTTCAGATAAGAACACTTCTGGATTTAGCATGTCACATAGTACAGGCTTCAGTTCGAGTAGCTGTTCTATTATTAAATAGGTTTACCCCATCTGGTAGCCTGGTCTAAAATTGCTTCTTTTCCAACTCTTCTTTTAATGATTTCCTCAACTTCGAGTTTTCTTGCTGGTAGAACAATCTGCCTCAATTTACCTATTAGAGAGGCAGCATGTTATTCTGTTAGACTATCTCTAATTGCCAACTGCAGTGTATGTGGTAAATTCTATTGAATTTTGTTGTTTTCTCTGTAATGTCATTTACTATATCTACTTCAGAAGATTCCATTTCAAAAACTTCAGCATTAGAAACCTGTTCAGAAAATACTCCAATATTACCATCATCATCTGCTTTTTCTTCATTTTCATTTAATTTCTCTAGTCTTTCTCAGATTTGAGGCATTATCACTAATAATGCACAACACACACTGCTTTTTTATTTCATACTCTGAAAGAATCTCCATTATAAGCTTTTGAAGATAGTCGCTTGTATTTTGAATGTCTCTCTTTTACTGCCAATGTACGAGTTATGATTATATCATTATAAACAAATCTGATATTGATTGCAAAGTAGTGAGTTCTTATTTTTGTATAACCATCAACTTTTAAAAATATAAATTGGCCTTTCAATTGCTTCTTGAGAACTTTTTTTCATTCTTTGCTTTTTCGATTATTAAATGACTAATATTCATTCTATCTAAACTAATTTTTAATTTTTGTGCCATTTCTCCGAGTAAACTTTTCATAGCCGGCTTGGTAAACACTGACAAAGGCAATGAATCTTTCACTACCAATTCAATTATGCTTTCTAAATTGGGCTGCAGTCATTGAGGCTGTAATTACTTGAGGAATCATATATTTCACAAGACTGTTGACTTACTCCAGCACTCATATTTGAAGTAGACTTAGTAATTGAAGTGCTTTGTTTAGAAGATTCATGGATTTGCTTCTTTTCTTCAATAAATTTCAAAAGTTCAGGATGCGAGAGTCATATGGTGCTTTAAATTAATGGTTTCTTTGCAGCATGGTGAGATGGTAATCCAAGTTGTTTTTGTAGCCGCTCCTGGATAGTTCATTTAGAAACATCAGATAATAAATTATTCATATTAAATTTTAGTTCTTTCGCAGTTATTGTTGGATTATTCACTACTAAATGTTTCATAAGCATGTCTGTTCGCAAATTCATTTTTCTCTGTCTGCCAGATCATTTTTTTAGGTACTTTGGGCTCTGTTTAATTCATTAGCTACCTGTCACTGAGACTTCCCACATTTATGAAGAGTAACAATAGCACCTTGAAAATCACTCTGGAATTGTTTTTAGCACACATTAGAAATAAATTTTATTCGGACCACTTTCTGTAAAAATTCACAAAATAATAATGAAATGCCAAAAAACATAAAATTGGACAAACGCTACCACAATAATAACTTAAGATTGCATTGGAAAGCTGTCAATATCAGAGCGTTATATGAAAGCTACCATATGTTGCTTGAACAAATAGAAAATGAATTATGCATCTGTGAATATCATTGAAAATAATAAAAATTTTGAGGGTGATCGGATACTTTTCGCAGGCACTGTATATACAGCCTTATAAGATAAATATCAGCCAGCACAGAAATATAACCCAAAAATAAATAAATACATACCTATATGCCTAACAATGGAAATACTAAATATAGGGCTTTACAACTAAATATTGACCAACAGCAAAATATTACTAAATCACACAAAATGGGAAATATATATATTTGATCCAAGTGTGCAAAAGGGCGGAGAGTGAATGAGGTAAAGGGACGCGGGCCTGCTTTCTAATAGGAATTCTATGTCATTCTGTTTTGAAAAACTGGGAAGCATGAGTTCCAACCACTTTGTTGGAGACTGGGAGGTGCTAGTTCCAATTACTGTGTGACCAAAAATGTGAGTCAGACTGACTGCCGCTGCCTATCCTAAAGGGGATGCTAGTACTCTATCGGTTTTTCTCCTGCACAGAGGAGAGGGGGTATGTGGTGCTGTAGAAGCGGGAAGAAGAATGTTAGTGGTGTTGTGCTTGGCACTGTGCCAGATTATCACTGCATAACTGGTTTATATGCAATTTTTTCCCATGGTTTTTATATGCATTTTTTGCATCCAAGTTAAAATATTACCACAATTTTTGTATTTCATCAGTATTTTTAGAGGTTTCCTTAGTTTTACATTTGGTCTTTATGTATAAGTAAGCTTCATCTAGGGCGATATGTCTAGTTCACTCTATTCCAATTTTTGTAACGGAATTGAGACAATATGTGTATTTTTATGTATGTCAATATATTTAGGAAGCATAAGGAAAGTAAGAGCAAAACACAATGAAAATTATTTACATAGAAGTCCTCTGAAGATCATGCTATTCTAGCGAACACTTTTATCTTTTCTGACTAAGGACCATATACATATAATCTCCTGTAATGGCAGTATCCCATCTTCTTTAGTATCTTCTCCATTGTTGGGATGTCCTGATGCAATCCCTCGCCATGGTCTCCTTACTGACATAACCCAATTTTCTTAAAACAAAATTAGATGCGAATGCAGAAAATGCACTTTTAAAGACATCCAATGGACCTAGTTCTTGAAGCTCTCAATAAGCTTTAATACCAGGTGCTTGTACTTTGTATCTTTCTGATTTCCTAAGAATCCATGAACTACACCATGAAATGCTCACCATACTTCTCTTTCAACTTTGGTCATCTCTTTCAAGTTTCTCAGATTCCAGTCTGGCCCCAGCTTAGCCTCTTCTCCTTCTTTCAGACAGCCTGTATTTCTCCCCTACTTCCGCATTTCCCATACAACCTCTCCCACAACTTTCTCTGGTTGGCCTCTATTTTCACAGGGTAGATGCTGACCTTCTTCTCAGCCAACTATCCCAGATCGGGGCTGAGGGGTTGAGGATAATGTTCCCTAACCCCTGAGCTCCGGTTTGGGATGGTGGGTTTTTAACAACCTGCTTCATCCTCACCCATACCTTCCTCACATCCCTTTTCCTTGTCACTTCGCTATCTATTTTTTTTTACGCCGTGTCCAAGGTGGAACCGCCATGGGAGGGGTAGCCTTAAATGGCAGCACCTGGCTCTGCCAGCCCCATATGCGGAGGGAGGAAAAGACTCGCATGGCGAGCCTAACCTTCCCTAATAAGTCCTCGAAAGCGACAGCGCCCGGAGTTCTGCCTCCGGGAAGCGTACAGCCATTCCCGTGAGGGCCTTCTCTTCGAATAGGGCCCCCGCATCTCCAAGCTTGGCTTGGAGGGCATATTCCTTCAATGGAATTGCCTCGGACTCCGGGCCAACTCGGAGGAGCTGTGGAGGCTAGTCTCCTCCCGTTCCCTATTAGCTATCTTTTTGCAGGACACCATGTTGGGCGCATGGCCCTGCCCACCCTCCCGGGGTATAAGGGTTTTGCGACCCCACCACCACGGGATAGGGGCCGGGCGGGAGAATGTGCGATTTACATCCGGCATGATGTTTCCGTTCTTCTCTTCACTTTAGATACCTCCTTTCAGGCAGTAGCTGAGGCTGCACCTGGATAGGAGGTATACTGTTATTTCCGCATAAATTGCATCGTCAGTCGACTTCGACGCAGGGGACTTCCGCCGCGTCGTGGCACGGTTGCCGAGACCCTTTCTCCCCCTCTGGGGAGACTACTCGATTAATCGCGGGGGTCAAGTCCTTGCCGACCTGATCGACGAGCTGGCGATAGGTTTCCTAAATGTGGATGAGTTTACGCATCACTGCCCGGGAACCACTTTATTTTCTTGCCTCGATCTACATCATATATTTGTGCTCTCTGGATGCACAGCCTAATTTTAGGGGGGGGTCGATGACCTCCATGGTAGGGATCACTTTCTCATTCAAATATTTTCTGAGCCGCTGCTGCCGGAGAGCCCGCTCCGGTAGTGCTTGGCGCGGGAGCGGTGGTCTGCATTTCAGGAAATGACTGAATTCTCTATCTCAGTCGAGGAGTTTAAGTCTGTTGATGAGGCCGTTCTTCTCGAGCAACCTCATCTCCGTGGGCCTGACTACTATTCCTAGAACGTCTGGCCTTTTTGCATGCTGACCGCTCCCGTGGTGGTCAGTCGAATGTGAGACGCCCCTCAAACAGAAGCGTTATGCCTACATGCGCAATAAGCGCCGCCCGAACGATTTCACTGTCGCTGAATTTCGTCGAGCTAGGGCTAGGTTCCGGTATATTTCGAAGCACGCCCGCCGCTCTTCTTGGCGGGCATACTTTTCTTCACTTAACGGGAAGACCCCTCTAGGAGAGGTGTGGAAGCGAGTCAAAAGGATTCGGGGCAAGTTCTCGCAGAACCCACCTCCCGTTGTCTAGGAGAATGCGGCTGCAATCTCGGACCCCGCGTCCGTGGCGGAATCCTTCGCGACCGCTTTCTCTGAATTCTCGAGTCGGAAGGCTGCTCCGCCAGCATTCAATGCGCGTCGTGATGTTGCGGAAGGCCACCAACTGGAGGCAGAGAACCCTTTGACGACAGGTTTACTTTGAGCGAGTTGCGCTCCGCTCTCGCTTCGTGCGCAGACACCGCCCCTGGTCCGGACGATGTCCCGTGCGCCTTGACTCGACACCTGGATGAGCGAGGCATGGCCTTTCTGTTAGATTTGTTCAACAGGATCTTGGTAGAGGGTATCCTCCTAGATTCCTGGCGCATACGGGCAGCTCTCAGGGCTGCTTGGCAAAGAAGATGAGAGACGGTCGAGGGGAACTTAAAGTTGAGTGCCATTGCGCCGCGACTGTTCTCATGGACCTACCTCCTAATGCCGCGACGGCTTCAGGTTGCTTTCTGTCGTCTCCGAATTGGACACACTCGCGGGACGCACCGCCATTTGATGGAGCGCTCGCCTACGCCTTATTGTGAGGACTGCGTTGTCTCCCGGACTGTTCGTCACATTCTCGTTGATTCTCCCAGTCTGGATGATCTTAGCGCACTTTACCTGTCCCGTTACCGGGATGAGCGGGGTCGCTACCGCTTGTCCTTTGTACTCGGGACAGGTTCGTGCAAACTGACTGGTGGACTTTTTGGATGAGGGTGGCCTCCTCCACCTTATCTAACTGTTTTGTTGTTGTTGTTTTTTGTAGGTCGAACGTTCCTGCGCCGCGGTCTCCCCTCGACGCCCGAGCGTGCTTGCTGCCCTTTTCGTTTTTCCTTTTTATTGTTATTGTTGTTGTTGCTCTTTTTCTGCATACTGTTATTTTAATATAGCCTAGTACTACTAGGCTGTCGTGATTACGGCGACTTATGCCTAAGTAGGCTCCTAATTTTTTTTTAAAAAGCTCTGTTAACGGAGAGGGAGACTCTTTATAGTTCCATTTTGATGGTTGCAAAGGGAGGAGCGGCAGTTTTCCGGGTCTCTTCTTTGGGTCATGAAAGGTTCCTTGCTCGCTGATTGGTGACAAAACAATACTACCCCCGTCCCTCGAGGGCCGGACTCCGGTCCTTTCGGGCTGCTCTGATCTTTATGTGAATTTCATTATCCGGTCCTACGACATCGGCCACAATTCACTTAACATCCCTCCACTCATTCTTACAGTGAAAATGCCTCGTTAGTTAATTAATTATTAGCGCCACCTGTCCTTTCTCTTGGCTGCGTACCCTGATCGGATAATGGGCACAAGGAACCAGTCCTCGTTGGAGGAAAAGAGGACAGGAAGAACGATAGTAGTATGCTTGCCAGCAGCCAGAGAGCGTTTGGGACCTTTTGGGCTGAAGAGAGAGCCACCAGTTTTACGTCTGGGAAGTGTGTATTGGAAACCTCTTGATCGAATGCCGTAGACGGAAGAGTGATGCATACAGGAAAGAAGAGGTGAATGATGCGGTGTTGTTGTGATTGATTATGCGCATCCGGGCGTACGTATGTGGATGGAACTTACTTCGCGCTTGTACTTGGTGACTCGTCGTGATTGGCCGGAGTTTCTTACCAATGCCAAAATTATTCGTTCCCATTTTGCCGGGAATCGAGTTCAAGTAGCTAGGCCTGAAAATCTAACATCTTATCCACACAACCCTCAACCCAGAACCCACTAACTACGAGTATCATGAGATTCTTCGTTTTCTTTCAGGATTTTGAGTTTGAATTGGGTGCATCTTAAGCCGAAGGCGAAAACGATGATAAGTCAACTGGTGAAAACCTACCACCATGACCCCGGGCAACAGACCCCAATCTTCGACTGTAAAGAGGAGTCTGCGAGGCCCCTCTCCAAAGAGGGGGGGACCCTGCAAGACTTGGTGAAAACGGCAGTTATTAATTCGCCCCAACTACCTCTCCGTATGCTTAGTTCCGCTTGTCAGAAAGTGAACTCTGGTGAGTCGCGGGTTTCTGCTCGTATCTTCGCGATCTTTTGTGAGCCTCCGTGATCTCGTGAGGCTTTTACCACTACTTGGGGCACTTAGAACAACCACTGTGGTGTCAGCTGTTCTACGTTGGTTACTATAAAGTGACCCCGCCCGTTTGGGAAATTGGCTGTGATGTTCTTTGGGCACGGTCTTCCTTGATGTGGCTTGTTCTCTCTCCGGGCAGGCGCAGATAAGTTGTGCCCCTCCCACTACATCTAGTTGTTTACTCGCACCACAAACCTTATACGGCTTAGCTGAGTGGAAGACACGGCTTCCTATTACAGCGAAGTTAAGCTACATTGGGTTTAGTTAATAGTAAGATTGAGTTCCAATGCGGGTCGACCTCACGGCGGCTGGCCTACACTGGAGATAGCCGTGGCTTGGTCGTACGTTGAACTGTAGGACCCAACTGAGAAATAAAAAGCATCTTAAATGAGCAGATCCGTGTTAAGACCCCTACCATTTTCTTTTATTTCCAGGACCTTCTTGATTTCTGATAACTGTACTGCTTCCTTTGTGAACCCCCTTTTCAAAGACCTTTGGTCGAATCCCCTCTTTGGTTTTCACTTTATTGAGCCACGCCAACACATTGATAAAAGTCTTGTGGATATGTAATACGATTTATTCTTGGTATGCAGTGGGTTTTGGGTCAAAATCAAAGTTTTTGTACTCCTCTGCTCATGTACCATTTGTCCCAGAAGAGTAATCTCTACATCCTCTGGTTCGCAGTACCTGTGACACCATGGCTGCTGCAAGAAGGGAGAATGCAAAGATTGTCGAAATTATATTGTGATGGGTTCTTGTACATGTGATAATTTCGAGGAATGAGGGCGCCAAAGAGTCCGCGAGAAATAGGCGACCATAGTCTACATGGCAGGGATCGGGGTAGCCATCCTGGCTGCTTGGCAAAGAAGGTGGGAGACCGCCGAGGGGAACTTAAAGTTGCGTGCCTTTGAGCCGCGACTGTTGCCATAGAACTACCCGCTAATATCGCAATCGCGTAATTACGCCGTTGCAACGGTTTCAGATCGCTTTCTGTCGTCGTCGAATTAGGCACACTCGCGGGATGCACTGCCAATTGATGGAGCGCTCTCCTGTACCTTATTGTGAGGACTCCGTTCGGCACATTCTTGTTGAATGTCCCAGTCTGAATTATTTTTGCTCACGTTACCTTTTCCCCATATCGGGACGAGGGGGGTGTTATCGTTTGTGCCTTTTACTTGGGACGGCTTCTTTTACACAGATTTGCGGACTCTGACTTTTTGGAAGAGGTTGGTCTCCTCCACTTTATTTGACTTTGTTGTAGGTCGCATGCTCCTGCTTCGACGCTGGAGCATGTTTCCTTTTCCTTATTTTTTGCTTATTTTGTTTTGTTTTTTGTGTACAGTCGACCTCCCATATTTGCGGGGTATAGGGACCACGAACCCCCGCGAATATTGAAAAACTGCGGATAGTTGACGCTACTCCCAAAACACCCCGTAAGGGGCGCGGCAATATGCCATCCTGGCCGCCGTGCTGACGGGACTCAGCACCCCGTCCGACCCCAGCTTAGCCCCTTCTCCTTCCTTCAAAACACTTATTCCCCCCCCCCCCCCACCGGTTTCCTCGCTTTTCATACAACCTCTCCCACAACTTTCTCTGGTCAGCCTCTAATTTCACAGGGTAGATGCTGACCTTCTCAGCCAACTATCCCTGATCGGGGCTGGGGGGGGGGGAGGGGACAATGGTCCCTAACCCCTGAGCTCCGGTTTGGGATGGTGGGTTTTTAACAACCTGCTTTATCCCCACCCATACCTTCCTCACATCCCCTTTTCTTCTCACTTCACCATCTATCTTTGTTTTTACGCCGTGTCTAAGGTGGAGCCGCCATGCCGATGGACTGCCAGGCCACCAGGCGGGAGGGGTGGTCCTAAATGGTGGCACCTGGCTCTGCCAGTTCCTGTACGCACCCCTTGCAGAGCGGGCTACTGCGAGGGGTGATGAGCGATTGCTTCCTGTGGAACAAATAGGGTCACCATGCCCATGAATGAAAAAATAAATACAAAATCTCTCCCCATTTTCCCTTGTACATCGACGGAGCCGCCCTCGGGCAGGTCACCATGCCCATGAATGAAAAAATAAATACAAAATCTCTCCCCATTTTTCCTTGTACATCGACGGAGCCGCCCTCGGGTAGCTCCACCGAAAAAATGGAGCCCCCCCCCCTGTGCTTGTGCGGGGACCCTCCATATTTCTCTAACCGGAAAGGAGGCTTACTCCTCTCCTTAGCCTACCGGTGTACGGGACTCCCCCTCACCCCCTTCTCTGGAGGTGCCTGAGAGCACCTACCTTTTTCCAGCGGCAGTCCTCCCTTTTCTTTCCAAGGGGACTGCCAAGAAAGCCAGCAGGCAGCTCATAGCCGACCGCTCCCCAGTGAAGTGGCTCGGTAGGGCAAACCCCCTTAGGGGGGAGAGGGAAGCCAGGTCCTTCGGTCGCTTCCCTCAAAAGACCTGCTGGCAAGAATATTGAACCTTGCCGGGGTCAAGGCCTGTGCCTCCCCACACGTCACTAGTGACAATGCTGCCAACGGGACCTGCGATGTCCTGGGGGGGAAAGCCAACTGGAGGCCCCCCCCCCCCGAGATAGACATGGTCCTCGAGGCAACCCAGCCTCAGATGGTAGGGCCCTCCATGGGAGGAGATCCGGGCTCGGCGCCAAGCACCGAACCCGAATCCGCCCTTATGCAAGGTCCTCCTCAAACGGCTAGGGTTTCCGAGTCAGTACAAGGAGGGGAGGTATCTCCTCCGACCGGTCCCCCTACAAGTGCCAGGACCTTCTCCATTTCGGAGAAGGAGACCTGGCTGAGGCCGGTCCATCTGGCCTGGGCGCTCCTGCCGGCTGAAGGGAGAAACGGGTTAATTCCCCGCCCTCCTCTCCTAAAAAGGAAGAAGACGCGGGGCTGCGGCGATGGATGGGTCTGCTGCTACGGTAAGCGACCAAGCCAAGATCGGCTCATCCGGAGGACGCCGTACTCTACCATGAACTTTGTGAAAGGAGTAGTTTATGCGAGGGAACTCGTTGACTACTCC
This sequence comes from Ceratothoa steindachneri, assembly GCA_963969495.1. NCBI lineage: Eukaryota > Metazoa > Arthropoda > Malacostraca > Isopoda > Cymothoidae > Ceratothoa > Ceratothoa steindachneri. Next base: position 189,905,835 of record OZ018321.1, on the reverse strand, counting down.
ATAGAGGACATCACCTTAGAGCTGTCAAGGTCGAACGTGTGATGCGAAAACAGGGAGGGGCCTCGAGAACCACCCCTACACTCTTGGTCACATTTGACTGTGACAAGCTCCCTGAGTGGGTGCTTGCTGGTTGGTACCGCTACCGCGTGAAGGCATTCGTGCCACTGCCGCGGCAGTGCTATTACTGTTACCGCTTCGGGCATACGAATCGTTCTTGTAGACGTGCAAAGTCGGGGTCACCAGAAGTCTGTGTAAATTGCTCCAAGGCCGCACACGATAAGTCTAAATCGTGTGTGACCAAGTGTGTCAATTGCGGAGAGCCGCACCCTGCTTCGAAGCAATGTGGTGCATATCTCCTTGAGAAAGAAATCCTGGCCGTTCAGGCCCAGGATCGACTCTCATTCCGCGAGGCAAAGGACTTGGTCCTGGCGCGCCCGGCTCTGCCTGGGACGTCTTATGCCTCAATAGTTAGAAAAACACCCTCTGCTCCTGGCCCATCCAGGCCAACGAGCACGGTTGTTTCCGCGCCCATTCGGAGCCCTTCTACGGGTTCTACTCAACCCGAGTGCTTCCCTGGTAAAGCTGGTGGCAAAAAGGGTTCACACCCAGCCCCGGCTAAAACCAGGGCTTCGCCTCCCCCTTTCCCTCAACGTGACCGTCTCCCGTAAGGCGAAACGGCCACGCGCCTCCACCGAGTCGTTAGACTCACATGAGGCAACACCCCGGAAGTTGGTCGCCAGGCCATCTTTCCGGGTTCCTAAAGCTGTCCCTCGAAAGGAGGACAGCAAGAAAGGAGCTTCGGCTCCTTCGCTCACGCCTATCGGTGGGCTGAGTGGCTCGGAGATGGTGGTTCCTCGAAAAGAGGGCCCCCCCGCCTCCGAAGCCGTAACCCCCGCCTAAGGTTTCGAGGCGGAGGGAGGAAAAGACTCTCATGGCGAGCCCAACCTTCCCCAATAAGTCCTCGAAGGCGACAGTGCCTTCAGCGCCCGGGTTTCTGCCTCCGGGAAGCGTACGGCCATTCCCGTCAGGGTCTTCTGTTCGAAGAGGGCCCCCGCTTCTCCACCGAGCTAGGCCTGCAGGGCATATTCCTTCAATGGAATTGTCGTGGACTCCGGGCTAACTGGGAGGAGCTGCGGAGGCTCGTCTCGTCCCGTTCCCCGTTAGCTATTTTTCTGCAGGAGACCATGCTAGGCGCGTGCCCCCTGCCCGCCCTCAAGGGATATAAGGGTCTTGCGACCCCACCACCGCGAGATGGCCGGGCTGGGGGATGCGCGGTTTACACCCGGCATGATGTCTCCGCTCTTCCTTTCACTTTAGATACCTCCTTTCAGGCAGTGGCTGTTCAGCTTCACCTGGATAGGAGGTATACTATCATTTCTGCGTACATTCCACCGTCAGCTGACTTCGACGCGGGGGACTTCCGCCGCGTCATGGCACGGTTGCCGAGGCCCTTTCTCTTGCTTAGAAATCTGAACGCCAGGCATCCTCTCTGGGGAGATTACTCAATAAATCCCAGGGGACAAGTCCTTGCCGATCTAATCGAAGAGCTTGAGATAGATGTCCTAAATGTGGATGAGTTTACACATCACTTACCGAGAACCGCTTCATTTTCTTGCCTTGATCTATCTTTGTGCTCTTCGGATGCACAGCCTGATTTTGATTGGGGGGTGGTCGATGACCTCCATGGTAGTGATCACTTTCCAATTCAAATATCATTTTCAGGGCAACTGCCGCCTGAGAGCCCACCTCCGTGGTGCTTGGCGCAGGCGCGGTTGCCTGCATTTCAGTAACTGACTGAATTCTCTATCTCAGTCGATGAGTTTAGGTCGGTAGAAGAGGCCGTTGAGTTCTCCGGCAACCTCATCGCCGCGGGCCTGACTACTATTCCCAGAACGTCTGGCCGTTTTGCACGCCGATCACTCCCATGGTTGTCGGCCGAGTGTGAGACGGCCCTCAAATAGAAGCGTTATGCCTATATGCGCTTCCCGAACGATTTAACTGTCGGTGAATTTCGTCGGGCTAGGGCTAGGTTCCGGTATATTTCAAAGCACGCCCGCCGCTCATCTTGGCGGGCATACTTGTCTTCACTTAACGGGAAGACCCCTCTGGCAGAGGTGTGGAGGCGAGTCAAAAGGATTCAGGGCAAGTTCTCGCAGGACCTCCCTCCCGTTCTCCAGGAGAATGGGACCGCAATCTCGGACCCCGCGTCCGTGGCGGAATCCTCCGCTACCGCTTTCTCCTCATTCTCTAGCTGGGATGCTGCTCCGCCAGCATTCAATGCACGTCGTGATGTCGCGGAAGGCCGCCGGCTGGACTTTACATCCAGAAGCGGAGAACCCTTCAACGACAGGTTTACTGTGAGTGAGTTGCGTTCTGCTCTCGCTTCGTTTGCTTACACCGCCCATGGTCCGGACGATGTCCCGTACGCCATGCTTCGACACGTGGGTGAGCGAGGCATGGCCTTTCTGTTAGATTTGTTCAACAGGATCTGGGTGGAGGGTCTCCTCCCAGATTCCTGGCGAATCGCTACTGTGCTCGCCTTTCGCAAACCGGGGAGAGCTCACTCTACTCCGGCCGGTTTCCGCCCGATCTCTCTAACCTCTTGTGTGTGTGCAAGTTGATGGAGAAATTGGTAAATGTTAGATTAGCCTTTCTCCTGGACAGCGGAGGCCATGTGTCTTCTAGACAGTGTGGTTTCCGCTAGTTCCACTCCACGTCGGATACTCTGCTCCGACTGGAAAATGTCGTCTCCGAGTCCTTCCCTCGTAGACAGCACTACTCCACGGTTTTTTTTCGATCTGGAGAAGGCCTATGATACCGCATGGAGACTCTCCACACGATGGGGGCGAGGGGATGCCTCCCAATGTTTATATCTGGATTTTTGCGAGATCGTCGATTTCGCGTACGGGTGGCGAGAGCCCTATCCGGCACAAAGGAACAGGGAAGTGTCCTCAGTGTCACACTCTTTGCCCTGAGCATCAACGGCATCACGGTGCTGCTGAAAGATGTTCTCGCTACGCTCTACGTGGACGCCCTTTCGATCTCTTTTGGCGCGGCCCAGATGCCAACTCTGGAGCGTCGACTCCAACAGGCATTGAACCGCGTCTCTCGCTATGCCGAAGCGCACAGGTTTCGGTTTTATTTGGCCAAGACTAAGGTGGTGCACTTCTGCCGCCATCCACGGCTCCACCCTGACCCAGATTTGTTTCTTAATGGGGTGCGCCTGGAAGTGGTTGAATCGCACCGTTTCCTTGGTCTTGTATTCGACCGACGCCTCACCTGGGAGGCTCATATTCGCAGTCTTAGGGTCTCTTGTACCCGCGCCATGGATATTCTCCGTTCCGTGACGTTCAGCGCTTGGGGCGCTGATAGGGCTACTGCCTTACTTTTTTTATCGATCCTTTGTTCGCTCGAAGCTCGACTACGGATGCGAGTTTTATGCATCCGCAGCCGAGCGATTATTGCAAAAGGTGGACTCGATCCACCATACCGGCCTTCGCCTTGCGACCGGTGCCCTCCGCACTTCCCCAATTGAGAGCCTGTTGGTCGATGCTGCGGAGATGCCCCTTGCTCTACGCCGCGTGCAGTGCATCACGCTTGTACGCGCGAGCCCGGCGACTCCCTCAGTCGCCAACATCTCTCACTGCATTCGCAGCTGATCTCGACGGTGCCTATGCCGCCGAGAGACGCCAGGCATACCCTAAGCCCTTTGGTTTTAGGGCCAGGAAACTCCTTCGAGAGCTAGGTATAGCTCTCGGGCTGGTGTCGCCCCTCGGTCTGCCCAGGACGCCACCCTGGAGGGTACCACATTTGGCTATTTGTCGCCACGCCTCAGCTCCCAAAGCTTGTACATCGCCGGGAGTATTGCGTTCGACCTTTTTGGAGCACACCTCCTGTCACGCTGGTACTGTGCCAGTGTATACGGATGGCTCAAAGTCCCAAGAGGGGGTCGGCTTCCACGCCGTATCCCTTCTGTTTGAAGTCAATGGAGCTCTGCCAGGCGCTGCGTCTGTCTTCACGGCCGAGCTGGTGGCAATACACCACTCGGTACGGGAGATTACGCGACATGCCCGGTTCGGATAACGGATTGTGATCTATAGCGACTCACAAAGTGCCCTGAGTGCTCTCGGGGCATTGGAATCTCCTCATCCCCTGGTTCGCGATATCCGTGACGCCACGGTTTTGGCGAGCCGGGCGGATTTCGAGATTATCTTCTGCTGGAGTACGCGAGGACTCTGCGACTGGACCAGTGTTTCGCTCTTCCTCACACCGACTACATGGCAGGAATACGGGCGGCTCTTCGCACTGGTTGGCAAAGAAGATGGGAGACGGTCGAAAGGAACTTTTCCGTGCCATTGCGCCGCGACTGTTCCCATGGACCTATCCCCCTATGCCGATACGGCTTCAGGTCGCTTTCTGTCGTCTCCGAATCGGACACACTCGTGTGACGCATCGCTATTTGATGTAGCGCTCGCCTGTGCCCTACTGTGACGACTGCATCGTCACCCAGACTGTTCGGCACATTCTTGTCGAATGTCCCACTCTGGGTGATCTTCGCGCACGTTACCTGTCCCGGTACCGTGATGGGCGGGGTCGCTACCGCCTTTCCCTTGTACTCGGGACGAGTGCGTGCACATTGACTGGTCGACTTTATTGACTTTTGGGGGAGGCCGTCCTTCTCCCTATTATTTAACCATTTTTTTTGTTTTATTTTGTTTTTTTTCCCCTTATTGGTCGCCCGCTCCTGCGCCGGGGGGACCTACCCCGACGCAGGAGCTTGCTTACTGCTCGCTTCCTTTTCCCCCTTTTTTTATAGTGTTGGGTTTGGGTTGTTTTTTGTCTTTTTAATTTTATTTTAAAGTAGCCTCGTACTAGGCAGGTTTTTAATACGGCGACTAATGCCCTAGAGGCAGTCGCCAGATGAGCTCTTAAAAAAAATGTATATATATATTTTTATATATACATACATACACACACACACACACACACACTCTCCCAAAACACCACCAACCCTTCCTAAACATCGTAATACGCTCCCCATATTAATTCAAGAAGTTACGTTTTGTCATGTTCATACACATAGAGTACGAAATAAAGGTATCAAAAGACATTAAATTATTTTATTGTATAATGTTTACTCACCTTGCTTTCTTTCAACGTATCTAACACTTTCGCCTTCTCCAAACTTATCACTTTCTTGGCACGCTTAGGCATTTCTTTTGCAACATTAGGCGATTTAGGGCGCCTCGGCATTGTTAATATTAAGGTGTAAAAAGCAAGAATTATTCAGGGTGTAAAACGATTGAAAAACGAGAAATAAATTATGACAAATACACAAATCATCGCTCACACACGTGGGACACAAGCGTACTGAATGGAGCGCGGGAAATCGGTACATATACTGTACATACTGTAGTCGAGCGAGTGAGATCTGAACGCTGATTGGCTGGAATCGTCCCGTCTCAGCCAACCAACACTTACGTTTTATGACTATGTACGTAGGTTTCTGCGGATGTCTGGAATTGACGCAATTTTTTTATTTTAAGGCCCCCCCCCAAAAAAAAAATCCGCGAATAGTTGAAGGCGCGGATGACGAACCGCGATTAGCCGAGGGTTGACTGTATTTGTAATTTTGTTTTTGCATGGTTTATTTTTGTTTGCTTGTTAATCTAGTATCAAGCTGTATCGTGATTGCGGCCACTTTTGCCCCCGTAAGCAGTCGCCAAATGGGCTCCTTAAATAAAGAGAAAAAAAAAAATCTTGTGATGGGTTCCTGTTTAGGTTCTGAACGAGTTCGTTTCATCATACCTCAACGATTATCGCTTCGGCAACGTGGCAATAAATTTTTGGCGCTTCTATAGATCCTTCCTTTTAATTCTTAGTCATTTCCTTTAGAATTACTGTTCTCCCTATCGATGAAATTTGTCTCGTGAATGCCAGATGTGTTTTTGAAGATGATCCATGCTGCTGCTGATTTGCAGTATAGTCACGTAGCGATGAGCTGATGTCATTTCGTTTCTATTCGTGACGGGCATCATCTGTAGCTCTCGGTTGAATTCGTTTTCGCAGATGTCGAAGTAAAAGCTGAATTTGGCCACGCCTACTGTCTCGGGATCCTTCCCCATCAAGTCGGTGACCCCCACTTCTTCAAGAAGCTCATCATCCAACCTGAGAATTCCGTAAGCACCGTAAAGACCATCAGTGCGAACGGGACTTTTTAATAAACGAAGGGAAAAAATGTGTTTTTTTACGTTCATTTTTCTTACTTGAGGGAGGGGCCATTTTTAACTAATGGTGATTTGTCTCTTGACGTCTTCCATCAACATTTGCGTTTTCGAGACATTCTGGAATTAAATGAACGAATTATTGATTCAACTTTTGTATCCTTGTTTTCTCCTAGAATCGATTCTTGTAAATAAGGTTTAGGTAAAACATTTTAAGCATCTACATAATGTGAATGCAGCTAGTGTGAAGCGAACATAAAGGGGAGGAAAGAGTGTGTCGGCTGGCGTGGCACTAGTTAATATAACTAAAAAGGAATGGCATGATGCAAGATTGGGTTTGAATGTGATAATTCGAGCAAAAACACCTGGGAAATTGTAAGAAAGTTCTAAATACTCGAGTAATTAGGATGCATCGTAGTAGTTTGCCATCCTGCCTTGGCCATGCCGGATCCCGACCGGGTAATGAAATAAACAAAGGTCAGTATGACAATCGCTGGTGAGCCCGAGGGCACCAGGGGCCGGACCTCTTTGGGGAGAGGTGCCAGGAGGTGTTATGGTTTTGACACCAAACAGCGTTCAGGTGGAATCTTCGTCGCCCTGGGGCCGGGGGACCTATCATCGTCTATGATATTGTTATTATGAGGAAGAGTTTGATAAATCTGCAGGGATTTAAGGAAGAAACAAATAGGGCCGCTGCCCATCCAACAGGATTCTAAATGGCAGCACAAACAATTGAGAGCAAATTAATTATAAAAGAATGAGAGGACCACTATGAGATAATTTAAATATGAGCGTTTAAAAGATCCCTCTGCCATAAGAAAACGATGGAGGGACAGACGAGGTATACTTGAATGGGTCTGGGAAACGGGACGAATGGAACATGGCAAAATGAGGATATTCCAATAGAAGATGGGCAATCAATTGATACCTACTGTGAAATGGCAGCGAGGGGTGATTTGAGCACCAGCCGAAACAAGCTGTACGTGGGTAAGTCTTGTGTGGCCGATACTAACTCTACAAAGGGCCAAGACGTGGGTCCTTGAGACCAACTCTCATACAGATCTAAATTCGATGATAGTGCATGGGGACCACCCTTCTTTCATAGTAGAGCCTATTAACAGAGGAGGTTCGGATGACAAACTCCGAACTTACGAATTGCGTTCATCATTTTAAGGAAAGGGTAAAGCCGAAGAGTAAATTTAGTAGCCATAATCCAATTGACTAGGGCATTGTACAGTGACCACAGTGTTCGACGATCACTGCCCCACGACGTGTGGGAGTGGACCTTTAAAATGTCTAGAGCCCGCAGACAGACCATTCGATGACGGCGTAGGTGTGGTAACCAGGATAGCTTGGGATCAAGAGTTACGCCCTGGAACCGAAATTCCGGGACGAACTCTATCTACACTTTGTAGGGTGAGAGTTGGTGGAACAAGAGTACCCCCCTAGGCGGAATCCCTCAAGTTATGCACCTTTCGAAACTGCTGCAGACGAGCCGAGGCGAAGAACAGTAGAGTGCAAGTCATTGACTAACAGGGTCGCTGATACAGCTTGCGGGATAGGATATCCTTGATCGCAATTACGAAACGCTCTCCTGAGGAAGGAATTCACTCCTCTTGGGGTTTCAGGTCAGAGTAAGTTTCTCCACCACGCACCGTAAATGATCGAGATGCTAAGAAACTTTGAGTAAAGACCTCTCATACCCCAAACGTGTAGCTGCCTTAAGTTGCCGTATCTCCACGTAGTATCCTAAGCTTTTTCATTGTCAAAAAATATCGCCCTTAGCAACATGCTCAGACAGCTGGTAAGAGCTATAGGGTGGTAGTGGTCTGCGTCCAACCCGTCCCTGCCTGGTTTGACAAAGGAGAGGACAATCCCAGCCGCATTTATGATGGGTAAGAACGCTTCACTCATATAAGGTTCTATAATTCAACTAAGTCCTGGGTAGTGGTGATCGGATTATGTAATAGGTAAGTTACTGGCACCAAATTGCAAGATTCAGTAGGCCCAGCGAAAGCCTCCACCAAATGGACGCGCGGTTGTCTTATTAAATCCCAGGATACTCTACACATAGAAAATAATGTCTAAAATTGGAATAAGGAAATTAGAATGTATAAATTAATTTGCACCTATGAATTTGAATACAAAAAAATGGTAAATATATTTGTTAATGTGTATATATATAGAAGGCAAGCGGCCGTTGTAAGTGCCCATGGGACACACGAATGTACGAACACGCGAAAGGTCAGAGGCGCCTGTGTCAATAAGACTACGCATAAGTAAACAATTCGCGTCTCTGAATAGATTTATCAAAAGGGAAGTCTAGAAGCACCTGGGTAAATAGACCCGTTGACCAAAATGAATTGTATCACAAAGCTGCGACAAGCATGTCCTGTTATATAGTTAAAATTGGGGGATGTGTAAGTAATTCGACATACACAGCTCTCGGTAGCTCTACCTTAAGGGTTAAGAAAACTGAAGCTCATCCCACGGACGATTCTAGGCCACGCTCTCTAGAAAATAAGCATATATATATATATATAGTCGGAGCAGCTCAGTTAGAATGATTATTGTATTATTAGATTACTGTCACGTTCCCCCTTTTAAATTCAAGTCTTGTCGCCTCAGTATCTAATACTTCGCGTTGAATATATATATATATATATAGACTGCTAGTCACCCGCAAAGTAACTTCGTGACGGGCCGCTTGCCTCGTTTATAGGCCAATATTAGAATAAAGTATATTTTGACAACGTCCTTCTTTACCTCAATTTTCCCTGAAATCTTAGGTAAGCCCAGCCAAAATAAGAATACAGTGAAGAAATCATCTTTGGAGTCGGATACTTAATTCACCTTCAATACGTTTGGTACCATCATAAATTGGTAACAACACACAAACACCACACCTTATTATTGGATAAAGGTGCCGAGTCTTCATAATGGGGTCCCGTCAAGGCCAGGAGAAGTAGATCCACAAAGGGACAATGGAACACGCAACTTGTAGATGAAGAACTAGACATTATACAATAAGTTCGAGTTCGCAAAATTGAAGGCATGAGATTTATCGTTTGATTTATATGCTAGTGAAGCTTTATCGTAACGTCTGACATTGATGACAGCATGGAAATGGTTAGCCAAAATGTTGCTGACTACCAGGCTGCCATTGACTAAAGATCCAAGCAAATCGAGGGTGGGAGTATTATGGCCTGCATAATGACCCCGGATTTTGTTAATTCTCTTCCAGATCTTTGCGGTAGGGGACTCCCTACCGCAAAGATCTGGAAACTCTCGATTCGATTGCGTCCGGTATGTCCTCTCGGACAAGGGATACAGATCCACCGCGCTAGTTTTATGGGCCAAAGAGGCTGCCCGAATTCTCCTACGCGCGGAGGAAAAGGTCGATTTAATATCTTGTTATGCAGGGGGACACCTGCATTGACTAAAGTTTGTAGTACCTTGTGAGCGGGAACTAAACGATAATGTTTTCCTGTCAGATATTTTGTTATTTGAATAAATTGCTATTGTTGCATTGCTCCTTCCAACCGCTTAGGAGATTAAGGTGGGATGCTTTGATCCTACAGCATGTGCTGTAGTCCCCATAAACGTTACCAGAATTAAGTGGAGCCTGACCTTCTATGAGACTTGTGAGAGAGCTTATTTAGAGTGGAGGGAGGTTGTTGCATGCTTTGGAAATTTACAGCCCCCATCCTCCTCCCACACACACACCGTGCTAGTGGTCCACACATCAGTTAGGAAATGGGAGTTACATAGATAAACAGGTCACAACAGACCTTGTGGTCCTTACTAGATTACACTGTAACAAAATTTCACTCTTGTCTTGTCCTTGGGATAAAAGTGTTATTTCCTAATTGTTTGTAGCTTTATTAATTTTTTTAAAAAGTCAATTTTAATCCCAAAACTTTGCTTTTGTGGCTAGGACATTTAATTTTTAAATTAGTCCATTTCTGGTAAATAACATTATTTTGATGCAAATAGTAAATATATCTAAAAAGTTTCAAGGGTTATGTTTTTATTCAGTTATGGTATAAACATCATATACTGTATTTGAAAAGTTACAGAAACAGTAATACAGTAGTAATAGTTATTATTTCCCTTATATTTTGTTTTTTGGCGACCTGGACAGCAATGGCAGTTCTCTTATATTCCATATATATTCAGCACTAATTTGGTGGAAAATAAACTGTAAAGCTTGCTAGAACTTTGGATATTTTTTTATATGTTTGAAGAATTACTAGAACATTCTGGCAACGTAGATGGCTACTCAACAGATCAGTTTAACTCTAGCCGTCAGAGCGCAGATGAAGTTATTGATCCAGATTACAGAGGTGTAACTAAGGAGAGAAACCCATTCTCATAGTTGGACGTTATCCCGATGAATCATCGCGATAACGATATCTGGTTATCGGTTATCCGATATTTTTCCCCCTGCGTTTTCGATTCATCGGTATCGCCGATACTTTTGGTTCTAAACTAGCGATAATCGATCATTTCAGTTTTTGGTTCCAGTTTAGCACATAGGTGAGTTGCGCGTGCCTTGGAGGCAGAAATAGGTAGGTCCGAGCTGGGAGGAGGATCCTCAAAACCTATGAGGAGATGAAGGAGAGCCTCACCAGGTAAGAAACAGTACTCAAATATTCTTACTATTGTATTATAAAATAACGATATATTACTCATATTGTATTATAATTTTGGATTTATCGGTTATCACCTTATCTGGTCTTAAATTTATCGCCAGTCATCGGTTATCGTTGATAAGGTTAGCCTTATCGATTTATCAGTTATTGTGATACATTTTTTTCTTTATCGTTCCCACTTATGCCCATACTACCACAACCAAAAAGATGTCAACGACCATGTCAGAGATCTTGGTCTCACAACGTCCAATGCCGAGCTTTTAACTTCGAGACTCAAGCAGTGGGATTTGTTATATGACATTGTGTAAATATCAGGTCAGAGAAAGCGTCACTACTGTTTTTCAAGCTTTTTTTACACGTCAAGATGAGCTTTGCTTTTGTTACAATGTGACCGGTCTTTTGGATGCAATCGGAATCACCTGTAACTCCAACGAGTAGCGCCTTTTTATTGACAGCTCGTCCAGGAGCCTCAAAACAGTGTTGTTTCATAACGGGGACATGTATCCATCTCACCCTTGCTCACTCGGTCCACCTCAAAGAGGAATACAGCAGTATCAAGATCTTGCTAGATGCCTTGAAATATGAAGAGTACGGTTGGGAGGTTATCGGAGACTTGAAAATGGTGGCCTTCTTGATGGGTCTCCAAGGTGGCTTTACCAAGTTTCCTTGTTATCTTTGCCTTTGGGACAGCATGGACACCGTGGCACACTACCATCAACGGGATTGGCCACAACGGACCGAGTTTAGTGTAGGGAGAAACAACGTGAAATTGGAGCCTTTGTTGGACCCCCGAAAAGTACTGTTTCCTCCTCTGCACTTAAAATTGGGCCTCACGAATCAATTCGTCAGAGCTCTAGACAAGGAATCTGCAGCTTTCAAGTATCCAAGATTTCTTTCATAAGCTATCTGCGGCAAAGGTGGAAGCCAGGGTCTTCGTTAGTCCACAAATGAAAAAGATCATGGAGTGCAGGTAGTTTCCTCAGAAGCTCACTAGGACGAAAAAAGCAGCATGGGACAGCTTTATCGAAGTGGTTCTGAGCTTCCTAGGTAATCACAAAGCCGTAAACTATGTAGAGCTTGTTGAGAACTTAGTGAGAAACTACAGAAAGATGGGTTGCAGGATGTACCCGAAATTCCATATTCTTTACGCTCATCTTGATATATTTAAGGAGAATATGGGAGCGTACTCCGAGGAGCATGGCAAGCGCTTTACCGAGTAATTTACAGTATAAGCTTGGGCTGCATGCCTTCCTGGGACCACCTACTAGCACAAGAGTATGATAATTTTAGGTGATCACCCACCTACTCGTTAGTGGACCCGCCTATCTCTACTCCTCTTTATTACATACGAGAGATTAAAGGCTGAAGTCGTAAATCTATTCGAGAAGACTAAGCCAGAATTATTAGAAAGAATAACAGCCTCATCGACCTTCACTGGCCGTCCTTCGCGAAATTTGGAGGAACTGAGGCGCATAGCCTTGCAGCTTGGAGTAGGTGAGGAACTTGTGAGGCATAAATTTATTCAATCATGCTTCCCACCATTGCACCGATAATTGCCACTCAAAAAGACCTCTCGTTAACCCAAATCGGTAAATTCGCGGATGAATTAATATTTTTTAACAAAGAACAATGCGTTAATGTGAATATTGGGGGAAATGCGCGCATTCCGGCGGTAATGCGCAAGAAACAATTTATGAGTGCGGCGCGGAGTGGTAATCAAAATCATGGTGGCAAATTAAACCTCACCCCAGTGAACGTGCGTCCATTTAAGAAGGACCAGAGGCCAATAGTGTGTCGTGCAGATCTCTATTATGGCGACACTGCAAAGTGGTGTAAGCCGTGGTGCAAGTGGCCAAAGAAAAAGAAGGATCTACAAATTCAGCCCTCATCTAGACCATCGTCACCAGAAAACTAAGAAGGTGTGTCCTAGTCACTGTGGCAGCGGGCATGCCGGCCGTTTTCAAATTAGCCACGAAAATTGACAAGAGGTACGAAATCCTGATCGACATGGGTGGGGGGGGTAGGGCTTCAATCATCCTAGCCAGCATTGCTAATAACAGCAACATCAAAGAAAGTTGCATAAATCTTTCAAACGCAAACGGCGGGAAGATTAAAATCCACGGGAAAATGAGTGCGGATTTGTCTATTCCAAGTTTAAGAAGGTCATTTCGATGGTCTTTCGTTGTAGCAGACATCACCGCACCCATCCTGGAAATGGATTTCTTGAAGCACTCTGATCTAATTGTGGATTGCGCCTGGAATAAGCTGCTGGATCGAAACACCAAGCTCGCTTCAGTGGTTCAAACTTCCGAGGAACCATCCATAGCGTTGATAAGAACAGACCTCTAAAAAGTATCCGAATCATGTCGAAAAATATTGGAAAAATATGGCGCACTGTATGGACCACCTCCCACTAAACGGTACCAGTAATGAACTATAGATAGAGGAAAGTAGGAAAAGGGGCAAAGAAAAAAATAATAGCGTAGGCGAGTTGCGAACAGCTTCCCGCGTCGCTGGACCACTGTTAGCCAGCGGCGAATCCACTCGGCCATCCTGAGTCTCAAAAGAGATTCATTCAAACGAAGCTTTTAAGCCGCTCGCCTGCACTTCTCGTACGCTATATGAACCAATCAGTGGAGCATAATATTGATACCGGCAGTGCCCCACCTACATTTGCGTGGCCTAGGCAATTGACGGCAGAAAAGCTTAAAGTAACAAAGGAAACAATCGAGGACCTCTTAAAAGAAAGGGTAATCGAGCCATCGAAGTCACCGTGGGCCTCACCGATACATGTGGTACCAAAGAAGACCTCCGGTGAGTACAGGATGGTCGGGGACTATAGAGCTCTAAATGCCATTACAAAGCCCGACCGATATCCATTACCACGGATCAAAAAATTGGCAGATCATCTCCATGAAAAATAAGTACAGAGAGGCCTCAGGATTTCCCTAGAAAAATGCGAGTGGGCGAAAGAGGAAATCACGTTCCTGGGCCATCAAATCTCGGAAAATGGCATATGTCCTACTGCTCTCAAAATAAGGGAAATTGGGGGATTGCAAAAGCCAAGAGAGACTAAAGGACTGTGTAGTTTTTGGCAATGCTGGGGTACTACAGAAGAATGATGCCCAACTTTGCGACCAAAGTATAACACGAATGGGTGCGAATAGACTGTGTTCGAAGACCTCTTTAGGTTCCTTATGCGGGCCTCTTCGTTTTTATAGAACGCGGAAGGATGGACACCGTCCCAATTGACCGGTTGAAACCGGCACGATTACCCCCAGGCAATTGAGGACTCTCGGGACGGCGATCGGAGTATCCCGGTGTCCGGGGCTGGCCAGAAGAGGCCGAGACCCGACCTTGCTGGGGAAATGGAACTTGCAACTGGAAAGGGGACCGAAACCCCTGATCCTGGCCCTTCGCCTAGAGCAGAGGAGCCGCAAGAGTAACGTACCTCATCGCGAGCAGGAAGAAGGATTAAGTTTGCTAAAGACAACATATATATTTATTATTGAGAGGCGAATAACAAAGTGTTAAATGAATAATACTTAGCCTAAAATTATAAGACACTGTGCCAATATAAATAAAAAGTGTACATAAGGTGAAATTATATAAGATTCATATCGCGAAGTTTGTGATATTCAGACGCAAAGTCGTCACGAGGTACCAGGATGGGAAGAACTATGAATATGTAATTAAAATAGACAGCTCCCATCCAAAGTAACGAATGAAATAAATAAATCGTTGTATAAATATTGTCAAACTTATTGTAAATAATAATTAGTTGCAACGAGTAATAACATTGTTAACCTAAGAAAATAACTTATAATAAATGTAGAAAACCAAATTCTGTAAAGGTCAAGGTGAAATAGCAGCAGGTAAACGACTCCGTCGACTTAAGGGCGAATGACTGTAGCAATCGGCGTGTACGTCCAAAATAGGACACACGCGAGAGTCGCTATACACATAAAGTACAAAGAGAGAAAAAAAAAGTAAAGTTAGCACCGTTTACGAGAATGTCACACCTGATCTCGGTTCTCTGAATCAAGAAGCTTCAAGACGGTACCGAAAAGTTCTTCAGAGTTGTTTTCCACAAATACATTTCCGAATAACCTTCATTAACAATTTAAAAATAGGTAATTTCTTCCGCACCAAAGATTTAACCCCAGCTTATTTGCGCAATCTTATTGTATACAAATTTTCTTGCCCTGGATGTTCCAAGGGAACATATATTGGTAGTACTATTCGCTCGTTACACTCGAGGGTTTGCGCACACCTCGGCATTAGTTGCCGAACAGGAAAGTCTCTCGCAAGTAAGGAAGCCTCGCTAATCAGAAATCACATTATAAAGTGTAAGGTTGATGCAAACATCAATAATTTTGAGATTCTGGGCTCTAATCCTAACATCACCCAGCTCAGAATTCTGGAATCTCTCTTCATAAAAACACATTCCCCCACGTTAAATTCAGACTTGACCTGCCACCCATTATCGGTAATAGCCACAACCAACCAGCTTCAGACCTGTTAATATTCTACCGACAACAAACTACCCATAATCGTGTCCGATTTGGGGTAAATTTCTTAGTCATTCCCCTGACTCGCTGACAGCAGGTATGAATTTGTTCCTCTCCTTATCTGTATATGTACTTGCAATTATTAATACTTTTAATTTTATAGGTTCACTATCTGAATTATTTTGCTTTTGATTTGTATCTAGTTTATGTTGTTTTATCTCTTTAGCCTGATGATGGATTGGATAATCCGAAACGTTGCTTGGAATAAATAAGAATGTCACTGATGATCGTATCCTTCCTACTGCAATTATATATATATATATATATATATATATATATATATATATATATATATATATATATATATATATATATATATATATATATATATATATATATATATATATATGTAAAGCCAGGATAGAAAATGAGAATAAGATTACTGTTTTAGATAGCAATATATCACGTTATATATCGTTCAGTCCGATCTCTCGGATTCGCGTAATTCATCTTTGTATATAGTCGTGTACATAACGCAGACATTAAGGTGTAACTCATAAAGGTTTTATTCGTCCGGCCTCCTTAGACTTTGCTCGCACTTGACCTCGAACTTAATTTATGTCAGAACTTACAACTTAATTAAAGAACTTTTGCAATAAGATCTAGTTCAATAATAATTCTATTTTTTCTTTGGTGACTTCAATATCCTGAGGTTACTCGATCTTCCTGCTTCAAGGCCTTATTTATCGAGAAAACAGCCTTGCGCAATTCATCGCGATTACGTAACTCCTGAAATACTGGTGTTCTATCCGGGTGTGGTCTCTCCTCATCCTCCGCGCTATTTGACCCCGTCGCTAGAATAAGACCGCCTCTCAACTTAGGGCACCCCATAGCAGTCAACAAAATAACTCTCGTGGTAATTAAGGAAGGGCGCGCAAACTAACCGGGACATCTGTATCAACCGGAGTCCCTGCCAAAGGATTACGCGATAACTGTGTAATCTATCAACATTATTGGCAACCAGCGACCCTATTCCAAGGCTCTTGGGTTGTCCTCACGATTACCTTCAAGGATTCCTCATAATTAGCTTCGACCTTTGAAGAGCCCCCTCCCCCCCATACTTGTGCTGTTTCCTTCAACACTAAGTATCGGTTCTTCACTTTCTTTTAGATTTTTATCATCGGATCTGGATTGAGGGCCGTTTCCCCTCTACTTAGCGCAAGGCTTTTGTAGTGACTTTATGCAAGATCATGGAGAGAATGGTGGTTTCACGCCGAATCCCGTTCCATGACTCTCAGACTGACTTTTGCTAATTTCGTAGTGTTCTCGAACCCCGTCTCCGCTTTAGCCACGACATCCATGAGACATTCTCGCGAGGTCAATAGGCAAGTCCAAGTTGCCATCAGTGAAAGGGATTCTCTTTCTCTCCTCAGAAATCTTCCTGCGTCCTCTTTCGTTCCTGCAGCTACCAACATGTCGAAGTACCATCGTTGTTTATCTCTAAATCCTTGGTCTCATCTTTGACGAGAAGATTTTGTGTAAGCCTCACGTCTCTAAACTCATTACCAGCACTGGGTCCTCTCAACTTCTCTAGCATTCTGCCCCACACTACATAGGACGCCAACCGCTCAAGTTTGGCTGCGCAGTGTGTGCCTCCGCATTTTCCTCGAACCTCAGTCACTTTGACCCAATTTTAAACTGGCTTTTCGTCTGGCCTTTGTTTGTTTCCGCTTCTATCTAGTAGGCTAGCATTTGCGCAGAGACCAGAAGTTTATGTCAGCCAATTTTAAACTGGCTCCTCGTCTAGCCTTTGTTTTTTCCGCTCCTATCTAGTGGCTAGCATTTGCGCAGAGACCAGAGGTTAATGTCAGCCAATTTTAAACTGGCTCTTCGTCTGGCCTTTGTTTTTTTTCCGCTCCTATCTAGTGGCTAGCATTTGTGCAGAGACCAGAGGTTAATGTCAGCCAATTTTAAACTGGCTCTTCGTCTCGCCTCTGTTTTTTCCGCTCCTCTCTAGTGGCTAGCATTTGCGTAGAGTGTTATGTCTTTCTCTTAGTTATTAGGCATGCCGTCCTACCACCAAAGACATTCCACCAGTGCAGGATTGAGGTAAAAGAAAAGTAAGCCTCAGCTCAGAGCCTTACAATCTGCAGGAACCTCCAAAAATCAAGAATATTTTCTTAATGCGTTATCTTAAAAAAAAAAATGCAAATTAATCATCTATAATTGCGTTGACTAGATAGTTGAATTATAGGTGATGTGTAATATTTAGTAATGATGTCCGTATGTAAGTAGCCTATAAATGATTTATAGAATTATAGTGTAGTGTAGATGGTTTACTTCCCTTGGTGGAAACTTCCCAAGCATTTGCTATTTTGTCATTTGCTTCTGCATGTATGGTGACTTTCAAATTTGTGCTATTTCGCTAGGTTTGTTCTACCAACTGAGGAGGAGCACATGGAAGTAAGTAAGACGTCCTGTTTGATGAATAGGTTATGCTTGGATATTAACTAAAGAGAACCGACTTCAGGCAAAATGGACTGAGTTGTTATAATCTCAGCTGATGTATTACGGTCTAAATAACTCTTGCTTAGTGCCCAGTCTTTCTGTTTTTGGTTCTTGTAATTTATATATACTCGGGTAAGAAATCATTTGAATCTCGTAGTGATATATCTATTGTTAATTTCTATTGCTAATCTATTTATTTTTATAAAGGTTGACTCAATAATCATTTTATTTATATATTATAATTTATATCTACAATCTTTTATTTTCTAGCATTTATTTTTGTTATTATTTTTTCCAGCCCTACAATGAAGCGGACATTTGATAGCAGATAGCAGAAAAGAGAAAGAAAACAAGAGCTTGAAGACCAACTAAAGAAAAAGCCAAAACTTGACAGATATTTTACCTCAGCAACAGATGGTGATCCGCAAACCCAAGGAGGTCATCATAGTCCAAAACAACAACAGCCTATTGTCTCTGATAATGAAACCATAGAGTCTGGTCTCATCTGAGGGGAATATTGGAAATGGATCCAATGTGAGCGTTGCTTACATTGCAGAATCAGCATCTACAGTTGAAACAAAAAAATTCACTAAACTCAGTGATCTTGGTCAATGGGGTGTCTTAACAGAGGATGACCTCTCATACTGGATCCTTAAAGGACCTTCAGAGTGTCAACACGGGAATGGTATATTTGAAAACTCTAAGCGTTCATTCAAAAATTAGGTTAGATATTGTTCAAAAGGTCTTTTTCAGAACAGAAAAGTTAATGGTGAAGTATACGATCGGGAATGTCTTGTGTACTCTCCAACAACTGGTTGCGTTTATTGTTTTGTCTGCAAACTGTTTGCAACATCAATTACAGCACTAGCTTCAGATTGATTTTCTGAATGATTAAATTCCATTCCAATTCAAACTCATGAAAACGATGAAGATCATAAAAGAGCTTTGCTGACATACTTGACAAGAAAACGTGGTTTAACCTTAGACTCAGTAATAGCAAAACAAATAAAAGAAGAACAGCTTTATTGGACGAATGTGCTTGTGTGTTGTTACAATCATATGCACATTAGCAGAACCTGGTCTAGCTTTTAGGGGAGACAATGAAACTTTTGAATCACCACATTATTGAATTACATGTGACTCAAAACCACCTTCTCAAAGACGAGCAGTTTGGAGTGTTATTGAATTCTATGATTGGTTCACAGTAAATTGGTCCTCACAGGTTTTTGCTGAGTGAAGGCATTTTGGACTTTCCTAAGCCGTTACATCCTTTACCCGGTAGCGACATATGTGGGGAAATCAATATCGCAAGGACCAAACAGACGCTAGTGCGGTTACACAGCACCAACAGCTACGCGACATATGGGCCGATACTTTACCCCCCCCCCCTCCCCTTTTGCCCCGCTGGCATAACAATACTCGATATCACTCGCAAGGAAACACTATAACCACCATATTTCGTAGGCTGTCAGTATAAACAAAGGAGGGTGGGATATCCTTTAGAAGAAAAATATATGGACAGGCTCACTGTTTCCTCCTATTGTTTAGGTCTAGTTTTGCCAAATAGACGAAATTTCATTTTCTCCGACAAAAAACAGAAGAGACCCATAGGGCTAAGGGTCACCACGCTGAAAAGTGATGCCCTAGGAGAGAGGCTTAAAGGTGCACACTTATCTCCCCTCCCCTCTCTCCAGGGGATAATTGAGGTATATATATATATATATATATATATATATATATATATATATATATATATATATATATATATGTCAATCTGGAGAAAAGAAGAGAATCGAGTTAGCGATCGAGAGAAGACGAATACCGGAGTCAGTCAGGGCATTAAGAAGAAAAAGTGGAATCGAGCGGGAGTTTTCTTCCCGAGGCTGTTTCTTTTGGTCACATCGGAATAGAGAATAATCTTCCCTCCACTATCCCCTCGTTTATAACGTCAAGTCAAGAAGCATCGACACGCGTCCCTCCTCACTTACCTCGAAGTCAGCTGTTATCATCCTTCGTGCAGCAAGACGAACAGCTGTGCGTCCGCGACAACGCAAGCCATCTCATCCCCTCAACGAGATTCTCGTTCAAGGTCATCCCCACGCACGCCTCGCACATAGTTTAAAGGTAAAAGGATTCTAACTTATTTAATGTTCTTTAGTTAAGATTCCGTACTAAAGTGAATCTTTACGTCAACCATCGCGTAGTCTTCATTGGTGGTAGTAATTTTTATTTAGAACCTCTTATTATAGCCTTAGTATATTTAAAGTTTTAGTATTTCATTTCTTTATGTAATTAAAAGAATATTTTTGCTATAAGTGTTTAATTAAATCCTCGAAACGCTGCATATGGCAATAGAAATATAATATTATGAATCCTCCCTGGTTAAAGAATCAAATTAAAAGATAAATAAAACATAAATAATAGTATAGCACTCTTAGAGAAAAAAAGGAACGGAGTTATTCATGTACGTAACAAACGTACATACATACTCGGCCGTATACCACGACCACATATAAATAACAACTGTATTTCGTCCAAGAATTAAAGAAAAAAAATCTTTAGCCAATTTCAGCGTCTCTTATGTTTGTATGTGTTTGAACGTAAGTTGTTCTTAAAAATCTATCTTGATGCTGATTAGTCAATTTTTGCAGCGCTTAAGTGTAAAAAGTAAAGTTTGTTTTAAAGCTACATAACATTCTTTTGGGGAAGGAAAGGAGACAATTATCCGGAATAGGAATACAGAATAACCAAGAATAAAGAGGAGGACCGCTACGCAAAGGGGGCCATGGGGCCACCCGCCATGGATGTCAAACGGATCCTCCTCCGACCATCAGTGCGGCAACAAAACCAAGCCGGACAACTGTCGTGGAAACTATCTTTGGCGCGCTCAATGTAGCCCTCCTAAGACTAATTGAGATACCCAACGGCTGGGCAGCATTATGTTGGACTCCCGAGGACGTCGAGAAGATCGTGTCCGATGAAGCTAAAGAGCCCCTTCGGATGATTAGACTGGAAGCTTCCATCCCCCAAGAAATCATGGTTCGTCGAATAGTCATTCTCGGAAAGCCCAACCCCTTCTTCACGGACAACAACTGTGAAGACATCAAGAGCAAGCTTTCTAAGTACCAAAAATGGGCGAAAATTGCGAAGGTGGAAAAGCTCGGCAAAAATATCTTCAAAATTATCTTCGCAAGTAGAGATGGCGCAAAGGGCTATAAAGGAGGGTCTCTTGGGGTTCTCCTTCCGACTAACCCCTGAGCAGATTGAAGCAAAAGAATACATCCAAATAGAAAGCTGCTTCAGATGCCTAGCCATAGAAAAACACCCCACGATAATGTACAGCGCCGAGGTCACATGCCATGTCTGTTCCAGACCAGGAAACGGATGGAAGGAGTGTGCCTCAGAAAAACCAAGATGTGCAAACTGCGGAGGGGACCACAGGGGCTTGGCCATGAGGTGTTCCCTCCGCAAAGAGGCAATCCTGGCAAAATGCTAAAAGACGAAAAAAGAAAAGGAGTCAAAGGCAAAGAACTACGCGGAAGCAGCAGTGGCTAACAGAATAAGGGTCACCGAAACAACGGCAGCAAAGCTGGTGATGCCAAGTGAGTGTAAAAAGATAATCACCATGGTCATCTACGCACACTTGGCAAACCTAGCCAACTCCGGCACTTTCTCTCAAGAACTAAACCAGTTTCTTTAGAAAAACGGATTTAAGAAAAAAATATGTTTTCAGCCTAATCCCCCTTCGCAGGAAGTCTTGAAAATACAATTTGTAGACGACCCACAACAGAATACACGAACAAAGAAGATGAAAAAGAAACAGCCAACAAACCTCAACAGCAGAAAACCACAGAAGAAGAAATAACTACAGAAAGAGAAGAGACATAAAAGAAAGTCCCCAAAAGAGCCCAAATAAAGAACGGCAAAGGAAAAAGAAAAGGACAACGTCCTGAAAGGAAGAAGAGGCAGAATAACAACAACAAGACTATAAACTTCACGGGGAAGAAGACGAAGACGATGACATCTTGGATTATCCCGGAATACCCCTCACAGAGGAAAGGGATGTCCTATTAAGAGGATTCTTCTTTAACGCCGAAGTCATGGACCTTAAGGTCTTCGCTGCTTCAGTATGCAAACCCCCGAAAGAGGACCTGGAAAGTGTACTCGATGGAATTCTTCGCAGGGACTACAAGTGGACCTACGAAGGAAGAATGTTGATGGAACGCACTATCTACATTCCGGACTCGTGCGTGTACACCGTCAACATGTCCACCTATAAGAAAATTAAAAGCGGACAAAAATCTTCAGAAATCGAATAGTGGAAAAATATGTGAAAGTGAATAATAGCAAGTAGTTAAGAGTAATAAAGAAGTTAAGTGATTAAGCGAATTAATAATAAAAACATTTAATAAACAGTGGTTAATAATGAATATTTAGTGGTTCATAATAATAACAACAAAAAGTGAAACAACATAAAGTGATGGGTTCATAATGAATCAAAAAAGCAGTTATAACGGTATAAAGTATTTAAAATAGGACAAAATATCGAAAAGTGAAACAGTCATAATAAATCTAATAGGCTGAAAAATAAGAAAGTGTTTAAAATATGACTTAATACTAACCAATTAAATATGATCAGATGTTTTAAAATTGGCAAATTAAACTAGAAAACAAAACAAATTAGTTAAATTACCATGGAACGAAATTAGGGTGAAAAATTGGGTAAAAGTGAAAATCACTAAGCAAACACAAGGATTTTGTGAAATTTGTATATAAGACGACAATATCTTAAAATAAATGCAGTTTATAAATATAATTAATACTCTGTCATGGAAAAATATGATTGTATAATTTCAACAATATGACCTCCAGTATGTCATGGAGAATTCAATTTATTATAAAAGATAAAAATAATTTTCATAGTTACTTATAACTTTCTCTTCTCCGTTCAACTTTTCTTCCCCACTATTAACTATTTTGTAACACTAATTTGTATGGACATTGGGCATATAAAGTGGGGAATATAGTATTAGAGGGAAAAAATGGGTAAATTGATAGAAAAGCGAAAATAAAAAGTAGAATGAAAAGCAGTTCCCTGGTGATAGGGCATCTCTGGCTTTCTTTGCGTTTTGGAATATATTTTATGTTATATATATATATATATATATATATATATATATATATATATATATATATATATATATATATATATATAGAAGGCATTCAAACCTTTGTAGCAGAGGGTTTTTTGATCGCTACTGCTTTTGGTGAAGACTTTTTATCTTCTTATCTGGGTTGTTTACACCCTGATTTTGAATTGTTGTTTTTTTATTATTTTGTTTATTTTGTACTTTTTGTTGTTTTTTATATTTATGGTGAGTTATTCGCGCTAAAATTTGGGGAGAAGTTTAGAAAATTAGCACTTGTCTAATTTAGTGAAAAGGGATTTTGTTTGGCTTTGTTTGATTGGGTATTGTGAAAAAATCTAAGTGAACCTTGGGTCTACGTCGTCGTCAATGTGTAGTCTGCTGCTTTTAAAAGGTTTTGAGCATCCTATGTCATCAAAGTCCATGTGTTCGAGTACAAACTCGGGAGGGGGATGCCGGTGTACTTTGTCCCAGATCTTGCTTGCTCTCAGGTGAAGCTCCACGTTTATGGGAGTTATCCCCAGTTCACCATGGAGCTCACTTTGTCTTTTCCGCTCTCTCTTTCGGGTTCTCTTTATAATATAGCCAGCCTTATTTTGGACTTTTTGCAGTTTAAGGACTTGGGTCTTGGGAATCGCGTTATAGGGACCGGCGGATACAGGAGTTTTGATCAAATGCATGTATTATAGATCTTTAGTTTGTTGGAAGTACTCAGGTTTAGGAACTTGAAAAGTTCCACCAAGTCTCTCCGTGCATTCGATGTAGTTTTAACTACATGACACCCATATCCACGAGTCGTAATACGGAGTCCCAGAACCATGCCCTCCGTGCGGTATGGAATGCGTGCATCCCCCATACGGATGTCTGCGAGGGTCCGTCGGAATAATGGAATTACACGGAACTTTTAGGCATTGGTACATATCTTCCATCTTCTCTCGAAAGAGTTGATGTTTTCGATTTCTACCGCCGTACTCTGTGCCATGTAATTCAAATTCCGATGTGTCGTACAGATCATCGTTATATCGTCAGAAAATTGGACGTATAACGAGCCTTCAGTCACAGGTTGGGGAAGGTCAATGGTGTATATGTTTTATAGCAAGGGGCTTATATCCCCGCCTTGTGGCACCCCCGCCTTGAGCTCGAACTCGGGACCATTGAAATCTTTAATGTTTAGAAACGCCCTCCTCTCTATTACATAATCACATATAATCCTTTCAAGTATGGGATTGAGGCCCATTTGTCGGATTTTATATTGCAGGCCTCTCCTCCATAATTTGTCAAAGGCCTTTTTGACGTCGCGGAGTACCAGATTCGCGTGGCGTCTTTCAGCTTTTACCTTTGCCAACTTCTCGGTGATCATGGCTAGCGCCATGTCCGTTCCTTGCTTCCTTCGGAATCCATGTTGTTGGTTGTTGTGAGAATTATTATCCTCGAGGGACGTATTCACCCTGTTGGCCAATATCTTCTCCAGACTTTCCCTGCAAATTTTAAGAGAGATATAGGCCTGAAGTTAGCTGGACTGTCTGGTGGCTTAGCGGCTTTGGAAATGAATATCATTTTTGCTACCTTCCAGTGGTCAGGGAAGTAACCCACGTTCAGGCACGCATTCATGATATTCATAAGCCCCAATAAGATGTTAGGTGGGGCTCGAATTTTACCGCCGAGGTCATGGATTTTAATGATTCTTTGCATGCAAGTTGGGTCTGGTGAGATAACATCATATACCAACTTTTATGGTTCTGGGTCACCCATGGCCATTTCTATGGCCGGGTGAACCTTTGGTCAAACTGGTTAACCGAAAAAGTTTGAGAGGTCATAACTTTAGCTATAGTTAACCAATCAGAACGATTTTGGTAGCAAACTGCTCAGGGGAAAGAGGTCTTTCAAATGAATGGAGAATGACATTCCCAGGACAATTTTTGCCATGATAACCCTTTTTTAAACTCTTGGGCCTTTGACCCTGGCCAAAATGCAACTTCGATCCTCCCCCCAAATTCTAAAGTTAGCTCTCTTTATTCTCCATAGCCCCAGGAAAAATAAAGATGGGATCTCCATGGGTTTTGAATACATGGGCATTTATATACCATCAGGTGGGTGGTATTTTCAGTCATGTCGCTCTACTGGGGCCGTTTATAAAATCAGACAGTGCTAGTAAATAGTGATTTTGAGAAAGTTTGATGTATCTTGACTCAGTCATCATATTTCAGTCTTTCCAAATACAACCTCTCCCCCTTCCTAAGCTGCCCTGCCTTTTTCAGTCTTAAATTCAATAAAACAAGAGATTATTTTTTATCATTTCAGAAATGTGAGACAAACAACATAATACCCTTCAAATATTACAAATTTACAATTTTTATTACCTATACAAAATGTTATTTAATACAAAACATTAGACAAAAGATTATTTAAGACAAAAATTTAAACAAAAACTTTTAGACAAAACATTATTTAATAAATACCTAGGTACTCATTTGAGCAGAACCATCACTTTCTTTGTTGCATAAGACTCCTTTTTGCTAATCATGTAGCTTCTTCCTGTTGCAGTTTTTGGTTCTACTGACACCAAAATGTCAGATGTCCATAGTACAAGAATCTTCTACTTCAGGGAAGCAAAAACTGTGAGAGGGTCCATGCAGGTGAAGAAATTTCACAGTCACTTCTCGTGAATCTGGAAAAGCTTCGGTTATGCAAGCAAGCCACCAATATCCATCGTAATGACAGCGACATAGCCTGCAAGTTTTCCATTGAACACTGGACATGACATATTTTTTGTGACTGATTCTAATCAAAAAGTATCACAGAGACTAAAGGGGCGAACTTGGAGAGCCTCCTTGGATATTGGAATGAACGAATGAAGTTTTTGTGTGCCTAGAATAGTTTTGGTCGCAGGTCTGGTTTTCAAAAGTTTTTCCTCCTATTCATATTCCTTTTGAGTTCCATATCCAAACTTCATATTCCCAAGAGTTTCAGCGAATACAAATAAATCTCTTGGTGATACAATCTGTTTGTTATAGGTTCTTCTCAAGCTCTCTTTAGTAGCCTCCCTTTTGATGGTGCCACTTACGCCGTCTGATGAGCCCTTCCCATGGCTAGTGGCAAAGAAATGCCACTCTGCTTGTATACCATATTCCTCTTTATGCAAGCAAAGATTCTGGAAAGATTTACAGTTTTTATACTGTGCTGCAGATCCGTCCGAAAAGTAGTAAATTTTCTTCACCGTTTTAAATACTAATTTCAGATACTCTATGGGTAAACATTCGCTGAAATATACGCACTGACACATTATCGTGGATTTTACACTCTGAAAATTATAGTGTATGAGTCTTGACAGAGTTTTCCATCTTTAATGTGATAAGACACCTGTGCGCAATTCCAATGATATCCCTGGGCTGTGTCTGGAATTCAAATGAATAGTTTTCTGAAAAATCACAAATTACTACAAATTCACCATCTGCAATATTGTTTTTCACATAAATTTGCAACAAAATCATGTTGCGCCAAAGTTTTGACACAATCACAAAATTTATATATGAAATCAGCAAGCGATAATACCATAGTTACCAGCTCAGATCTATCCGATGATGTCCACTGTTTGAATGCAATATTATCTACATTTTCCTGTTCATCAAATTCAAATAGTTTTGCTTTCAGTTGATCCACAGGTGGACAGTACTCGCACGATCTCATGTAGCATGCTGGGCAGGCTGGATTCCATACGACAGAGGCAACTAGGTGATGGTAAGAGGGTAGATCAGTGATACCAGACATCTTGGATCCAACCATCATCAGTTTTGCATTTTGATGTATTGTACATACACATACTGAGTGAGTTGCACTGCCTCCTCCAAGAACACACTCACGTGGCCGTAGAATAGCAAACTTTGAGAATGATACTTTTACCTCAGGGTACTTCACTTTGAAACTGCTATGAAGTTCCTTCAACTTGTTGAGAACGAGTCGTTTCTGTAACCTCTGCTTTTCCCCTTCAATTCGCACTAATAGACAATCCTTCTTTCCTGGTAAAACTCAACTCATGTCATCACTACGATAATATTCAAGGACTAAAGATTTTAGTTCCTCAGGAAGCACTCTGCCGAGCTTAGGGTTAGGTGAAGCTAACATTCCTTTCTCCTTTAGTATATGGTGAGCTTGTACGGCCATTCTCTGAAAGCAATCGAACTCGTTCATGAGTTTTCATGAGTTTTCCGTACGGCTTGATTGCCGATATTTTTCCTTTAGAGACTGGATGACTTCTGGCATACAGTTCACGTTACATCTTTGAGGCACATCTCCTTGTTTTCCTGAATTACTACCCACGACCAAATCCAACTTTCTCCTAACAATTTTTCAACTTTTAACCTTTTCTCAGGTACGTAATTCGGATGTCTTTCGGCTTTTCTTTTATCAAAGGGAATCTCACCGATGAAAGAAAATGATTGGTTCAGTAAGTCAACTTCAACTTTAACTTCCACAGCATCTGAATCCTCTTTTTGGCTAGGCATCTCATTGAACTCTTGTTCAGATGCTGAAGTTCTGGACTCCTCTGGAGTATTTTGCTTCATTGGTAACTCTGAAAGCTTCTTCCTACAAACAGAACAAAGCTTATCATCTTTGCTAAGAAGAGATGAGAACTTCTGCAAAAGTTGAGCAGAAATATTTCTTAGGTCTTTCTTTTGCAGGGATTTAAGGATCTTCAGTCGATCGCTGCAGTATTTTCGATTCACCATCTTAATGAAACAAAGCCTGAAAAAGATCCAAATAGTAAAATACTGTTTATAAACAATATACAATAAATCAATTAAAATAAACACCTATATAAATGATTGAAGCAATTATATTTAAAATTGCCAATATACAATATCAATATAGCTGCTTCAATCATTGCATTGTCCTAGAAAATTGGGAAGCAAAGAAAGAAGTGCATAATAATCGTCAAGTATTATATCTTAGTAGAAATAGGTCAAAGTTTAGGTACAAAGGGCTGTAGGTTGGTAGGCTGGTTTATATCTAACAAACATTTCCATTAGCGCTTTTTAAGATTTGATTCTTCATAAATTCGCAGAGAAGTGGACAAAACACAAGAAAAGAGTAGGTACCTATTCAATGATCAACATTATTTTTAATTATTTTCATGTTTTCTCAGTCCAGCGCTTCAACCTTAATAGCTATTAAGTTGCTAATGGCTACATCATAATGCATTGCTCAGAATAGGTTTATCACACTCTTAGTTTAATCTTTATTCCATACTTATTTTTGGAGGGTATAGCTACCTATATTCTGTAGGTACATTCAGTTTTGATCAAATTAAAGGATTTGGTGAAAATTGCTTTCTCTCATTTGAAATAGCTTGGCATAGTAAAAATATGCGATCAATCAAAAGTCACTATTAATTAATGGGGGTTCATTTTAGATGCCTAATAAGTAATAAATCATTCTCCTCTTTTAGATAATATAATAATTTGGTAGGTAGGTAGCTGCATAAAAATCATTGGGTATTTCAAAATTATCAAAAATAAATAACAAAATTACACACCTATAAATTATTTTAGGATCTGCAGATAATCTCACAATTAATATTAAGTAGGTAGTTTAGAAGATATCTTGAAAGTATTTAAATTTATATATTGAAGATATAAATGACATTGGTATCTGAAAAACATACATTAATTAGTTAAGGATTAATGAAAGGCAGTTAAAGACTGCTTTTCATGTTACATTGATTTGGCAAAATTACCTATATAAGGTTAGGTTAGGTTAGGTTAGGTACTCGTATATAAGGTGTATATAGGAAGTAATGTATTATTTATTGATTCAAAAAGATTATATAAGAGTTATATAGGCCGGGCCATGGTTAGGACTTACGCAGGCATGTGATATCACCATAATTTGGGGGTCAATAATACTTTTAGTAGGTATATATACCCAGTGTCACATAATTGGCCATTTTTATTTTTCTGGAGCTATTTCGGATAGAAAGAGGTAACTTTATAAAACATTTGGGATGAGCTGAGTTGCCCTTTGGCCGGGGGTCAAAGGTCAGAGTTCACAAAAGATCATCATGTCAAAAGTTAGCATAGAAACATCGTTCTTCCATTCATTTGAAAGATCTCTTTCTCCTGAACATTTTCGTATTAAAATCTTTCAGATTGGTTAATTTTGGCCAAAGTTATGAACTCTCAAAGGTTTGGGGTCAATCAGTTTTGACCAGAAATTGATCTGGCCATAAATATGAACACAATGAACTTTATTCATCATAACCAACAAATGATGTAAATTTTATGCGATTCTGTGACCAAGGTGTCAGGAGGGCGTGTACACTTCACGGAGAATGCCCCAATGGTGATTATGGGTTATGTGTATCTAGTCGTTAAAATCGTTTATTATTCCGTCTTCGAAGTCTAAATCAAAGTTATCATTCTCTTCCGGGGACATCTTAAAAAATAGATGCTCTTCGATTTCTTCTGCGTCGGTATTATCGGTATTGGCACGTGTAAGTTTTATGGTATTTTTTGTCTGTCCGCCTCTTAGTCTTTTTACTGTCTGCCAGAATGTACGTGAGTCGTTTTCTATATTTAGTCCGTCTATCAAATTGTTCCAAAGTACATTCTGTTGGTCCCTAATAAGAGTCATTAATTCGTCGCGTATCTGTCGTGTTCGTCTGTGCGTAGTGATGTTACTTCATTGATCTGTTCCCCGTATTCCCTCGCGAGGGATTTCATTCTAGGGGTCCAAGCAGAGACAGGAAGAGTCTTATATTTAACTCGGGAAATGGCTTCCTTATCGGCTTTTAATAAATTATCATTAATTTTATCCAACTCCTCGTCAATCTCTTCTAGAGTGGAATTAATTAAAGGGTCAGAGTTCTAATTTTCGAGGAGTCGTTTATAAGTATCCCAGTTGGCTCGAGCGTAGCTCTTGCGTTCTGGGATAGGGACTTGAATGGGGGAGGTTGAGATTTTAATAAGGATAGTCTGGTGGTCGCTGGAGATAGGAGGGCCCGGTTTAATGAAGTAGTTGTAGGGAAACAGTGCTAGTGAACACTATGTCTGGTTTTGTGGCTGCTCTGTGTGTAATATATGTGGAGAAGTTTGGTCCAATTCTTGTCATAATTTGCCTTTCAATAAGTGTCTCAGGATTCCTGCCTGCTGGGTTAGTGGACGTGTAATCTGAGGCAGCACTCCTCGCATTGAGATCGCCGGCAAAAAGAACGGTTTTGACGTGACCACAAAGTTGCAGGAAGTTGTAAAGGGGCGAGTACACTCTCCTTAGGGGGCTGGTACCCTGTCGAAACGTTCTCCGCTGTGATTTTTGGTTAAGACTTCGTAGGGGAAAATTTTTATCTTGCCTGTGTCATTCATCCCATGTTCTGAGATAAATATAACGTCTGGGTCACATTGTCATATTTCGTTACCGTATAGTATTTTTTTGTTCATCCAACCGTCTGAGTTAAGATGTAATATTTTTAATGTCTCCATTGCCTTGTTCACTAAAAATACCTGTGTTTGGTCGTGTTGTTTTTTGGACTTATTCTCTTACGAGCTTAGGTCTTTGTGGAGTGTTTGGTGGCGTGATTGTTTTTCCTGTACGTTTTTTTCTGAATTCGCCGTCCATTAGAATAATAAAAGTTTCGGGTGCCAGTTTGATCAAGCCTTGGAGTAAAGCCTCCTCGACTTGTTTCTCGCTGTAGTCGTCCGAGGTAAATTCCCATTTGTATCTTCCGGATATTACTCCTTCTGATACATCAAGGACATCCATCTCCTTAGGGAAAAGGGACCTTTCGGCAGCCAATACCTTCAAGTTAATTTTTCTCGAATGGTAAGCTTGCCTAGATTCCATCTTACAAGAAGAGGACGATCTCGTACGTCTCTGAGGCTGTGAGGTTTTCCGTGAACGGGATGAGCGTGCCCCCTCCCCTCAGGTCTCGCTGTCTCAGTCACCGTAACCTCATTATCCATTTGTGTGTGTGATTGAGTTTGTTTGTTCTGCTTCTCAGTGCGTATTTTTGCCTCCTTTGCTGTCTAAGCCTGGACCCTAGGATCACTGGAGAGAGCTGGGGCGCTGCTGGGGGTGGGTGGGGAGCTTCTGGCAGCTAGTCTCGCCCTGGTGTTTGAGACTAACCTTAAGAATCTCCTCTGACCGCAGGTTTGGAGGAAACCACATCTTCTCCATTCCATTATGCGTCAGCATTCTATTAAGTTCATCCGCAAAGCACCCCGGGGAGGAGAGATTTGCAATGTGAGCATAATAGATGCAACACACAATTTTAGTCGAGTTTCGTTCTCGACGTGGATATATTGGATTTCCCTTAGACTCCGCAACAGCAGCTTTAGCAACCATGGCGTAAGTACTGTTCACTTTGTTTTCCTCTTTCTGACTCTTTCGGTTAGATTTTCATTAAAAATCTGCTTAATTCTGATTGGCTAAATTTTGTATAGCTTATGTCTACGTATAATAGCTATATATAGAGCAGCATTTTGTGAAAAAAATATAGTATTAGCATTTATTATTCAAGAAGCAAGAAGTTATCCTTACCGTTCGCCTTTTTGAGGCGTGTTCCCGCAATTTATGACGGTATAAAAAAATCCAACTGAGTATTTTCATTTATCCTAAGGAAGCTGGTTTGATCACTTAACCCAGCCAGCTACACGAGAAGAGCTCCCCTTTTCGCACCTTAAATAAAAGGTGCCATACCTATAGGTTTGCTAGAATTGATTGCTAAGTTTGATCCATTTCTTTCTAATCCCATAAAACAATGTGGAAACAAAGGATCCGGGTCTTCTTCATATTTGTCGGAGAGAGTATATGATGAACTTATCCAGCTTATGGCTCGTAGAGTAAGAGAATCAATTTTAGATATTCTGAGAAAAGCAAGTTACTTCAGTTTGCCTGTGGACTCAACACCAGATCTTTCCTATGTGGATCAACTAACTGTTATAATAAGGTATGGTTTACCTGTCGAACGCTTTCTAACTTTCCTAGAGTTGGAAAATCAGAGTGGTGAAGGTATAGCAGGTAGGGTAGTTGATTATCTTTGTACAGACTGCAAAGTTGATTTCAGTAAATGCCAAGGAGAATCATATGATAATGAGGCAAATATGTGTGGTAAATACAATGGAACGCAGCAAAATATTTTAGAGATAAATATGTATGCAATATATATTCCCCATGACGAACATTCATTAAATCTTGTGCGTAGTGCTTCTGTAGATTGCTGTTTAGATGCAGGAAACATTTTTGCTGTTATTTAATAAATATACTTTCTTTTGATCTACAAACAAGTGGCCTGTGGTGTTATCAGAGTACCAGAGAGTTTGTTCGACACTAGGTGGGAAGCACATGCCAAAGTTATAAGTCAATCATAGATACTGTCGTTGTGTAGGAAGGACCGAGTGATGGCTGGAGTTCGTACGTATGGGTTGTTTACGTACTTGAAAAACTCCGTGATTACGTTTTATCTCTAAGAGTGCTATATTTTTAATTATTATTATTATCTGATTATCACTTGTTTAATCTTTGAGGGTTCATAGTGCCTTGCTTAGCGTTTCGAGGATTGAATAAAAATTTGTTTAGAAAAAAAACAAACTAAAACTTAAATTAGACAAAAAAACATGAACCACGAAATTTAACACAGTATATACACAGAAATGAATTTAACAAATTTAAGTGAGGCTTTCTATTGGGTTGAGGAATAAGTTCTTGCGGTTTTATCAAATTTATTCATTATCATTAAAAATTTTAGAAAAACATCATTTTTAATTGATGACAATATGCAATTTAATCAATAATGTATTCTCCGTTGTTATTTACTTCTTCCCAACGTTCAACTAGTTTTTCGATGCCTCTGCAATAAAAATCTCTGGATTTTGACTCGAAGAATTCGTCTAATCAGGTTCTTAATTCCACATCAGTATTGAACTAAACGCGACGTAAATTGTTGGAGAGCGATAGAAACAGATGTAAATTCGATAGAGCCAATTCTGGCAAATATGGAGGATGCGGCAAGATTTCCCAATTAAGCGTTTGGATGGTGTCTTTTGTCATATTGGCAATGTGAGGACGAGCATTGTCGTGTTGCAGGACTCCATAACGTCGATGAGGTCGCTTTCCACGAATAGCTTAGGCGAGTAAATATATTTGTTGAATGTAGATTTCTGCATTGAGAATCTCGTTGTTCGCAAGGAGCTCATAAAGAATGATGCCTCCACAATCCCACCACACACACAGCATTGTCTTTCGTGGATGAAGTCCTTGCTTTAATAGCGGAACTGGTTTTTTATTGGGGCTAAGCTATTGTTTTCGATGGTTCATGTTGACATAAACACACCACTTTTCGTCGCCAGTGATGATGCGGTACGAGTAGCCTTGTGACGAGCAGGCAAACCTGCGGCAATCGTGGAGCGTTGAAGTTTGTTGCTTTCGCTCAAAGCGTGCGGAAACGAGTTTTTGAACTTTCCCCATCGAATGAACGTGATTCACTACAGTTTTCTGATCACACGCCAATTGTACAGCCAATTCTCTAGTCGATTGACGAGGATTTTCATGAAGAAGGTCGTTCAATTGATCTTCATCCAACTTAATGGGGCGACCAGAACGTTCTTCGTCATTAAGATTGAAATGACCGTTTTTGAAACAGGAAAACCACCAGTGAGCTGTTCTTTCTGATAAAGCATTTTCTCCGTACACAACACAAATATCGCGACGAGCTTTGGCTGCGTTTGCATTGTTCCCGTCTCGATTGAAAATGAATAACAAGTGTCGGAAATGCGCCTTTCTTTCAACTTGACATTCCATTTTGAGTGTAGAACAAAAATTAAATGAACACAACTTTTAAATAAACCGCATTGACTTATTACTCAACTTCAAGACGTAGCCTAAGCAAAAGCCTAATAGTCTACGCTGTTAAGAGACGTAGCCTAACCTATGCAAATTTTGTTCTCATTATTTATTATTGTTTATTAATATGTGCACAAATCACGTCGACAAAACTTAAATCAACACAACATTAAAAAAAAAACCCGGCAAGAACTTATTCCTCAACCTAATAAATGAAATGAATTTATGGTAATGGTTGACCCACAGTTCACTTTAATCTTAAATGCAACTGACCCCAACTAAACATGTACCAGGGGTTTAAATACGAGGGGCGGTCAATAAGTTTTGCAATTCGGATATAAGAAAACGAGATATGAGGAAAAGTGTTTTATTATTTTTCAATATAACTACCCTCGACTTCAATGCACTTGCGCCACTTGTCCCTGAGGCTTCGAATTCCCGACAAACAGAAATCTCCCGACTGATGTTCAATCCACTCCTGGACGGCGAGCTGGACATCTTCATCGTCCCCAACCGGCGTACACGCAGTGCAGCCTTGAGCTGGCGGAATAAAATGTAGTCGCTAGGGGCCAGATCTGGACTGTAGGGGGGGGGGGGGTGAGCTCCTCGAATACGCACTCGCGCAGGACAGCTTGTGCAACTCTGGCTTTGTGTACTTTGACGACGTTGAAGTCGATCATGGGGCGTGAGGTTTCTAGGGACCCAACGGACAGAGACCTTGGTCATAGCCAAATTGTCGTGGATCATGTTGATAACACTTCCATGTGATATTCCAAGTTCTCGCTCGATTTCTTCGACCTTCACCCGTCGATTTTCGAGGATGACCCTCTCCACCCGGGCCACATTGTCCTCATTGGTCACGTTTGACGGGCGTCCTGGACGGGGGTCATCTTCAAGGGACTCGTGACCATGGCGGAACTCCCTATTTCAGCGAGCAATGGTTGCATAAGAAGGGGCGGTCTCGGTGTACACTGCAACCATGCGTTCATGGATCTCTTTTGCATTCTTGCCTTCCTTGGTCAATAATTTGATCACTGCGCGGTGCTCAACCTTCTCCATTGTTAAAAAAATTTGTGAGTGACGATCTGCGATCAGCTACTGCTTCTTAAATAGACGAGGCAGGAGCGTGCGGCTGCAGGTCCTGACTTGTCATAACTTGTCCTAACACCCCCACAAACAGCTACCCACCTTCCTCTGTTTTGCCCTACCGATTCGCA
Source organism: Ceratothoa steindachneri (assembly GCA_963969495.1). Classification (NCBI taxonomy): domain Eukaryota; kingdom Metazoa; phylum Arthropoda; class Malacostraca; order Isopoda; family Cymothoidae; genus Ceratothoa; species Ceratothoa steindachneri. The sequence goes on along the minus strand of OZ018321.1, from coordinate 189,870,740 downwards.
AAACTTATTGACTGCCCCTGGTACCTTACTCGATTCCTGGAGAATCAGATTTGAGTCTGACCTTAAAATCAATTGTTACGTCACCTCAAGAACCTTGTTTCCGAGGATGACGCGTGGATCGGCGGATACAGCTGTGTTCTCAAGGTGGAAATTCTTTAAAGCCACAAAGGCCTTCGGAGCGTGTGGCAGATGGAGAGACGCACGCCTTCTGGAGGAAATGTTCTCGCTACGGGACAGGGAAAGAATGTTTCTTTTTCTCTTCGGGAACCCGGGGAATAATTCGCACTGGCGAGCGATGAGTCAATGCCTGAATCCTTTGACTCAGGGGACTGCTGGAGGGAGTTCACTAAGGGTTATTCCCCAAGGGCGAGAACTATCTCTGTGCTTTGGGATACACTAGGATAGGGGGGTTTCTCTGACGTGAGTTAGTTAAACTTGCTTCTTAAACCAAGTTAACTTAAAGTTCGGTGTGACCACCAGGAGCTGGCTCGAAGATGAGCTTCTTCTTAGTCCTTTCTGTTGCTAGCTCCGGCCTCTTGCCATGGTCTTCGTCGCCTTGATGATTAAGGTAATCTACCTCGTTTTTTCAAAATGATTTGCTTTTATACGTCGCCTCCCCACTGGAGGGAGGGGAAGGAGGGAAGAGGGGCGTGGACAGGCTGCATTACGTCTCCTCCTCTAACGGTTTTTCTCAGCGCGTCATTCCGATAACCCTAGAGGGAAGCTTCTGGCTTTAGGACGACGCTCCTCTAATTTCGCATATGCGGTGAAATTGAATACCAGCTCTTAGGGGAAATCTGGCTGTTTTACCTGATGTTAGGGTCTCGGGTCCGACCTGAGCTGATTAGTTCCTGATGTGGTCGGGGACAACAGTTCAGCTTCTCCTCGAGACGAGGGGCAAAAAGGGAGGAGGTTAAGTGGTCGGGCTACGCTGCCTCCACTGACAGGACGTTGTGGTAAAAGACTAGAGGCTCACTTGTGTGTGGGGGGGGGGGCATCTATTCCCTCACAGATACTCTAAGTCACATTTATGTAAATAAAAATGAAAAGGGAGCTACAAGACTGCAGGCTGGTAATCTTTCGAAAAAAATGGAGGCACTAGAGTTTGTTTTTATGCTACACCTATGAAATCGTTTGCTGACAAAGTTTTACAAAACCAGTATTGTTCTCCAGGATCCCCAAATTACACTATATTTGCAAATCTGTTCTGATCACTTTTTGACTATGTCAAAATATTCGAGAAAATTTTGACGATATTGAAAAAGAAGCTAAGATTGCATGATGTAGATTATAAGTGTGAAGCAAAAAGAAGGAGGTTGGGAAAAAAAAACAAGCCAACGATGCAGTTGCACCTGATGCTGATGAAAAGCTTGCTCCAAGAGACAAATTTGGACTAATATCCTTCAGTCATATAATGTACGTCTTTGAAGCAAATTTAAGAAAAGCAACAATTTACAATTATGGTGCAAACAAATTTTCAATTTTGGTTGATTTAGAAGCTTCAGAAAGACAGCTACATCAAGCAGTAGAAACCTTAATGAAAGAGTATCCACATGATGTTGATATTAACCTCAAAGATGAACTGAGGCACTTCCAGAATTATGTCAAGTAGAATTATTTTGCAAAAGAACAAATTCAACACAAATATATGTATCAAATCACCTTTCAATACAAGATTCATTCAGTTTTCTCTAATGTGGAAGCAATATTACGACTATTTCTATTCCTAATGGTATCAAATTTTCCAGGAAATGATCATTTTCACAGCTAAGGACAATAAAGAAAAATGAACTGAGAGCAATTATGTTTGAAGGAAAATTGTCTGCGCTTAGCATCATGTGCATAGAAAGCGATAAGTTGTGTAGCATATTTTTTGATGACATAATCAATGATTTTGTTTTGGGGAAATCAAGAAAGAAAATGTTTTAAGTTGTAACTTAGAGGATACTCTAATAAAATTTGTGTAGTTTGTAACATGTTCTTTATTATTAAATATTCTTTATAAAAAATAAAAGGCAATATTATTTTTATGTAATTAAAAGTCATATTAAATTTTCAAGCTTTCTGAGACCAGCTGGTGTAATTTAAAAGGGATTGTGGTGGGACGGGGGGCAAAGCTTTATATAGCTTAGGGCCTCACCAAGCCTAAATCTGGTACTGCATTCCACGAATTCCGCCGGATGACCACGTCTCCAATATTCCCCTTTATTTCTGCTGCCCCCTCCACTGAGGATCACTGTCGGCTTCTAGGAACGTTGGCACCAATCTTTACGGCACTCCCATTTCTTCTGTTTGCCTGATCTATCTAGAGGGTACCCCTCCGTGGATGATGACACCCGCAAGAGTCTGGAAGCATTTCCTACCAACTGGCAAGTCCCTATAGCCAACTAGTCTTCTCAGGTTAGAGTTCCTTAGCCATGCAACCACTCACACTCAAAGTATCACCTTCACATCTCTGCAAGTGAGCCCACACACTATCTCGAACTTCCTCAAAAGGGAATTCTATGCATGGAAACTGCTGCACTAGTTCATTAAGGCACTACTGAAGAAATGACTGACCAGGCGGTAATCAGGGTTTAACAAGTGGCGAGGAAGAGATAAGCCATCTCTAAACCTACCTCGAGGCTCTTTCTCACGTTTGACCTAGATAGACTACTAGAGTCAATGCGTGTAAGCATTCGCACGTCTTTTTGACGTGCGAAAATGGGTCAATTAAGCAAGACTATCTAACCTACTCTAAGGATATGTGCGATAAGTTTTCGTGCCGGGACATATGTGAATGTTGTGTGTAAAAAGTTTTCAGTGTGACAAGAGGGACTTCCCGGTCAATTAATGGTAATGGACCAGTTACTTTGTAGAGAACCAGTCAGCACCATCAAATACGTATTGAATGAAGTGTCCTCACACCACCCAAGCCTAGTTTGTGGCTGGTCAACCATAAATCTTTAAAACGTCAATGCAAGAAACTATACCCCGTTTGTGCTCCTCGGGGTCGAAAATTCTGAAAAAACGCGTACTTATAAATATCCTTGGACCTTAATCCAAAGGGGCAGTCTTTGATGAGAGCCAAATGTCAATGATAGACAAGGTGAGAGCACAAATCAAATTGGATGTGGCCAACAATAATGGCAAACAACCTAGTTCTTGAGTAACTATTTATGCCCTAATGGACTTTAACTTACTCTGAAGGAGCAACAGACACTAAAATCAACAAATTCTTACATAAAATTATGGATGAATATAAAATTAGAAAAGTTATAGCCAAACAATAGCGGAAACGTCGATTGTAAAATAAGAAGGAAAAATAAAGTGAACTTCCTAATGAAGTAGCACGAAAAATGGGCGTGCAATACTTCCTCAATTAAAGCAAGAGGCTTCCTCACTTTAAGCAAAAGGATTATTCGACTGAAGCAAGACGCTTACTCAACTGAAGCAAGAAGTTTTCTCAACTGAAGCAAGTGGCTTATTCAAATGAAGCAAGTAAGTGGCTTACTCAACTGAAGCTAGATGCTTACTCAATTGAAGTAGCTTCCTCACCTGATGTACGAGGTTCACTCAAGTGAAACAAGTGGCTTACACAACTGAAGCAAGTGGTTTATTCAACTGAAACGAGAGATTTACCTAACTAAAGCAAGTAACTTACTCATTTGAAGCAAGAGGATTACTCAGCTGAAACAAGTGGTTTGCTCAACTGAAACAAGAGGTTTACTCAACTGTAACATGAGGTTTGCCAAACGGAAGTAAGAAGCTTCCTCAACTGATTGAAACAAGAGGTAGGCAGAAACCAGCAGTGATGAAGTATACATTAATAATTTATTCCTAGCAAATCAAATTCAAAAGTTACTAAATACCCATTTTAACACAATCATAAACTCGACAAAAGTAATGAGGTTCTCGCACGCACGACCCAAGAGATTAGACAACCGAGCTCCGAAACTCGAATGAGCCCATCCCCCCCAAAAAAAAATGTGTCACGTTACAGACTACAGACTACTCGTGGTGGGAGCAACCATACCTATGTATACTGCTCGGAATTTTACTCAATGTATTTGCCAAAATTAACAAAAGATTTCCTACATGGCTAATCATCCCCTGCCAGAGGTGGGCACTAAATACATTTAAAGTATTTAAATACTAAATACATGATAAAAGTGTATTTAGATACTAAATATATTTGGAAAATGTATTTAGTATTTAAATACTAAATACCTGCCTCCTGGCTAGTATAGTGGTTAGCGTGCTTGCACGGCAATCGCTGGGTCGACAGTTCGAATCTCCGTCCGGATTCTTTTTAAACTGACACCGACACTATTTACTAGGGAGATTACCACCGTGACTGGGCATCACATGGTGGGGAGTTGGGACTTGCCCTAGCTGACGTCCGCCTGATAAACAGCAACACAGCAGCTTGATATGAAGACTGAAACCAGCTAACTTTAACATTTCAAATACGATATATAATGACAATCGATAAGGACCATTGGTATCACACCCAAATATATCCATTAAAATGAAATTGTATATTATAATTACTAATGTAGGATTTGATGATAATTGGACTTAGGCATGTACTACAAAAATATAGCAGTTATCAGTGACGGTGCTGGTGATTTTCTGCAGGGGGATATCGTATTCATTGATGTTATTCTCCATACGTTCAGCAATTTTGATGTAGTTATGTTCCCCTTTGAAACGATATCATGCCAATACTCCAATGTGACGGACAAGAGCCGCTTCCTTAAGCTGAAAAAAAATGAAATAACATTCCAATGTTTGCCTCATAAATGTTTCCATGAATTTTATATATTAATATAATCGAGATAAATTCCATCAACAAATAGGTCTGCTTTCAGCCAAGAGCTGATAACTCCCTAACTGTAAAGACATTTTCAATTTCATATTCCATAAAGAGCAAAATCTTAACATACCTAATGAACTGTAACGCCCAAAAAACTAGGGTGATGAGTTCACTGACCAAATATCTGCAGTAAGATATAGTAAGAGGTACTCTCTAGTTTATTCTTCAGTAGAGCTCTTGGCACTTTCTCTTCTTCTATAAGAATTCGGCCTAGCGTCCGGCTTGAAATGACGTCAACTGAAGAATTTAGACCTGCGGTAGTGGAATGTGTGGTTATTGTGAGTTAAATTGATTTTCACAGTGAAATGAGAATATATGGTATGCATATATAATTTTATATATAAAATGTAGCTACATGAATATCCTATAAGTATATATGACTGGTACATTAATTCATAAATATATTAGTCCTTGATATTCAGAATTACATAGTAAAATATTGACTTTCAGTATTGTTAGGAATATATAGATTATCAAGCTTTATTTCCTACATTTTTGACAAGCGATCATGCTAGTTTTGACATAATGATATACAGGTATTGCTACTATAACGAAATACATCATTATAGAAATTCATCTAATAAATACATATAATCGACCAATAATTGTACTAATTATTCCTGAAAAAAAATTTATTCAATAATATCTTCAATTAAATGACAGCGCGCTTTAAGAATATATGTATGTAGATTCTCATGAAATTATTGTAATATATTAACCTCTGTTGCTTGTAAATGTCTTCCTTAATTTAACTTCGTTATATAGCCTACGTAGTGACCAATGATCCGAACTAGTAAAGGATGACTATAATTACATGATTCTTTATATTCCTAGTCTTTATTATTGTCTAATTTCTTTATTTCACACTCTTTCGAAGAAGCTGAAGTTGCCATGCAACAGTTGAAATACCGCTGAGCGCTCTCACTATACAACTGAACACAACTGTGACCATCTGTTAACTGAATTTGAACTAATGCAAGCAATCTTCCCTCACCGGCTCACGTAGTCAACCGTTTGTGTCAAACAAGTTGCGACAAGCTAAAACATGCAGTACACGTTCTTAACAGCTATATAAACCTATTATCAGTGAAGTATTTGCAAAAGTATTTAAATACATGGTTTCAAATGTATTTACAAATACAATTTTAAATGCACAAATGTATTTAAATACTGTCCACCTCTGCCCCCTAAATCCTGTAAGCATTGATATTCGTATTTATTTAAAAAAAAACTAAATTTCGTTGATAGAGACTAGGGGAATGCTCTTTTTCGGGTTGCACGCTATGCATTTCATTCTTGCTAACTGTAAAAAACACCCTTCGCTACTGACCCTTCCAAGCCTGCGAGCGCGCTAGCACCCGCATCCATCGGGAACCCATCTGCGGGTTCTACTTCTCCGGGCTCCATCCCTATCTGGCTTGTAGTGAGAATGGCGTGAGCCCTGCTCCATCCAACACCGGGGCCGCTTTGACTTGTAGGAGGGCTTCCTCAAGAGTCCTAGTTTATTCGCCCCTGCCTATGACTGAACCGGATACGACGGGAAGATGGCCATCTGCAAAAGACAAGGAACAATCAACCCATAAAGTGCCTCGTCTGACGAAGGACTCGAGGCAAGAGGTTCGCGTGTCAAGCCAAGCCATAAGAACTCGAAAGCAACAGCAACAGCGACGAGTTCTGTGGCTGATAGCACTGGTATGTCTGTATCTGAGACCGTCTAAAACCATCAATGTTAGGAATTCCTCGTCAAATGGAGTCTCCTCATATCCTTTAAGATAGATTCGGAAGATAATATTCTTCAGTGGAATCGAGCTTAATTGGGAGGAACTTCTCTCCTCCCATTCAACTTGGTTGCGTATGCCCACAGTTTATGTGATCTTGATAAATGTCTCGCTTTTTGAGCATCGCCCAGTTTCTCGAGTGAACTAAGGTTAGGAGAGTTTCCACGCATGGGATTATTAATCCCATGCGTTGTTTGAACAATTCTGTTACTACTAATTGTGACACGGTGCTATTCTATTCTGAAAAATGTACGAAGAATTACCAAACTACTCTAGGAAGGTTAGTAAAATATGTCTTTGGAATACATTCTGTTACCGTTCTTGTTCATATGGGTGTTTTTTTGGAAAGCTCATGTTATTGGTCGCCAGGAGCAGATGATCTCTGCTCTTTCTGACCACTTATGAGATTTGGAAAAGAGATATAAGGGGCCGATTATCATGTATAGGAAACAGTTCCATATATCCCTGGTATCAGAATCTTTTACTGGTGGAACAATGCCGGACTTATGGTAGCGTTTTCATTTACCTTCTCTGGACAATCGATCTGCCCAAAGTCTCCAACAGTTAGAAAGGTGCTTTATCAGAGAAAATAACTGTTTCCTTCTTCAACCCCCTAATTTTTCTACCTACCGTAATTTTCCCCCGACTGAGGTCCATCCTTTAGGCCGGCAGCCTTCCTTCATCCAATCTTTGTACTGTCTGCAAAATTACAGCCTGTATTTGGTGCTTTTCTTCTTGATTAGTCGTTTCTTTGCTGCCGTTCTTATCACGGGGAAGTTGTCCAGAAGTCTGCCTCTCACCGTGGGTGTCGATGCACTGTTACTTAATGCAGGGCTGCCATTGAGATTTTACCAAACAACCCAGATTGCTTATTAAAAACCCAAATTAAGTAATATGTTAAAAACACATTGGTATAGCGTTTAATTACTTTGACGCGACAATGTAATAAGTAGTATTAATTAATTACTTTTACTTTTGTTAACGTACATATGCGTTCTCGTTTACATAAGGGACTCTTCGACATCAAATCCTTGCTGAAGTGTTATCTTTTCGTCTTCCTTTGGCTGACTTATTCTCTTTGTGTATCGCTTGTTTACTGCTCCGTCTACTGCGTTTTTGATTAATTCCATATTCGGCTCACATTTTGTACACGTTCCCGCACACTTCACTATATGTTGTTTTGCAAGTAGCCTTTCTTTCGTGGTGTTTGCTTTTAAGGAATTTGTGGCGTTGGTTTTGACGCAGTTCATATTAGAAAATCACCCATAATATACAATAATAAACTGCATCCCCAGGAATGGGTCCAGAGTAATTATTAAGATTAGTGGCGCACGATTTTGTTAGCGATTTTTGCTACAGTTTTGCTATTTTCTTAGCGTTTTTTTAGCTTGCCCACTGGCCAATCAACGATGTGAATCATTCCCTGGTATTGAGCAATCATAAGCGTTTATTTTTGTTAAGATTCCTTTTTTGCTTCTAAAAATCTCTAAAAAAATCGTGCGCCACTAATCTTAGCAATTACCGGGTCAAGAATACTACTGCCCCCCCCCCCCAAGTTAACTCTCCCTCCCCATATAATCATCTCAATCTGTGCTTGAAAACATATAAGTTTGGACTGTCTACTGTCTCAGGTGGTAAACTATTCCAGAAATCTACCACTCTATTGGTGAAAAAATATTTTCTAACATCTAACCTGCATGTTTTTTTTTTAATTTTCACGTGGTGACCCCTAGTCCTATTATTACTTTCCAACTCAAATAACTTGCGAAAATCCAACTTATCCATCCCAGAACAGATTTTAAATCCCAGTCGCAAGCATTTACCATTTTCTTTCAGATTTCGTCGGACCGAATCTTTGACGTTCAGAAGTTCACCACAAGCTGGCCGCCCATTGACGGATACGACAAAGCAGTCGTAGCAATAAGGCGCAGGCGAGCCGTAAAAATGATTTTGAAAAGTCACATGCGATCTCGAGACGCGTCAACTCCACGGGGCGGCTATGAGACACCTTAGGGCTGGAGCTCAAATAAAGTTAAATTCTGTCCGGAGTAGCGTAAGCTCACGGCTAGCTCGATTTGTTCGCGAGATTCTCTGAGCTTTTGACTTCGAACGTCGACGAGCTCCTTCGCTTTGTGCCGTAAGCTCAATCGTATCTCCCCTAACATACCTTTTAAATGAGCACACAAAGGTGCTTAAGGGAAGTATTATTTTTGTTGCCCTCTTTTGTACTGACTCCAGCAAGTTGATATCATGTCTAAAATGTGCTGACCATGCTTGTATACAGTACTCTAAATGTGGCCTGACATACGAGTTGTAGAGTTTAAGAATCACCTTTTTACCTTTATACTATTAACTAAATCGCCTGGCAATGAATTCCAAAACTCAACAACCCTATGATTAAAGAAGTACTTTTACTCTCCTTGAAAATGACCGCATCCTCACTAATTGATTAAGACACGCAAATTTATTATTAACAAAAATCCGCCCTCGGACATTTTTTGCTAGGCCTGCAGTGCTAGTTCGCTTCGCTCACAAAATTAAGAAAGTGTGCCAAATAAAAAGGTATTTTATTTCACAACACATTCAAAATTGATGTGCAAAAAGAAATTGCATTTTTTTTTTTAATGCAGACGGACACAGACACGCTAGATTCATTATAATAATAACTAAGAATATTAAGTATATCACAGTCTGATACACGAGTTTCTGATATTTGTCTCAACACCGTTTTCACACATATGAAGAAACACACAATATTTCTTTACAAATGATAATTAACTTCAGCGAACAATCTTGTGACTAAAACTTCATACTGCACTATTCATGCCGGTACTGAAAGTCTGAAAGATTGTCTCTCACCCACGATGTAGCTAGCAAGACTGCAACGACACAGCGATGTCAGGGCGGCGTTAAAACGCTCTACAATTAATGAACATCTTCGCAACTTACTCAAATGCGTTTATTTGAATCGTAGTTTTTTTTATTCGTAAATTGATGTTTAGTGATATTAAGATATTCTTAAGCAAATAGTGAATAATTCTAATGGTATTACTTATTGAAAGTACGAAAAACCCAAATTATATGGTCTATTACCAAAATAATAACTCACAACCCCAGATATAACCCGATAAACCGAGATCTGGGTGGAAAACGCAGCAACAGCAGCCCTGATCTGATGCTGCAAGAGATGTCCTGACGCTTACTAGACCAGCTTAGATGTTCAGAGGAATTTCTTCGGCGCTTTGCAGTTATTTTCATGAACGTTTAGCTATCCGGTTGACGATTCTTACAAGGGTAATCGTCATATAGCAGCAATTTCTGTTTACAAGAGGCCCTATTGATGCAAAGAAATGATGCTTGCGTGTTTCCTTTGCGGCTGATGGTTTATGTGAGAATAGTACTCTTCACCTCGCTAAAATATGGTAGCCGTGTCTTTTGAAAATAACTTGCAATTATTCTGCGAAGAAAATATTTGGACTTATAGAACATGTAAATGATAAAAGCAGATACCAATTACGTATATTTTTAACTACGGTTTCCCAAGTTTATGCGTCTGGTAAAATTCCTCGTCATACCTCTATTTGAGGTTGAAGCTTGACCTAGAGGACAGACACGCGTGATAACTTCCAGGTTTCCTTACAAGACGAATAAATTCCTACCTGTGTTCTTTGTAGGAATTTGTTCTTAAGAAAATTCACCTTATGGAGCTCTGAATTTAAGGCTGAAGTTTTCCTATCCGCCGTTTGAGCGATACCTTAAGCTGCAGATTCCCTCATATCCGATGGCGCGAGTCCTTGGTAAATACTGTATCCATGCAACATATATATTATTATTTAGTGTTTTGTACCCCCTCCCTTCATTCTTTCCAACAATGGACCCCATCAAGGATGAAAGATGGTGCTATAACCCTTAAAATAATAGATGTTCATGCAAATTAGTGTTTTCATGATACGTGGTATTGTATATAAAATCAATGAATTATAATCATTTATTGTTGACATAAAAAGACACAGGAGACTTCTTGCCTTCCCATATCCTTAAAACTCCAAGTAGTCTTCTTTCGATTTAATTAGTTTCCGCGAAATTTTTACTTCCCCTAACTTCACCCTCTTGACGAACCATGAAATTATAGGTCGTTTCATCCCATTCTTCGCGGCTATTCAGTTGTGAAATTTGGAGTATTAATGGAATAGATCCGTTCATATTTTCTTTCTTTTCTGTATGAGTGATTCTCTTGCGTTCTGAGATATATATTGTATATTCGCCAGGCGTTTAACTCTTTTTTTTCTCCTTTGTCCTTTGAATTCCCCATTAGTTACTCTCTTTTATATTCTTTTTAATCAACCTAGCGAAGCAGGCCTTAAGAGTTTGTCTATTTGTGAGATTTTTGTTCTCACGCGTAGTCAAGTGGTCTAGGTTGCTGATTTAACTGAGATCAAAGCGGTTGCTCGCTGCTTGAGTGTGCTTGCTTCAATCCTCACCCCGGTAAGGATTTTTCGCAATTAGGAAAAAACAACATTTTTCCGAAGAAAAATATAATCTGTTTATTTCTTTTTCCTTTGCGGCCCCAAAGTTAAAAATATCAAGATTAATAATAATTGTTTATCCCTTCTATTCTCGCCGTTACTTAAACTATTAATCAATGTCCTCTCTCTCAACGTACCTACCTCTAAATACCCTTATACCATCTTGAAATCTTTACCTTCCGCAAAACCCAATGAGAAAAACCAATGAAGAAGGCTTATATTTAATTCCTTTCAGAGTGAATAATTGCTCCCTCCTATGTAGGAGAAACGTAAGGACTTTAGAAAAAAAGGCTACATGAACAAAAAGGTGATGTTATACGAGACAGCAGTACTGCATCTAGTATTTTTAATTACATAAAAGATTTAAACCAATTGATTACCTTAGGTCCCAGTTCATTTACACTTGTAATGATTTCCATAAAAGAAAAATGATTGAATCTTCTTTAATATGAGAAATACATTTCAGACGAGCAATTTAAATGTAGCTCCTTTGTCAAAATTCTAATTCTTAATGATATTATTAATAGTCCTAAAATCACTATCCCAAATTAATGACATTGTTTCGTTTGAGATATTTATGTCTGTCTTTTCTTGGTGTACGACCGAAGATGTCATGGCAAACTTCATACCGAAATCACTCGCAAATAAATATTATGTTCCTATGAAGTGGTTTCTATTTCTTTTAACATTTCATCAACTCACTATTGAGTTTAATTAGTTATATACTATCATCATCATAATTTCAGGCGTTTGACTCCCTTTGTTTTTAGAGGCCCTTTCTCCTCTTTATAATTTTTTGTCGGACTCGTAACATCAATAGGCAATATTATTCACTATGCATTAGTTAGTTTTTAATAATAGGAACTTGTCCAGGTAAATGCATAATAATATTAAATCTTTTTCATACACACTTTAAATAATTGTAAAATAGGTGTTTTTTAAAATACATTTCATTTTCCAAATTTACAATTACAATTATTTAAGGCGTGTATACATTTTGAGGGGACACCCGGTATATAAATGTAAATATATAAATTGCAAACTATTAAGAGAGTCTGAGGTTTTTGTATGATTAATTTTGTTTTGCTAAACTTTTAACAATCCCAATGAACGCTCGCACACAGTAGTGGACACCTGATTACGAACAATACTTATTTTTGTGTACATTGTTTCGTGTGTGCTAAACAACATCTCCAGAATCTTTCAGCAATTACGAAGTGATGTGGTCCTCACCTGGTGCGGCTCTTCATTTGATTGAATGCAATTTCTGATTTGAGAACGGCCAGGACATTATTGGGTGTTGTTGGCTGGTTGTGATTATCTATGGTGTTTTAGTTCTTTTAACTATTCTTTCTCGATCATGGATGATTGTACCACTTTCATCTTTTACACCGATTATGTTAGATTTTCCGTTTGGTAGTCGCTCTATGATAATTTTATACCCCTTTCCTTCTTTGATGGTGTCTTCAACAATAGCTGAACTATTTTTTTTATGATCTCAGCTCTCTGTTTCTTTTTAATGAGCTTTTTTAGTTCTCTTAATTCAATTTGTTGTTTGTTGCTTTAAGAAGTTTATGCTTCTTCATTAGCTCGAGGGTTTCTTCTGAGAGTTTGTTGTTCTTACTTTTTGCTTTCCGAAGATGGTTTTGGAACTCTGTAACCAAATTTTTCTGGATCTTAATGAGCTTATTTTGAGGATTAAATAACTTTCTTCGCTCTTTCTGAATGCTATTTTTTTATCCTACATCTTATCATCGTATCGTCACTGATTTTGAGTTTATTAATGAATATGAAATTATTAACGGTGATTTTATATCCACCAGCATATAATCAATTTCATTGTATACCTCATAATTTGGGTTTCTCCAGATCCATCTTTGTCATTGCTTCTTTTAGGGCCAATTTAAAATTAACCATATCTTGTCCCCTTTCATTTCTTTCCCCCCTTGAAAACTTTCCGATCCATGCATGATTTATTTCCTTGTCCGATTTCTGTATTAAAGTCTCTCATTATGATATTAAATTGCCTTTTGTATTCATTTAGGTTTGTTCGGATGTCATCATAAAATTTATCTAATTCTTCTTACACTCGTACACTTGGACTATTTTGAGGTTGTACTTCTTAGAGACTCTTAAGTTTAAGTAAGCTACTCTTTCACATATTTCGTGAAACTCTATTATATTTTTCTAGCTCTCTATGTATCAAAATCCAACTACATGCTACCTTTGATCTTCTCTTCATTTGTGGTAGAATAGGTGATGGTTACCTGTTTCAGCGATGGCTTCCGTATCGTCCAGATTATATCTCATATAATATCATCGATATCAGTGAGGAGTTCTATAATATGTACTTCCTCATATAGTGCTCTGCAGTTGTAGGTTGAAATGAAAGAGTTTTTATTTAAGTTTTTTATGCCGTCGTTGGGAATTAAATTGCCGTAGGCAAGCAAACTTTAACTCGCAGCAACCCTGCCTACACAAAAAGACAAAACCAATCTTGCTACAAATGTTGGTTGATAAAGAAAGGTTAAGTTCCCTAATTCAAGTACTATCTTAATGCACACACACCCTTTGACCAAATAAACTCCGCCCAGCAATTTTAGTAGAGAACACACGAACATACCCTTTGATCCGATAAGCTCCGTCCCACGTTCAGATTAGAGAAGCGAAGCCATGCCACCTTAATTGGCGTTAGTATAAATAAGCGGGAAGAAACATACAACAGCATTAGTATCATTATTATTATTATCATTAGATCCATTGAATTATCATTATTAGCATTGGCATTGGCCTAGAGCCAGAGAGTACCTCGTCCTCAATCATTCCGTCCATAGTCCCAACAATCTGACGAAGAAAGAGAATTACAAGGAACACTTAGTAATAACACTGATAGTCAGCCAAAGAGGTGAACACACGAACGAACCACGGAAAACAAAAAAAATTAATTTGCCTAAACCAATTTAGCCCTAAGCCAAGATTAAAAGCCTACAAAACCGCCAGTCTTTCCTTCCGAGTCCTTCTTTCTGCCAAGCAGCAACTAGGTTTCCATTCAAACCCAGCCTACAAGCGGATTACCCAAAAGAACACTTTGGAGTCATACCAAGCTAGACTGTAAGGTCGACTTACCTTCTCTACCAAATAAATAGATCATCAACCTGAACCACAATAACTGGTGACCTACCATATACTTGTGACACACCTATAAATGAAAGATTGATTTCGATTCGGCTCCCAGTCGGTTCTTAACGCTTTGCGACTTTATTTGCGCATATTCCCCGACGCTTCATGCAGACGAAGTGACTAAACACACCTTCTACACTGAACTTGGAAACTTTTTTTATAACGTCCAATTCAGTGATAGGCTTTTTCTATTTGGCGACTTTAACGCGAGAGTTAGCAAGGAAGAGAATCTCTGGAACGGAGTCATCGGACGTCACGTCATGGAAAATAATGAATGCAAACGGCCCATTACTTCTGTCTAAATGCTCGCAACACAATCTTGTCAGTGCCAACACGATCTTGCGCTTGAAGGAGAGATTTAGAACCACCTGGATACAGCCTCTTTCCCAAAACTGGTATCTTCTGGACTACGTCATCATCAAATCCTGAGATCGAAAGGAAGTACTGATAACCAGAGCGGCTGTGGGCTCTGACGAATGCTGGACTGATCATTGCTTAGTGTTTTCTGAAGTCTGTTTGCAAATATGGTTAATAAGGTGCGACACAGGAGGTGTCAAGCGCACAAAATATACGAGAGAATTCTAAAAGATCCATAAGTTTCGGAAAAATTCCAGCTCTCTTTTTCTGCAAAGCTTATTTCCTTCCTTCCTTCCTTCTATACATCTACCGTCAGTTCCAAGGCATTGGCAAGGCTTCAAATCTGCAATTATTACCACTTGCGAAGAAGCGTTTGGCGTTAGAACAATCAAACATGAGGACTGATTTGATGAATATGATGCTGAGGTTCTTGGATTGACCGTAAATTGCAGAGGAGCAATTAAAACTTACCTGCATGATCCTCGGAATGAAATGAAAGAAAGGCTATACCGAGAACTGAAGGCGCGTATTCAGCAGAAAACGCGTGAGATAAAAGATCGTTGGGGGGGTAAACAAAGCTAGAGAAATGGAATCCATGGCTGACATAAATCATACAAGAGATTTCTTTCTAGAAACGAAAGCTTTGTGTGGTCCGAGTTGTCGGGGTCTAACTCCTCTTCGCAACAAAGATGGAATCAGGCTCCTGAGTAACGAGGAAATCATTGAGCGATGGAAAGAGCACTTTTAAGATCTCCTAAACAGAGACTATAATTAAGATGCAGGTGCCATTGATGAAATTCCCGCTCGTTCAATGGTCCCAGAGCTAGATGAAGTTCATACACTGGAAGAAATACGCTCCGCTATTCATCGACTTAAGAATAACAAGGTTAGTGGCCTCGACAACGTATTGGCACAAATCTACAGTTGTGATCAGCCTCATCTTGAAACCCAAGTACATGAACTTGTCAAGATCTGGCTGGAGGAAATAGTCCCTGGTGAATTGAAGGCCTCAATCATTGTCATATTTTCAAGAAAAAAAGTGAATAATCGGGCTGCGGAAACTACCGCGGTATAACGTTATTTTCAGTCACTGGCAAAATTGTGAATCAAATACTCAATTCAAGACTAATGTATGCCGCGGAAAACGTCCTCCCTGACCCGCAAAAAGGATTCAGACTAGCAAGAGGAACTCTAGACATGATTTTCTCTACTCGTCAGTTGTAGTAGAAGTGTAGGGAACAGAACCAATCCATGCATATGGCTTTCATTGATTTAACGAAAACGTTTGACTCGGCCCACCTTGAGCTTCTATGGAAGATCCTAGCTAAGAGTGGATGTCCAAAAAAAATCATTTGAATTTTTAAGCTCTTCCACGACGACATGAATGCCATTGTCACGATAAATGGATGCAGAACCAAACCTTTCTCAATAAGATCTGGTGTAAAGCAAGGATGTGTAATCGCGCCAACCCATTTACCCCCCTTCATCGCTGCGGTTCTACGCTTAGACAGAGATGCATTACCGCCAGGAATCCAAATAAGATATCGGATGGACGACAGCCGTTCAATCTAAATCGCCTAAATGTTAGAACCAAAATTAGCTTGACAGCAATCGTAGAGCTTCAATATGCAGACGACAACGCTAAAGTGGCTAAAAGCAAAGGCAAACTACAAACTTCGCTCACAGCCTTCGCAGAAGCCTACAGAAAACTAGGTTTAACCGTCCATGTCCGTAAAACACAAGTAATTTACCAAACTTCACCGAACCATCATCCTTTAAATCAGCCGGTGATCGAAATCCAAGGTGAAGCCTTAAAATGCGTAGACCAATTTGCATATCTCGGTAGCCATCTTTCTAAAAATGTTAACATCGCCAGCGATATAAAATATCGCATCAGAATGACGACGGCTGCTTTCGGTAAACTTCGCAAAAGGGTGTTCGAGAATCACAACATTCGAATTGGAACTAGGATTATTCCCTAAAATGTAATAACAACTCACTCAATGACCCGATAATTATAATGTTCTATTAGTTGGTTAACCATAATTCAGTTATTTTAAACAACTACCATGTTTAGCTCAGTTCAAATTTCCCACATATTAAATCATTCAATTCCTGTCCTTCTCTCAAGTTGGTAAGTGTTCATTCATTTATTTCATTTTAATTTTTAATTTTTGCTTTGTTTTCTCAGTTTGTTTTATAATTTTGCAGTGTTTTTCTTTGTAAGTTCGCATTGTCCTCTCTCGGTAATTTTTGCATTGTTTTCTTGAAAGTTTTACTAAACTCTAAATTTATTCATTAATATATTGTCGCATTATTTTCTCTCAAATTCAATAACCTTTAAACTTCTTGTCAGTCATTAATACATACTCGTGTATCTCTTTATGTATTCTAAGCTTGTTTGCTTTCATATTGTTTTACTCCATATAGGCTGAAGATGAACATAGCTTATGTTCGAAACGTTCCAAATTATATATGTTCTGAATACTGGTTCTGGCTTTAACCTACATATATATATATATATATATATATATATATATATATATATATATATGTTACGGTGGGAATTTTTTTATTTGGGGCTGTTGACCACTGAAGTTTGCGCATGCATGTTGTCTGACATCGGTTCTCTCATCCTATCATAGTAGACTCATTTGTGCATCGTCTGTGAAATAAGCAATAAAAATGGCTAAATAAAATCGTCCCAAAATTTGGAAAATGTGATGCTTAGGCTTCTCGCCGAGGGCTCCAATGCGAAGATCTCCAAGTGCATGGATGTCAATCTGAGGTCGTTGCAGAGGATCGGGAAAGAGTGAGATGAGCTAGGCTGTGATTATGAGGGTATGGCGGCTCGGAAACCCCCACTCTAAGCGTTCTGATACAAAAAGAACCCCCTACTTTGTCGCGGAGATCCATGTCATCATTGACAATGATTCCAGCAAATTAATGAGGTCCAGAGACATGAGAATGTCAGGGTCGCTCATCTGTCAGTAAGTAAAAGGTCTTTCAATAATGTCGCGCGATTTTTAAATGTAAATAAAACAAGTTGTGTGTAATAAATGCACTCAATTTATTTTAAATTTGAAAGTAAATTTTATGGCATTAAGTGTGGAATATGACTTTGCTCAAATATCCGCCTCGGCTTCGCTTGGTGGAACGTATTCGGGAGGCCCAATTTCTGATGACTTTGTGGCATAAATCTGGCTGAATTTGCTGGATGGTGTTCGTTATGTTGACTTTGAGGATATCAACTGTTTGCGGATTATTCGCATAGACCTGCGAAATAAGGTAGCCCCAAAGAAAGTAGTCTAATGGTGTTAAATCGCATGATCTCTGTGGCCAGTTGACGTCGTCGCCGCACGAGATGACCCTGTCCTGAAATCGCTGGTGAAAAATGTCTATCGTAGCGTGCACAGTGTGGCACGTAGCGCCGTCCTGTTGGAACCACATGTCGTCAGTATCCATATCAGGCATATAATCCAGTTGAAGCCACGAGAAGTTGCTTATCATCGATCTGTACGTCTCACCGTTGACGGTTATGGCAATCCCATCTTCGTTCTCAAAAAATACGGACCGATGATTCCGTTAGACGAAAATCCGCACCAAACAGTGACTTTGTTGGGATGCAATTGGTGCTGGTGTATCTCCTGTGGATTGTTTTCGTCCCAAATCCGACAATTTTGCTTGTTCACAAATCCATTGATCCAAAAATGGGCCTCGACGCTGAAGATGATTTTTGGGGGGAAATTTGTGGCAACTTCCAACTGCTCTAGAGCCCAATCAGCGAACACACGGCGTTGTCTATGGTCGTTTACCTTAAGTTCTTGGGTAAGTTGGATTTTGTACGGGACGGGTGCAGACCCAAGTCCCTACGCATAATTCGCCAAAATGAAGTCACAGAAAGGCCAAGTTCTTATGAACGACGAGAAATTGACTGCCTCGGATTTTCCCGTACACTCTCATTTACGGCAGCGATGTTTTCAGCAGAACTTGTGTTTCGGCGACGTACGGGTGTTTGCTGATTGTTGATCGATCCTTCTGCCTCGAATTCGGCCACCAAGCGTCGAACAGTGGACTCGGCAGGACGACTGTGGCGAGGATAGAAATCACGTAATGCGCAGAACGTTTGTCGAACGGAGAACTGATTTTGATAATAACATTTGATGATTTATACACGCTGTTCAACGATACAACCTTCCATCGTGACTTGCCAAGTACTACTGAACAGTTCACAGTGAGGTTGCCAGATGTGGCTTTAACAACATGGCCACTATCACCTGACAAAGCTCGAGCGTCCTTGTTGAAAGACCCTTTACATGAGGACATCTGCTAGTACTCATATAAGATGAGATAGGGACGGCTTCTGTCGCAGAATATGAAGGGCATTCTAATGGAACATGTTGCGAAGCTTGTAAAAAAAACAAATAACTTGAAGCATCCCATCAATCCTGGCATGCTTAGGTTCTTCTCAGACGAGAGGAATTTCTTCCAGGACCAACCAGGTAGTGAACTCACAAAACAACCGCTGGCTTTCTGTTTCGCCCAGAAATGAACCGAGAATTATAAAGACCAGGATCCCTGTCCACGCTATGGTGTTATTTTGTGGTAAGTATCGAGGGCTACGTTATCTTACCGGATGTATACACCAACTGTCTGTAGGAGTTGGTGTTGCCCTGGATGCAGGAGGGGGCCGTTCGAAGGCCGTATGTGTGGCAGCAGGAGTCTACGCCAAGCCACACAGGCACTATGACCTAATCTTAGCTGTCAGACAATTTCTTTTACTCCATCACTCAGAACATCTGTCCTCCCAACTCCCCAGACTACAATCCCCTGGACTATTATGTGTATTGTGTGGTTGAAAGAGAGAGACCAACAAGACTCCGTGCACCACCAATCTGGATCTTAGGTCCAGGATCATCACAGATTTCATCCAGTTGTACCGGGAGACCGTCGAAAAGGCCTGCAACAAGTTCCGACGCCGCTTGGAGCCCGCGGTTAAGGCTGACAGCGATTTCTTCGGATAAAATTAATAGTGAAATCATTTAAGTCTTTAACTTTTAACTTTGGTAAATATATCTTTATAAGTGGACCTGTGTAATTTTCTTCTTCCACCGCACCCTGTATATATCCTCCTTATTGCTTTCCTCTAAGCTTATTCAACTAGCCCTGAATTTGACCCCGAGGAAAATTAATCTGCGACAAAATGTGTTAAAATAGACCATTGAAGTGTAGTGAGACAGATACTTATTAAATCATCCGTCCTTCCTTGCCCTTGTATTATTTAATCTTCATAAATCTGAAATCTTAATTTATATTCCTCACATTTTCCAAAAATAAGAAAGTGGGAAGTATGTGTGGGGGGGGGGAGTAAGAGGGAGGGTATGGTACCCTGTTGGCAGTAATCCAATCCTATGAGATCTAAAATTAAAAGCGGAAATAGGATTTGTGTTATTTGAAGCCACGACTAAGTTACCTCAACCGAAAAAAATAAGAGAATGCAAGTGGAACGACGTATGGGAAGACTCGATAGACTCTACAATGTAGCCACTTTATCAGTCGAGGATATAATCAATGAATAGCCGCAACAGTGTAAGCAAAAAATCCTTATTCAGTCATGATCTCGACGATTCTGATAAGTTCCTTATTGCACATGAAACCGCGAGTAAAGCATTGGACGTTTTCCGTGATTTTTTTTTTTTTCCACAAAGCCAGGTGGCTCTCTTAATACTCCGTCCCGCCTTTACTATTAGTGAACAGCCACCTCAGCCACTCACCTGTGTGGCACTTCAGCCCGTGAGAACCGAATGATTTGGCTTCAAGAGATTTCAGTGTGCATTTCACCAGTGTCACAATTCACCCCAATTCGAAACCTTTCCCAGGATCATAACTGACGACAGTCGGGCATAAGATAAAAGTAAGCCTATTTGTGTGGGTTAAAAGGAGCAAAAGAAATTCTAATTTCGGGAATATTTTGCTTGCTGATATATATATATATATATATATATATATATATATATATATATATAATCTTAATTACTATATTTTTTGTGAGTAGATATAAAGCCAAATTGAAATATTTGCTCATTAAAAACGTACATATAAACAGTTCCGACTTAAGTAAGAATTGGTAAAACGAAAATTTGCAAAAACAAGAATTTAGTACAATTTTTACATCAGAGAAGCCTACTTATCGATATAATAATATTGCCCAATCCAATAAAAAGCACATTTCTCCCTTTTTAGTCAATTCAAATGAAATTGTAGGGAAAAAATTCTGGTTTCATTTTTCCCAAACCTCGTTCACCTGTATTTTTCTTCATTACTTTCATCTATGTCATGTGTGACCTCAACCAAATACCCAAAGCATCTAATTTACACTTGAAAAAGAATAACCTAGATATAAATATCCTCAGGAAAGCAATAACACGAGGGGCTGTTCGCATGACGCCAAAGCCGTCACATCGCTGGGTATTTGCAATGCATTTTGCACATTGTTGTTGTTCCCGCGGGAATAAGAGTAGGCCCTAAACATGTCCACCATTTAGGTAAAATAATAAGACCTCGGTCTCAAGAAAATAGCACCTATCTTATTTTTTTGCCACTATTACCTATTATGTTCTATTCACATGATAATAATTTCAGTATTATTAATCTTCCTCTTTACATCTAATGTCTTTGTCACTGAATATCTGAGATTTTGTACACATTTACTGCTTAGGCTTTATCTGCATTCCCACTACATGAACAATATTTGCCATCCTCCACTTTTTACGCTATTTCTATTCATCTATCTTTTGTTTTGTTGTCGATTCTTTCGTTCATCAATTGTTAAAAATTATATTTGTTATATTTTATTCCTCGTATATTTTTCTCAATAGGAATAAAATGTATTGATAAGGCTGAAGGTTCGAAATGGCCCTCCATTCCATAGCTTTGTTTATTTATTTTTGTCACGAATATTTAATTTTTAAACCACAACTTTCCTCTACTCTCTTTTCATTTCTTTCTTATTAATGCCTCCGCCCCCCTCCTATCTGTGTTCCTCCTAAAACAGTAGAATTCATCTTTTCTTTGTTAGCCTAATCAGAGCAAATTAGGGCGTGGGTGGCATCAGTATAACCATACATTTTAACAATTGTATATTCACCCAAGTTTGTAACTTCAAAGCCCCGTAGTGATGACTTAGTAATTTGTGCTATTTTAGCTATAAACAATACCGAAACATAAAATCAGATATTTCAATTCATACGAGATTATCGGATTGTACGTTTATTCGGCAGTGTTACACCATACAATTATAACTTACCCGGAAATTACAAAGAAAAATAACCCGCATTGCCAAGTTTATTATTAACGGAATGCAAGCAGGCGTTAGATGTAGCATAAAGCATCACGTCATTCTTCATTCTATCTCTGTCGTGTTTCAGTAACTTGGCGCTAAATCCGGGAAGGAAATAATATCTGCATACACTCAAGGTTTATTCTTACCTGCCGACATTATACATTCCTCTCTCCCTTACTCTTTCACCGAATGAGGTACAAAGGTTTTAAAAGGGCTTAAAACCTTTCGCCCCTATTTGGGGGTATCTAGTCGTTATAAAATGGGAGACACCAAACAAATAAAGGAAAATAAATAGAAAACTGATAGGAAACAACATCCTAAATAGTGAGGTTTGAAGGGGATGTTGGAAGTCCCTAGAAACAATTTTCTCCACTGAGTACGGGTACTCATTAGTTGTCCACAGAGTACGGGTACTCATTAATACAATCTGAAGCCTCTTTGGAGGGTTAGGGTTAAGGCGTGGAGATTTTCCATCCAGTAAAATGTGAAGGTGGGGGCAGTAGTGAACTGTTGATAATCATCGATGATTTGGGATATGTCCTTGTTTCCAGTGGGTTTCAAATGATTCCTCTTCTTTTGTGTGGACCCTTTTGAAGTTCATGCCTCTAAAATGTCTGATATGGGGTCCAGGTGCTCAAATCCTCAAGTCCCTGGAAGCCTCATTTGTACATGTCTGTTCCTTTGAATGTTTACAAATCGCTTAATGTCACTTATGTGGGCACTCCGGGGGAAAAATTAGTAAAAAATAGCAAATGACTCATCTGGGACGAACTTGGGGGGGAAGGGGTTCGTTCTCTGTGCTTTAGTACCCTCAGTTGTACCCTCAGCCTCAGTCCCTACCGGAGGACCTGCGACTATAGATTATCCATTATTTTCATTTCGTCTACTTTCATTACTTGTTTTACAGTTCTCTCCTTACTAATTTTCCTCATGAATACGCCCTGGTTGGTTTTGCGCTTTAAATGCGAGAGCAACAAAAGTACTGTTGGAAAACTAGAGATACAGTAGCAGAACCATGGTGTTCGAACTCATCCGTGGTGCCAACTAACGCTAATAATCCATAAATCTTTGGGTAGCATTTTTTCTTTTAATCCATTAAGGCATAAACTTTAATTCTTATTGTGATTGCATTAGGAAATAATAAACAAAATATCAGAGTCAACACGAAAATTTAGATAGAAAATATTTTCAAAGTTAACTAAAGCAAAATTTAAATCATTATACCTAATGACTAATTTTTACGGTCGGCCTAAATAACTTACTGGCTTTGGGGACACACGGCATTTTCCTCACGAAGTCTCTTCGCACTACTCATGCGATCTGACTGAAACACCATAGAATTGACGGACTGATTGATTAGTTGTTTGATTGGATAAACAGAAAGCTGGGGCAACTCAACAGGAGCCCATTATAAAAGCGGAAGAGGGAAGTAGGTAGTAAAACATAAGAAAAGAAGGAACGATTTTTTAATTATTTTTTTAGGTTGAAAGCACCAGGCACGGACCAAAGTCCGTACCAACGCCAATTTTTGAGAAAGTGAAAGACCTGTTTTATAAAACGTGTCAGATCAAATTATTGAGAAAGACATAAGGGGATAAATAGTTCCAAAGTTTAAACGTGGAAGGAAAGAAGCAGACATAAAACTACCCTACCTTCGAGTTTCCTAAGGCCACACAATAAGCATACGAATCAGCAGCCTGCCTCGTTTTGCATATAGGAAGAGGGAAACTGAACCAATATTGCGGCGCAGGGTAAGGAGATCAAGTTTGGAGGTTAGTCTATGGCAGT
The DNA here is from genome assembly GCA_963969495.1 of Ceratothoa steindachneri. Lineage (NCBI taxonomy): Eukaryota > Metazoa > Arthropoda > Malacostraca > Isopoda > Cymothoidae > Ceratothoa > Ceratothoa steindachneri. The sequence continues at coordinate 189,846,911 of OZ018321.1, read as the reverse complement.
TTATAAGAAGGATATCTTTCGATTCAACTCTGTCAAGTAAGAATACAGAGTGATTATTACTCCAATTGTGAGAATAATACTCCATGGACGCCATAGTCCCTTGTATAAACGAAGCAACTGTTCAGGAGAAGATACGACACCTAAACAGGACACCCATTTTTTTATATGGAGGCTTAGCTATTCCTGTGGTGCGGAGTTTCCAAGAAAGAGTGTACGTTACAATAACACCAAGTAAGTTCAAGGAGTCAACAATGTGTGATTACAAAACCGACAAAGAAGAGATTAATTGAGTTCTTGATAGTGAGATAGGTAAAATTTGGTCCTGTATGTATTAAAATCAACAAAATTTGTTTATCCCATTGAGAAATCCTGTCCGAGTTTATTGTGGTAGCTACAAACAAATGAGAAAGAAGCAAAACAAATAAGAGATTAATTGAGTTATTGATAGCGAGATAGGTAAAATTTGGTCCTGTATATATTAAAATCAACAAAATTTGTTTATCCCATTGAGAAACAAATAAGAGATTTATTGAGTTATTGATAGCGAGATAGGTAAAATTTGGTCCTGTATGTATTAAAATCAACAAAATTTACTTATCCCATTGAGAAATCCTGTCCGAGTTTATTGCGGTAGCTACAAACAAATGAGAAGCAAAACAAATGAGAGAAGAGGTAGCAGAATTGAAAGATATGGATGAATGCAGTGTTGAATCATAAGTGTACGAGTACATTGGGTTATTTGCAGATGAGAGGAAATCGTTGATGACAAGAAATAAAAGCGATGGGGACGACAGGGCACAGCTTTAATGGGCACCGATGTTGATGGAGAAAGAGAGAGAGGTTGATCCATCGACAACCACAAAGAGAGATCAGCCGAAGAGGAAGCTAGAAATCAAAAAGCATATTAAAGGAAGGAAGGTAAAGGATGAGATGAGATCACGATGCCACATCCTGTCAAAATCATTGGAAATGTCTAGAGTACCTACATTTGACTCCCCCCAAACTTTCAAGGATGTTGACCGCTTATTCGTAAGATAAGAAAGAATCTCATCATTGGATCTTGCCTTAGGAAAGTCATACTGGAGATCAGAGAGAAGACTGACTTTCAAGGTGTTTAAGTATATAGGAGATGAAGAGGAGGGATTCAAAGACGTTGGAAATGGTAGATGTCAAAGTAACGGGACGATAATTAGAAAGGCCAGAATGGTCACCCTTTTAAGGGATTGAATATATCAAACACGTGTTTTTAAAGAGCGGGAAAAGCTTTAGGTTTAAACTAGAATTGCAAAAGTCAAACAAGCATAGATGCATTTTCAGAGGCACAATCACTACCTATGGATGGTTGCCTTCGAGACCATAAACCTTGATTGTGTGACAGTCCGAAAAGAGATTATAGGAAGAGGCTTAGGATTAATAAGTGGGTCTCGGGGGGAGAAAGATGTTATTTAGGGGAGAGTTAGAGGAGAAACGGGAGCCAAAGAGCGTTGCTTTGTCAACAGGTGCCATCGGGATGAAGGAAAGGTAGAACGGCAGAAGTTGTTTGAGATGTTTTTACTTACAGATCAGAAGAACATGCTAATCAGTGAGGGGGAGGAATTGTTGCACTTCCTTTGCATAAAATAACGTTCTGCCACGCGGATAATTGAAGAGATTACGGGCACTAACAAAAGCCGAATGAGAGCCAGGGAGAGAAGAGTTTTCCAAGCCCGATATGCATATCCCTTGCCTGAATGGCCTCAGAACAGGAGCGGTAAACAACTGGCTGGATGATGAAGAGATCTTGGAGGAAGAAGGGATAAATGTTTTCATTCCAACAATTGTGACAGCTGTTATACGTTTAGCGAAGACATAAGAATAACCACGTGTTTAATTCCCCCCCCCCCATAAAAGCCAGAAAAGAAGTTAAGTATGTAAGCTCTCCCAGTCAGCTCTGTTCAGTGCCACTATTTACGCTTTCAAGGGGCTGCTGGATGGGGAGGTGCCGTTAGAATAGATACATTTATGAGACTGTGAGCAGATGAGCCAATTGGGGGCGTGATTGTGTAATCACGTCAAGATGAAGTAGAAGCGAAGAATAAATCCAAAATATTAAATGAGTAGCCATAGCGATCAGGTATATGAGTAGGGTGGGAGATAATTAGCTTTAAATGATTGAGAATGGAGAATGTGAGGGCTTCGACCTCCCCAACAAGGACTTTGAGGCGTGCAATAGGTGTATATTTGTTGAAATAAGCACAAACAACACCCCTGAATTGGAAACGTAGGTAGAGATTATAATTAAAAATGAAAAAGGGACGAGTTAGGTCATTAGATACCTGTGTCTCAGAGAGAAACAGAATATTAGAAGTACTACATAGATAGATTCTGTTCAACTGAAGAGGTTACTGGAGAGACCACGAATGTTGGCGTAGTGAACAGAGAAAGAGATGAGGTTCGTTTCATCTTCCGGACACCAGTTTCGGGGTTTATGAGTTTGCCATGAAAACTGGATTTCAGGCCTGGTCCTATCATCTTCATCTCACAACCACTACATACGAGCGGCGGTCAATAAATTTGGCAATTCGGATATAAGGAAACGAGATATGAGGAAAAGTGTTTTATTATTTTTCAATATAACTACCCTCGACTTCAATGCACTTGCGCCACTTGTTCCTGAGGCTTCGAATTCCAGACAACCAGAAATCTCCCAACTGCTGTTCAATCAACTCCTGGACGGCGAGCTGGACATCTTCATCGTCCCCAAACCGGCGTCCATGCAGTGCAGCCTTGAGCTGGCGGGATAAAAAGTAGTCCATTGGGCCAGATCTGGACTGTAGGGGAGATGGTTGAGCTCCTCGAATCCGCACTCGCGCAGGGCTGCTTGTGCAACTCTGGCCTTGTAGACTTTGACGATATTGAAGTCGATCATGGGGCTTGAGGTTTCTAGGGACCCAACGGCCACAGACCTTGGTCATGGCCAAATTTTCGTGGATGATATTGATAACACTTCCATGTGATATTCCAAGTTCTCGCTCGATTTCTTCGACCTTCACCCGTCGATTTTCGAGGATGATCCTCTCCACACGGGCCACATTGTCCTCGTTGTTCACGTCTGACAGGCGTCCTGGACGGGGGTCATCTTCAAGGGACTCACGACTATGGCGGAACTCCCTATTCTAGCGAGCAATGGTTGCATAGGAAGGGGCGGTGTCGATGTACACTGCAACCATGCGTTCATGGATCTCTTTTGCATTCTTGCCTTCCTTGGTCAAAAATTTGATCACTGCGCGGTGCTCAACCTTCTCCATTGTTAAAAAAATTGTGAGTGACGATCTGCGATCAGCTACTGCTTCTTAAATAGACGAGACAGGAGCGTGCGGCTGCAGGTCCTGACTTGTCATAACTTGTCCTAACACCCCCACAAACAGCCATCCCCTTCCTCTATTTTTCTCTACCGATTCGCAAAACCTATTGACCGCCCCTCGTACTAAACGTCACTGCTTTTCTCACATAAGCACTCCTAGCTTTTTTCGTCTGCACAAAAGCAAAATATAAAAAAGTCTGATAAAACTATTGCTTCCTAGTACCCGTCATTCATGAGTGCTAAGATTCTCCAGTTTTCGGCCTGACCCCATTGCCAATGAGAAGGACCCCATCTAACCACCCATAATAAGAATAACACTAGTATATACATACAAACTCGAAAGGGGGTTGAAATCTTTGCCAATTTCGCTCTGATTTGGGTCAGACAAGAAATTATATTACGAGATGACATTCCAAGCTTTAATCCTCTACTTAACTCATTACACACACGCAGACATACTACCAAATGTGTACATAGGCATGCATGCACGTGTTTACAATCCACCAAACAGATGGAATTCATCGTATTGACATATGCATATTTTCTCTTTCATACTTAGGCGTAAACTTGCACCCATGCACATGCGAGTTTTACATCCATACCCAAACATATACTTCACTGCCTTATGTATTCCTACCCTCAGCCAAGCCCTGTGGAAACAGCTCTTCCGATTGCAGGGAAGTTAAGCGACATCTGGTGTGGTTAATCACTGGATGGAGTCAGATTGGGGTCGCTTTCATTGAGGTTGCCCCACCCTGTAAATACCCGAGGTTCGACACCTCCTGAGAAATAAAAGGCACTTTAAAAGAGTGTTGACCGCTGCTAATCGCCCCCCATCCCTACCATTACCAACACCAACAAAAACTTTTCTCCTTTTTTTCAATTCCACCCCTTCGAGCCGTGGTCGGCAGAGATGCAGATCTTTTTAAGGGATTTGTTTTAAGAGCCTCTCTGCCGACTGCCTTCTAGGGTAGAAGTCGGTGTAATCACCTTACAGACTAATACTAGGCTACACTGAAAAAAAAAATAAATATGTAAAATACCCCAGAAAAAAAGGCAAAAAAAAACAAGGAAAAAACAGGAATCAGGAAGCTCGCTTCGGTGTCTGCGGGACGCCCGCCTTCCCCCGGCGCAGAACATGCGACTTACAACAAAGAGAGTGAACTAAAATGTAGGAGATCAGCCTCCTCCAAAAAGTTATATAGACCGCAAGTCTCTGTACACGAACCAGTCCCGAGTACGAGGGACAAACGGTAGCTACTTGGATATTAACTTGTGATTTATACTAAATTGAGTATGCTGATTCCGAATCTGTAATCAAAATTGTCCTAGCACGTAAGGTTCCTGAGTTACACACATACTCTTTAATTACACATATAGGCAGTGTTGCTTCGGCTACCGTAGTGAGAGGATGAGTTGTGTTTGTTTGGTTCCTGCGTTACACTTCTGCTTTATCACGTTGTCAAATTTAGCCATTATAGTAGTGGTGTTGAAACGGTATTTACATAGTGTTTAATTTTATTTTTCTCTCAGATTTATCTCTCAATTAATTTGTAAATGAAATAAGATTGTACAAAAGTATATAACATGATATATACAAAGTAAGTTGAAAACATGAATCGGCGAGGATGTATAAATAGCCCAGATAACTTTTGTTATATCTGTGGGAGATATACTCCAAGCAACTAGCGGAAAAATTAGCTAAAAGAGTGAAAACTGCATACAATTATTATTTTGGTTGTAAAGTTGAGGACAAAGACAAGCCCTGGGCACCTCAGAAATCTTTTACTGTGTGTTATACGGGGCTCACACAGGGGTTAAATGGCAAATGGAATGGTATAACTTTTGCTGTAACAATGGTGTGGCGTGAGCCAGCAAATCATGTATTTGGTTGCTATTTTTATATGACAAATATTGCGGGATTCTCAAATAAAAACAAGTCAAAAATTGGATATCCAGATTGTAAGTCAGCTATAAAACGAGTCCCCCATAATATGGAGATGCCAATCCCAGTTCCTCCATCAGCTAGTGCAGTTAAAGAAGATGATTCATCGCCTGAAGAGGAGGATAACAATGACGATGAAATGTATGAGGATGATTCCTAGGAAAGGAAGATCCAGTTGATAAATCAAGAAAGATTGAATGATATGGTGAGGGAATTGTCATTGTCAAAGGAGAACACAGAACTGTTGGGCTCCAGACGACAGCAATAGAATCTTCTAGAGGAAGGTGCAAAAATATCTACTTTCCGTAAACGCCATGAGGCCTTAGCTGCCTTCTATAAAGAAGATGGTGCTTGTTTCTGTACTGATGTTAATGGCCTCGTGAATCAGCTAGGAAACGAGCATTTACCTGATGAATGGAGACTATTAATTGATGCAAGCACTGATAACTTCAAAGCTGTGTTGTTACACTATGGTAACAAAAAACCTTAAACTCCTGTCGCACTTATTGTTGAGATGATAGAGACATATGACTCAATGGAATTTACTTTAGAAGGTATTCATTACTCGCATCATAAGTGGAATATCTGTGGTGATCTAAAGGTAATTTCTTTACTTCTTGGGCTGCAGCTAAGATATACAAAGAATATGTGCTTTTTATGCCTCTGGAACAGCCGTGACGACAGGAATCATTATATTGTCAAAATGTGGCCCGAAAGAGAAGAACACATAGTTGGCCGATACAATGTTAAGCACATTCCTTTAGTACATCCACAGAAGATCTACCTTTCACCACTTCATATCAAACTTGGCCTTATCACAAATTTTGTTAAAGCAATGGCCCATGATTCTGATGGATTCCAGTATCTCAAAGATAAATTTGGTGCAAAGAAAACCGATGCTAAACTTAAAGCTGGCATTTGTGTAGGGCTGGAGATCATAGAATTTATACGTAACAGGGAGTTCAGAAATAAACTAACTCCACTTGAGTTGGCAACATGGGATTCATTTGCCCATGTAGGGCAGAACTTCCTTGATAATCATAGGGCTGAAAACTATGAAGAACTAGTGGACAACATGATAAAGGCCTATCAACGAATGGGGTATCGGATGTCTCTTAAGATGCATTTCTTGCATTCGCATCTAGATTTATTTCCATCTAATATGGGTGATATTAGTGACGAACATGGGGAAAGGTTCCACCGAGATATCGCAATGCTGGAAAGCTGGTATCAAGGCCGCTTCAACGAAAACATGATGGGTGACTACTGCTGGTTCCTACAACGGGAGGATCCTATATCCACGTACAAGCAAGAGAGCAAGATTATCAAACATTATTTTTAAGAAATTTATAGTTAGGTGAGTACTACCTCTTTTATATGTAATACATATCTTGCCTGGGTCTGCAAAAAGTCGTACATAATGCCAAAAAGGGTGCCCCGATTCCAAACCTTTGCCCAGAAACGTCTCATTCTTCTCAAATTCGTAGTAATTATATCATTAATTGATCCAAGGTGACAAAGTGAGTCATATAACCTAGTTGCATAACTCAGGAACCTTACGTGCTAGGACAAATCTAAGAATAGATTTGGAATCAGCCACCAAAATTTGTTAGTGTAATGTGCCGAACAGTCTAAGGGATAACGCAGTCGTCACAATAAGGTACCGGCGAGTGCTCCATTAATTTTTTAAGGGATTTGATACTCATCATCCTTTAGTTTTTTCTTTATCTGCGCAGGAAGTACAATTTATTTTGGCCTCTTGTTTGATGTCACTAAAAATGAATTATGACGAGTTAATATCCTCATAAATACTATATCATTAATGAAACACAAAAACATGATCTGAAATTCTATAAATTTGATCATTCTGAATTGTCAAACAGCGAAAAGTAGTAGTTAAAGATGTGAAAGAACAACCAATCTCTTTCTGGCAAACTTTTACCGGCTACTTCTCCTATTCGCCCCAGCTTTACCACTTCCCTACCTTGCGCAAGGGGATCGGGTGTAGCATGGGTATTGTCTAAATATCTTCCTCAAATTTTCATTCCCTCTATCTTCACCCCCTTTCTTTACTGATTTCTACTTACAACTCTTTGGCGGATATTCTCTCGTTGGTTTTCGCTTCTTAGCCTTAGGTAAGTAACAACAGTCTAGTTTTCCTACCAATCTCTCTTCCAGTTCTTACTCGCGGTTATTCGTTTCACACCGATATTCAAAGCCAATAATTTTCACTGGCTTTGGAAGTTTCATAAACTGCTACCAATCCAAAATTTCCTTTCGACACCTATTTATGTTATTCATGTTTAAAACGTAACATCCCACGCACATATTTTTCGATGACTTACACAGACCTACCGACTCAGTGGACTTTCCCTCTAAATAAAACCAGAGGAAAATATACATGATGTATATTAGAGCCACATTTAACGTAGACGACAGTCGTGATGCAGACAGTGAGGCGTAGCTCTCAGAAACAAATGCAAAGTGCAAAAAGGCAACCTTATGCATGTGTGCAGTCCGCAGACGCGACTGTGTGAGACAAGTTGAACTCCGTAGAAGAAGCCGCCTGGCAACGGTCAATACCGTGGTGCAGAGGCAACAAGGTGGTAAAGGAAATATTACCAGCCCCAAACTACGAGGTGTGAATACCCATCAATGATGCCGAGTGTAAGAACCGCCGATCGACCACAAACTACGTTGAAGTGAGGCATCAACGTCAGACACGGAGTTGCTGAGCGGGAATTATTATCATGAAATTAATTAATAATAAGAGATCCGTTCACAAAAAAAGTAGGAATTGACAACTTTAACATATTTTTAACATTTACTTTAGATAATAATAATTTCTTAAAATAAAATAAATTTATTTTATACAGTTTCATTATTTGATTTTGTATTTACAATTTAATAATTTAATAAACAAATTTATTGGTATTACAGAAAGTGACATCAATTTATACATGGTAGGCCTAATTTAATGTGTATGTTTAATTTAAAATTCGAAGAAAGGGTAACTGCAAAAATGTGGGGTAGGAGGGATCTAGAAGATAATTTAATATTTTTTTAGTTAAGTCTAAGAATTGGACCGGGTATTTCAAAAGTCTTGTTACACTCGTTCCAACGCTATCAACAAAGAACACAATGATAGTTTTGATGTAGTTAGACATGTTTAAATTGTAATATTAATCAATGTGGTCGCCCTCGGCGGCGAGCACGCGCTCCAAGCGAGAACTTGAGGGCGCGCACACGTTGCGTAAGAAGTCCTTCCTCATGTTGGCCCACACGCGGTTGACGGAGGACTTCAGCTCGGTGACATTGCTGTGGCGGATCTTGTAGGCCTTGCCCTCGGCATGCGCCCACACGCTGTAGTCGAGGGGATTGAGGTCGAGTGATTGCAGCGACCCAAAGTCCTTCGACTGAAAGTTCATGTTCGACACCAACCACACTTGCACGGTCTTGGCCGTGTGAGTCGGGGCATTGTCTTACTGAAAGATGTAGTCCGCCTTTGTGATCTTTTTCACCCAGGGCAGGACTGTGGTGGCCAAGATATCCCTGTAATTGGCCGCGGTGAGCCTGTAACCGGCCGCGAATCACACCGGCGGCATCTTCTCGCCATTCGAAGTCACGATGCCGAGCATTATCACGGAGGATGGGGGTTTGGTCGTGGACACGTAGCGGACCTCAGAGAAGTCCTGGCCAGAGCTTACCACTTGGTTCTTCTGCTTCTTGATGACCAGATTGACCGTGAAGGTTTTTCATCAGAAAATAAAGAAGCGAATTCGATTGCCACGACTCTTCAAGTCGTTGAAAAGGCGACGACAGCGCTCCCGACCTTGTTCTCGCATACAGTCGGTGAACAGAGGCCTTTCCACGCCCTCCTCCTTGATGGCCCTGGACACCGTGGCCACCGAGATGTTCTTCTTCTTCGTGAGCGCTGTCATTTTGAGCTTCGGAGCACCCTCGAAGGCCTTTCTCACAACCAAACGGTTGCGAACTTGAGGTCTACCTGAATAAGATAGATCTTTGAGGTTTTCCCCATTTTTGTGCATCCTTGCAACTTTGTGAAAGGTCATCCGGCTGCGGTTGAGCTGCTTGGCGATGTCGGACTTGTTGTGGTCCACTCGCAGGAGAGCAGAGATCTTTTCACTTTCATCTCGACACACCTGCACACAATGGAAAAGATGTTTTAATGACACGTGCTGGAAAAGTAGAACTTTAAGTGTTTGTTGGAACTTTTTTCTATCACACACGTCAACCTTACGAAAGCTTAAAAAAAACACCCAGTGTAACAGGACTTTTGCAAAATCTGGTATATGTTAGCTATATTGAGATAGGTTTAGTAACAATAAAATTTACTGGTACCTTACAAAGAACTTACAAAGCTCATACTTGGTAGGCTCTTTACAAATATCTAATAAAGTGAAAATTCTAATTTCTTTTAAAAGGCTTCGATCATCATTTCTAAATTACGTCGCTCACTGTCACTAACACCAGGTCATCTCACACCTCTTCTACTCAATCCCATAAGTACTTCTCTCAGTACCCCATCCATAAAAATAATAAACAGCCATGGTAACATCCGACCACCTTATCTTACCGTCTACATGCGTAGGTCATACCACCCAATCCGGCTATATTTTACCCTAACGCGCCCATTACTTCCAACCTAAATACCACTCACCCCAAACATTCATATCACCTTCCATGATGCTTCTCTTTACAAATATCTAATAAAGTGAAAATTCTAATTTCTTTTAAAAGGCTTCGATCATCATTTCTAAATTACGTCGCTCACTGTCACTAACACCAGGTCATCTCACACCTCTTCTACTCAATCCCATAAGTACTTCTCTCAGTACCCCATCCATAAAAATAATAAACAGCCATGGTAACATCCGACCACCTTATCTTACCGTCTACATGCGTAGGTCATACCACCCAATCCGGCTATATTTTACCCTAACGCGCCCATTACTTCCAACCTAAATACCACTCACCCCAAACATTCATATCACCTTCCATGATGCTTCTCTTTACAAATATCTAATAAAGTGAAAATTCTAATTTCTTTTAAAAGGCTTCGATCATCATTTCTAAATTACGTCGCTCACTGTCACTAACACCAGGTCATCTCACACCTCTTCTACTCAATCCCATAAGTACTTCTCTCAGTACCCCATCCATAAAAATATAAACAGCCATGGTAACATCCGACCACCTTATCTTACCGTCTACATGCGTAGGTCATACCACCCAATCCGGCTATATTTTACCCTAACGCGCCCATTACTTCCAACCTAAATACCACTCACCCCAAACATTCATATCACCTTCCATGATGCTTCTCTATCTACACGACCATAAGCTTCATAAGTTTGCATCTCATATTGCTTGTTTTCTCGGTTAACTTTAACAATGCAAATACTTGGTGCGCGAGCGCGCACACACACACACACACACACACACACACACACACACACCTTACCAAGACTTTCTGGTATAGTTAATAAGAGATCTAAATAACTATTCGGTGTGCTATATATTATACCCGGACAAGTAGTCACAATTAGTCACAATATCCTGTGTGTAATCATAATTCTGTAACGACTATAACAACTTTTAATTAATGACTGTGTCGTGGTATACGGTCGAGTATGTATGTAACTTTGTTCCGTACATGAATAACTCCGTTTCTTTTTTTCTCTAAGAGTGCTATACTTTTTTTCTTTTTTTTTAACCAGGGAGGATTCGTAATATTATATATCTATTGCCATATGAAGCGTTTCGAGGATTTAACTAAACTAGCGCAAAAATATACGTTTAATTACATAAAAAATGAAATATTAAAACTTTAAATATACTAAGGCTATAATAAGAACATCTAAATAAAAATTAATACTACCAATGAGTACTACGCGATGGTTGACGCAAAAATTCACTTTAGTACGGAAGGGTAACTAACAAGGGGATTGTGGATGTATGATTATTCTAATCCTTGGGTTACACTTGCGGGCTTCTCGATGATGAGACTTGACCAGGAGGTGAATCTTTTCTCGAGTGGAACTTTACATTGGTATTCCTCAATGGTGAGGAATATCTCAGTTTTTATTCGGAAAACTCAGGGGGTTTCTCTGAACAAGATTGGTATGAGAGTGATTCTCTATACCGCTAGTCTACTCTTCAATGTGACCAAATGAACAGCCTCGGGAAGAAAAATCCCGCTCGGTTCCACTTCTTCTTGATTCCCTGTTTTACTCAGGGACTGCTCTTCTTCTCTCGATTGCTACCTCGATTCTCCTCATCATTTCTCCAGATCGAACTATATATACGTCGATTATCCCCTAGGGCATCACTTTTCAACGTTCTGACCATTCGCTCTTCTGGTTTACGTCGGAGAAATGAAATTTCGTCTATTTGGCTAAATAAGACATAAACAATAGGAGGGGACAGTGAGCCTGTTCATAGATTTTTATTCTAAAGGCTATCCCACCCTCCTTTGTTTATATTAACGGACTACGAAATCTGCTGATGATACTCCTTCTTAGCGAACGATCTCGAGGAGTTTTGGGACAGCAGGGCAAAAGGGAAAAGGGAGGAGTAATGTTAAAGTATTGGACCATATGGACCGTAAGTGTTAAAGCTGTTTAACCAAACTAGCGCTTGTTTGTCCTCGCGATATTGATTTCCCCACATACTGTTTCACTGAGTGTCGAACTGCGAAAAATCGGAGCCCAACCCTTTTCAATAAACATCCATTCTCATCTATTTCCAGGACCGTTTAAATGATTTACATCGGAATCATAAAAACCTCTTTAATTTTAAAAAGTTTCCCATATATTGACAAAAATTACGTTCAGTGATGAGCATACAATTTTCAACATTATCTTGACTGCCTAACCTATTTCATATTCTGTTCGTTTTATTCCTGGTTTAATTCCAACTTCCAACATCTTTCGCTTATCTTTAATGTTCTCTACTAATAGTTTGTATTTACTATGAAGTTCCGAGAGTTTCCTTATTCCATTGTCCTTCCTTGACGCCATCACGATGATGTGATGGCTTCAACGGAAGTCCTTCTATCATCGACTTCACGTTCCGGAATGAAGGTCCTCTTTATGTTGCATTTTCTCTTAACGCAGAACTCTTGATCTAACTGCCTCGCGAAAGAGTTCCCGTAAAGGGCGACTAAAGCCTCCTCCACAGAAGCCCCTTTAGGCAGAAGAGCAAATTTGTTAACATGTGGGATAACGGATCTGGATCATTGAGTGACAAACCTCCTGGCCGTTCTCCTTCTGCTGAGAGCTCTAAACCGACCTCAGGATTTTACTGAACGTTGATGGAGACTTTACTAACTGAGGCAGCAAGCAACCACTTTGATCTCAATTAAAGCGTCCCTTAGGTCAGTCTGCTACGCTGAAGACAAAAATCTTCCGAATAAACAAGATTTTAAGGTACGCTTCGTAAGATCAATCGAGACTATGAAAGGGAGAGACATCAATAGGAAATTCAAGGGACAAAGGAGAGTGCACGGTTCGAATCCCACCCATGTACGGAATTTTTGAGAATTAGGAAATAACATTTCCAAAGATAAATTATCTCCTGTTTTTCTGTTTCTCGCGGTTTGCTGGATTCATTTTATCATTCTTCCGCGTCCATGAAAGATTTATATATATATATATATATATATATATATATATATATATATATATATATATATATATATATATATATGAAAATTAACCCTGAGGAAAATGAAAAAATGAATCGAAGCACTTTCGAACTATATTTGCAAGTTCATTTTCATGGAATAGCATGAAAATGGAGAACAAAACCTTATATAGGGGTACAAAGATACGAAGGGAACGCCCATCACATAGTACAAACCAATGGAAAAACACAAAAACAAAACAGGAAAATACCAATAAAAAGAACAATAGGCAACTAATAACAGACATATGCATCCCTAAAACGATATACACACAGCAACGCCGTGTATATAAATAGGATGTGGTGGGTGAAAAAACAAAAACATTTTAAAGGATTATCATTAGAACGAAAACATTTGGGGCTTAGAGTTAATCCACGATCACAGCAGAGACACGTGATGAGGGAGGCGATGCGAATGATATTACACTAATAAAGAGTGACAACAGGCTGCATTATGAAGTTATTTCATTTAGTTCATGCCATTCCTTGAAAATTAACTTGCAAGTATAGTTCGAAAGTGCCTGGATTCATCTTTTCATTTTCCTGTGGGTTAATTTTCATATTATTGCTTTCCTCACGTGCCACTTTGCGAGTTTTTTTCATTATATATATATATATATATATATATATATATATATATATATATATATATATATATATATATATATAATCGTTGCATAAGCCTTAACTTAAATCATGGTACTTAGGACATTTTTATTATTGTCCCTATTGTACTTTAATTGAAATTTCTTAATTTCCTGTGCGGCAGCTTGTGCACGGGGGCGCAGCTTTGAGATTTCATTTCTTGGTTGTATCTCTCCGTAAAGAATGCGGGGGGGGTGAGCAAAGCACAAACAAAATCATTAAACAAGAATCCCTGATTAGTGACTAAGGAATTAAAAGGATTTTTATAAATGATAACATCACCCCTAAATGCTACACTCAGCAGGGTATATTCAACGTACCCAGGAAGAATGGTGTGCAGAGAGCGCAAGGAGCAGATAGTACAAATTTGGACTCCTTTGTGAGACCCACTCTTAAATCATCGGTTGCCTCACCCCTCTCCTCTTCTGTATAGGCCTCTCATAGGTGATGTACCATGAAGTGGTGTCCTTTGTAGGTGTATCTAATGTGGGGAGTCCCTCTTACGTTATCTCATATTCGATTGAGTGTGAAAGGTTTCAAAAGTGGAGTGGCTGTCAAGTTTTAAGGTATCAGATGAAAGTATTCTTCTCTTCCTCTTCCTTTTCTTCTTTTTCTTTATAAACATGTATCTATAAATATGTTTTTCTTATACATAACTACCCGATTAGATAGGATGGGGCAGATAGGGGTAAGGACATTTAGATAAATTCAGAGAGCAACAGGCGGGGAAATGAGTAGAGGACAGGGAAGGTAGAGTGTAGTAATGATAAGACCATACATAATGATGCATTGAAAATATACTACACAAATACCAGGGGCATAAGGAATAAGAAATATTTGTTAACAGGACTAGTGAGTGTAATAAATTTTGATGTTATTGCGATAACAGAGCCATGGCTCGATTTTGCAGGAAAGGACTTTAGACCTGAGGTCCAGATTACTGGTTATAAGATGTTTCATAGAGATAGGAACATGAAGAAAGGAGGAAGGATGATTATTTATATTAGATATAATATCCAGTGTAGTGAAAACACTACAATTAAAACAGACACAACGCAGCGTTAATATGGCTAGATGTTAAGGAGGAAAGGATAAACTTATCATATTATATAGACCACCAAATCTAGTAGGGAAGCTTCGTCTCCTCTGTGGCAGGAGATAAAACGTGCATGCAGAAGTAAACATGTGTGTATAATAAGGGATTTTAATTACAAAAATATTGACTGGGAAGCTTTAGTAGGTGATCAGGAGGCTGAGGGATTTTTGAATATGGCGCAGGATCATTTTCTTAGACGGTATTAGCGATATGAAGATTAAGGGAAATTTAGGAAATCTGATTGCGAAATCAGATTTAAGTTAAAATGGAACGAGGTTCTCAATAGAATAAATATGGTTCAAATCTCTGGCTTTAGAAAAGCAGATTATAGTGGTCTGAGGAGATACCTGGAGACGGTTGTTTAGGGACTAACGAATGAGGTCAGGTCAGTAAATGTGATGTTAATGAGAGTAGTCGAGGAGAAAGATGAGATATTGATTAGGCAGTTAATTGCAGAGCAGAATATGAATATTCCATATAGGGAAATTTGAACCAAGACTGTCGACCCTAAATGGATGTTGGCTAAAATTAAACATTATATCGACATTAAATGGGTCACTTTTAGGAAAATAAAACATGAGGGTCAATTACAGCAAAGATACAATGACATAACTCTGGACATTAAAATTTAATTAGGGTAACAAAGAGAAATTATGAAATTAAAGTGGTAAATAAGGCAAAGTAAGTTCCCAAAGGCTTCTTTCAATTATACACAACTAAGAATAGAGATAAAATATACCCACTTAAACTTACCGATGGATAGCTAGTGAGTGATTGCGAGGCAATGGATAGGATGTTAAATAAGTATTTTCGTTCGGTATTTACACTCAAGGATATTTTAATTGTACCATGATCTTCAGAGGTAATTGGGAGGAGTAATTAGAGGATATTTTAATTAAAAAGTAGATAGTCTAAAAAAATAGATAGAATTAAAATTTAGTAAAGCACCGGGCCCTGCTGATGAGATATTTCCTAGGATTTTGAAGGAATGTAAAAATTTGTTAAGTGAGCCCCTACCATGCCTATTTAAAAAATCGTTAGAGAGTAGCATTGAACAAACGGCATGAAATAAAGCTAACATAATAGCTTCATTTAAGAACGGGATAAAACATTATGTCCAATTACCGTCAGTGAGTTTGACATCAGTGGTGTGGAAAATGATCGCATCTGTAATAACCAAAATCTATTAGAGATCACTTAGACAAACATAAGTTAATTAAGGAATCTCAACAGCTTTACTAGGGGCAAATCTTGTTTGATTAATTTACTGTAATTTTATAGAGAGGTGGACGATGCTGCTAATAGAGAAGATAATTACGATTTTGTTTATTTGGATTTTATTAAGGCTTTGGACAGGGCACCAATATTTAAGACTGCTGAATAAAATTAAAGCGCATAAGATCGATGGAAGTATGTTTAGGTGGATTCAGTCGTGGCTTAGTGACAAAGAGCAAAGGTTTAATATAGATGGGATTAAATCTGAGTAAGAGAATGTTACCAGTGGGGTTCCTCATGGACCTTTGTTGGGGCCATTGTTATCCTTGCTTTATATTAATGATCTTGACTTAGGTATAAGTAGCAACCTGAGCAAGTTTGCCGATGATACCAAGTTAGGTATGATTATAAGGTCTTACTCTAATGCTGAGGTATTACAAAATGAATTGCCTGAACTAAACCATTGTGCAGAGAAATGGCAAATGGAATTTATCATAAACAAGTTTTCTACTTAGTATAGGTAAGTGTAATCCACTGAATAATTATAAATTAAATGGAAGACTTTTAGTAAGGTGAGAATGTGAAAGAGACTTAGGTGGCGTAGAAAGTTCAGACCTCCAGCCTAGAAAGCAGTGTATAAGTGCTAGGAATATAGCTAATAGGGTATTGGGCTTTATTTGGAGGAGTGTAAGTAATCTAAGTGCTGATGTCATTCTGAAACTGTACTTGCCATTAATTACGACTTCTTGACTATGCAGTACGATTTTGCTCACCACATTATAGGATGGATATTGCTTTTTTAGAGTCTGTGAAAAGAAGGATGACTAAGATGATTCATGGGTTGAGGAACTTACCTTATAGGGAAAGGCTTAAGGGACTAAATCTTCATACATTAGAAAGGAGAAGAGTCAGAGGGGACTTGATTAATGTGTGGGTAAAATTTTATAATAGGGCAGATATAGGTAAGGTTCTCGTTTAGAGTGAACATGATATGACAAATCGAGGGCATATGAATGGAATAGGTTTAGTAGTCATGTGGTAAAAGTATCCTCCCTGCGAAGTTTTAAGAATAGATTGGATAGATTTAGTGATGAGGCTGCCTTGTGGGACTGAACTGGGTGATGGGAACAGTAGCTGCCTCGTATTGACTATTGATTAACGTTTTGCAAACTCCTTTTCTTATGTTTTTTATAACATAACATAATATAACATGAAATAACATAACATTCAAGGATACTAAAAGCCACAAAGGCATATAAAGGCGGTTCTTTAATTTTACGATTTGACATCAAGATGTCCGTCCCTGGCAGTTTTATCACCATCTTGCTGTGAGTCTTGACTCAAGCATGATTGAAATTTAGGAACTCAACAAAATTCAGCGCCATCTGAAAGTCCTATAATTGACATACTGAGTGCAGATGCTCGAAGAGATCTACAGATGCCCTAAAAAGTGGGTCAAAATTTACCTTATGAGTGTCTTTCTGCCGAGCAGCTGGCCCTAATACAAGTCAGTGACAACGCGAAGACAAAACATCTTAAGAGACATGATAAAATTAATTTGGCTGAGCCTCCAACCAATTTATTGGGAGGAAGAAAAAGACGAGAAACAGGAGGAAGAACAGATGAGCTAAGCAAAATGAATGAATAGAAAGATGAAAATTAAAAGAGTAAATATGAGACTGAATTCACAATGTCACCACCAAGCAAGGCTTAATTGGTGATAACTTTGTAGCCATATTTTGGAGGCAATCCTATGGATGCACTTAGTTGAATGATTTGGGTGGCTGCACACAGTGTATAGTTGATTGATTCCGATGACCGTTTATGGGCTATAGCAGCTTTTGCCATACGTAAAATTGTATTCAAATCAATGTATTCATATTATTCGATCTTAATTGGTGAAGATTAAGTCATCTATCCTAATTTTCCTCACACACAACGGAAAACAAAATGGCCAAGCACCTAGGTCTAGCTATAAGATTTTTTGTCGTTTTATGTCCTTTTTTTCCTTTACAGAGTCACTTCTTTATGCTTTTTTTCTTTTATTTTTTCCAGTTACTTTGTTTCGTCTTTGTGGATTCGAGTTCTCTTTGTTTATGCAGGGGAGACGTGGGAACCTCCTTTTTTGAAAATGAAATAAAAAACAGTACACGTTTCAAAACTCTTTATTTGTATTTTATGCCTATCATAAAATATAAGAGATTTAATTTTCCATAGTTCTAAAAAGAATATCATTTAAATTCCGGCTTCCATTGTCAATACACTGATTCAGACGAATTCGGAAGTTTTGGTCCACTCTTTCAAGCATATTGACCGGTATATTGGCAATTTCGGTTCAGATGTTTTTCTGTAGATCTTTCAGGGCCTGTCGACGATCGTTATAAACCAGAGATTTGAGAGAACCACACAGGAAATAATCACAGGGGGCTAAATCAGGCGTGCCGTGGGCCAGTTTACGTCCTCCCGCAGGGAGATTAGTCACCCGGGGAAGGCTTTTCTCAAAAAATCCATTTAAATCCTTGCGGTGTGGGCTGTGGCCCCATCTTGCCGAAGCCACATATTGTCCAGTTCCATTTCTTCGAGAGCAGGAAAAAACCTAGATCATTTTGAAATAATGGTCTGAATTCACAGTTAAAGCACGACCGGTTTCTTGAATAAAGTAAGGACCAAAATAATCCCTACTCCGAAATTGCACACCATACGGTGACACGATCCGAATGAAGTGGCCTCTCCTGAAGTTCCCTGAGATTTGTTTCACTCCAGTACCAGATATTGTGTTTATTAACAGAGCCACTAAGGTGAAAATGTGCCTCGTTAGAGAAGAACACAAGTGCGTCGTTGGGTAAGGTGTCAACCAACTTGTCACATGTTGTTTGTCGGGTTACATAATCAAGTTTCGTCAGATGTTGGTCCAAAATTATTTTGTATGGCTAAAGATGGAGTTCATTGTGAAGAATTCGACGAAGAGAATGTCCCAACATGCCAAGGGCAACTGCATTTTTACGAGCAGAACACTTGGGATATCGCAGCATAGACTTACGAACTCGTTCGACATTTTTAGGTGTTGTAGCGGTCCTCGTAAGTCCTTTCTTTCTTTCAGACACATTCTCTGTTTCCCTGAAGGCATCCACCCACAATAAAATAGATTTATGATCAGGAACACGGCCTCGCGGGTGAATTTCGAAGTGACGACGAAAGGCGCGTTGCACCGCGATAACAGAATGGCCGTTAGAAAAATACGCCTCTACGTCAAAGGCGCACTGCTTCCTCTACCACAGTGTGTTTGCGACTGAAACGAGTGTGGACACAAACACTATCCTGTTCCTTCCATTGAGTCCTTCCCCACTCCACTGTGATCATCCTTAACCACGCCTCCTTCTTTTCAAATAAAGAAGTTCTTACCCCAGTGTAAACCAAGTTGTGATTTAATATAGCAAGGCCGCCAGTGTAATCCGGACTTATGGTCTAATCTGACAAGTCCGCTAGTGTAAACCGGGTTGCTGGTATAAGATGATAATGCTATCAGTATAAACTAGGCTGCTAGTCTAAACCGGGTTTTAGTTTAACATGGCAAGGCCGCCAGTGTAATCCGGACTTTTGGTATAAGATAGCAAGTCCGCTAGTATAAACAGGGTTACTGGTGTAAGATGACAATGCCGCCAGTATAAACTGTGCTACCAATGTAAACCGAGGTGCTGTCAAAGATGGCAAGGCCGCTATTGTAAACCAAACTTCTGGTGTATGATGGCAAATCCGCTAGTGTAAACCGGGTTGCACGTCTAAGATAGTAATGCCGCCATTATAAACTGGGGTGGCTGTGTAATATGACAAGGCTGCCATTGTAAACTGGATTGCTGGTGTAAAATGGCAAGGCCACCAGTGTAAACCGAGCCGTTAGTGTAAGATGCCAGGGTCATCAGTGTAAACCGAGCTGCTGGTCGTCTGTGTAAAACGGAGCAGAATGTAGACGGTGTAAGACTGTTTCTTTGGAGCCCGTTCTGGGAGGGTTATATCACTGGAGTGTTGGAGGTTCAGCACCGACAGGCGCAATCGATTACCTTATTAATGACGGATGGTAGCCTCATCTAATCGTAGCACCAAAGGTAGATATTCTAAAATTAAGTAAAAGTACCATCATTAGTTTCCTCTCGTTATCTTTGATTTAATTCAAGGGAGAGCTGCGCAGGCTAGCGTTTTCACCCTCACCTGAGTTGGAAATAAAAGCGAGATTGTTTCCTTTATATGATCCTGAGGGAAATTGCTCCGAGGGTGAGCCTTTTTCAAAAGTCAGAGCTCAAGATAGTCTAAATTTTGGAACTTTTTATATTTATTTGGCTGGATATGGGTGAGGCGAAGGTTTGGAATCGGTAAATCTCTTATGGGGTAGATATCAGTGATCTAAAAGACGAGAGATGGTCATTTACCAGGCAAAGATTTTTGCCTCAACAATGGAGGGAGAGGAGCTAGTAAAGGTGTACAGAAGAAGGGAACGAGTCATCACTTTTAGCAAGATGCTTTTTTCGATTTTGCTGAATCTGCATTATACAGTGTGACCACAAAAATTATCCCTGGTTTTAATCGCTTATTGCTGTCTAATGACAGTTTCACAACTGAAATAAAAGCATTCGAAAGAGAACGTTTTAAAGTTTTATTATATTCTTACATTTCATACAACAGGAAAGGAGTTATTACATTTTAAAAAACGGGCTGTACACTCTCTACCACCGCTTGCTTTAATTCTTCGATTGAGGATGGCTCTTGCCTTAATACTAGGTCATTTACAAATCCCCAGAGAAAAAATTCCATAGGCGATATTTCGGGAGATCTTGCCGGACAGGGAAACTGGGAGCGATGAGAAATGAATTTTTGTTCAAAAAGTCTTGTTAAACAATCTAGGGATTGCCTAGTTGTGCGTGGTATGCTCCATCTTGCTGAAAACATTTATTATTGCACGTGTTCAAAGAGACTTTTCAGCATTTCTACATATCTTTCCTAAAGTTACTAAAAGCGATCTCCTTCTCTCTAGGTCCTCAAAGAAATAAGGGCCATAAACTTTGCTGCTATTCAATCCACACAGGAGTATCGTTTGGTTAATGCAGAGGTTTTTCAACGTGTATATTCGGCTTTTTATGTGACTAACACCGGTAATTCTGTCTGTTGATGACCCTATTGAGATAGATTCATCACTGAATTTTATGTCACTGAAGCTTATCTGGTTTTGTTATTCTTGTTCGCTAAGCTGTTGCAAACATAATTTTGAATGGCTTTATTCTTAAATCCCACGTGATTATTTTCATAATGTTCTCCCATTTGATTCCAGTCACAGCTGATAGATAGTCGTTTCACAGATTTTTTATTGTCCATTTCAAGCTAATTTGCGACTGAATAAATGTTTCGATTGGTTCGCACATCTTTGCTGCGCCCAAGACTTGCCTTTATGTATGTATTTGATTGAGCTGTGATATTTCCATTTTTAGAAAATCTTGAGAATCGTTTTTAGATCTATGGCCCTTTAACGATCGTATTGCTGTCTAAAAGACCTTTGGGTAAGCAACTATCAACCCATGTTTGATAATCTCTTCTGCGATGAAAACACGTTGAATGCCCCCAAAATGACCCATGATTGTGGAAGATAAATCTGTTATTTTGGGGGGGTAATTACAGATTTCGTATCGAGGATATCGAACAAATTAAATAAAGCTTTAAAATGTTATTTTTCGAATGCTGTTATTTCAATTGTGAAACTGAAATAATGACGAGTAAAAAGCGATTAAAAACAGGGAAAATTTTGCGCTGACACATTACTACTACATTTTTACCACAAGAGGCAGATTCTTTCTATTCCTTAACTAGTAGCTAACTACATTTAAATATAATTTAAACATATACATTTATAAGTAAAAGAACTCAATGGCGAGTTATGGTATATGATAGTGAAACCACTGTATAGGAGCCAAAAGTTTAATTTACGAGACTAGTTTCAGTATGTAGTTTTATCATACCCTCTTCATTCGTATACTGAGAATCCAATTGTTACAAAAGTCTATAAATTGCATTTTCAGTATACGACTAAAGAGGGTATGATAAACTACATACTGAAACTAGTCTCGTAGATTAAACTTTTGGCTCCTATACAGTGGTTTCACTACCACATACATTTATATAGTAAACACAGCTGATGTGCCATAGCACAATAGTTTTTCGTACTTTCGTACTATTTCACCCCTAAACTCGTATTACAATGGTTGAAAAAGTTTTGTCATTCTTGATACACAGTAATTTATAGTAATTTAACTTATATAAATATTCTATAAGAGTTTGTAGTTTAAAGAAATGTTTGGTCATTAATTTAGGATATTATTATTCATCTGTAGTATTATTCACCCACTATATTATTATTCCTGGAATTGTTAATTGATTATCGCCTGTTGTTATTGTTTCATTATTATTATTTTAAGTTATTGATTATTAGTTTCTGTAATTATTATTTCAAATATTATTAATTCCCACTTCCTGCTTTCTCATCATTATTATTAATTTATCATCACTTCCTGCTATTAGTTCGTTATTATTATTATTTTATTATCACTCCTATAGAAATGAAGCGCAGCTAGATTTGGGTTGTACTCAGGAGATCAGGGAAATGACATTGTTATTTTGGTTTGCTGAAAACGCAAAAACAAGCGTTCCAAACTCATGCCCCGGCAAGGAGGTGCCAGAACTATCATGGCCAACCATTCCACTGGTGACACGTGTCCTCCTCTAGATATATACATACTTTCCCCACCTCTTCATTTTCGCCCTCTTCCTTAACCAGCCTCTCCCCACAACTCTCTGGCCGATATGCTTTCGTTTTATTTTGGAACTTCAACAATCCCCCTTCCTATTTATTTCCCGACTATTTGCTATTCACATTGACCAGAGACTCGATGATTTTGTTGACTATCTTATCTTAAAGAGTTTAAAATCTGGATTTTGTCGTACAAAGTCATCAGGGAGGAAAAAGCTCGACGCGAATCTCAAGTACGATCATATCGAGTAAAGATTCTTGAGCACTGACACAGGTAAAGGTATGGCGAAGACGCGAGACCGTCAAAGCGTCACTAAAAGTACGACCTTGAGTCTTCAGAGTGGCATCGCGTCAAAATAATTTGTATATACAGAAATTAGGGTGGCGTTAATGGAGTCGGCTGTGAAATTAAAAATAGAATCATCAGTTTCTGTGTTCATGCACACTGCAAGGAGACACCAGCGAAATGTCTAACCTTGTAGGGGATTCTATATCAACGTAAGGGGTTCGATTTAACTTTAAAGGGGAAAACAACGAAGGTATGTAAATCCCGAGAAATTTTGTAAGGCGAGAGATTTGTATAGAAAGGGAAGGGAGAATAGGGGGAGAATAATATATGCCAGGATCCTCCTACAAGGCATTGGGATGGGAGGGAGCGCATTTGCGGGTCGTTGGAGACGGGAAAGAACGTAATCCTTAAAAGGTCAGATGCAGCCTAGTTGGAGGGGGTGATGTCTAACCTTGTAAATGTACACCCTTGTAGGGAGACCTTTAACCTAGTAATGGGATTTCTAACCTTGTTGGGTGATGTCGAACCTCGTAATGTCTTTTACAACATTGAACACTTGTTTATGTACGTATATGAACGTAAGCATCTGAGAATGTTAGGGTAACTCTTGACCTTGAAGTTCTTTGATCTCGGAACTCTTTAAAGGGACCTGTTTTTGATTCCTGACATCTATAAGGGAACCTGTTTTTTATCTCGGACTTCTCCAAAGTGATCCGTGTTTGATCTCGAACCTAAAAAAGAGAACCGTCAATTGATCTCAGACGTTTACAAGGAGGCCTACCTTTTGATCTCCGATTTATAAAAGGGAACCTGCCTTTGTATTCGGACCTCTAGAAAGGGACCTGATTTTTATATCAGACTTCAAGAAGTGAACCTCTATCTTTTTTCTCAGACCTTTTCAAAGAGGCCTTCCTTTGATTTCGGTCATCTAAAAGGCGGCCTGCCTTTAATCTAGGACCTCTATATGGAGATCTGCCTTTAATTTCAGATTCCTACAAGGCGACCTCCTTTGATCTCGGAATTCCACAAGGAGACGTGAATTTGATCTCGGATCTCTACAGCAGCACCTACTTCCGTTTGACCTCGCTCGTCTACAAAGGAACCTACCTTTGTTCATGGACTTGTACTGGGAAACCTCCTTTGATTTTGACCCTCTAGAAGTGAAGCCAGACCTCTAAATGAGGTTCTGCCTTTAATCTCAGAACTCTACAAGAGGTCCTATATTGCATCTAGTACCTCTACAAAGGGACAAGTGTTCCATCTTGTGCGGCTACAAAGGAACATACCTTTGATCTCGGAACCCCTACATGAGGGGCTGCCTTTAATTTCAAACCTCTAAAATGAGACCGGTCTTTGATCTCGGAACCCCTACATGAGGGGCTGCCTTTAATTTCAAACCTCTAAAATGAGACCGGTCTTTGATCTCGGAACCCCTACATGAGGGGCTGCCTTTAATTTCAAACCTCTAAAATGAGACCGGTCTTTGATCTCGGAACCTCTACATGAGGGGCTGCCTTTAATTTCAAACCTCTAAAATGAGACCGGTCTTTGATCTCGGACCTCTGCATGGGGACGTGCGTTTTATCTGAAATTTCTACAAGGACACCTGCTGCTAATCTCTGAGCTCTACAAGGGGCCCTACCTTTGAGTTCGTACCTCTACAAGGCTCTTCTTGCCTTTAATGTTGAACCTCTACAAGAGAGCGTGTCTTTAATTTCAGGTTTCTACAAGGTTCCTCCTGCCGTTACTCTCGGACCTCTACAAGGGGAACTGCCTACAAATTCGAACCTTAACAAGGGGTCATGATTTAATTCTCGCACTTCTACAATGGGTCCTAACCTTTAATCTCTAACCCCTACAAAGGGACATGCCTTTGAGCTTGAACCTCTACATGGGTTTCTCTCTTTAATCTCGGACCTCTACAAGGTCTTAAATCTCTACAAGGAGACGGGCCTTTGATCTCGGAACTCTACACGAGCTCTTGCCTTTGATCCCGGATCCCGACAAGCGTTCCTAGCCTAATCTCGGATTCTTACAAGGGTCCTGCCTTTATAAGGGGCTGTGCCTTTGATCTTGGAATTATACAAGGGTTCCCGCCCCTGATCTCGGACCCTTACAAGGGGCACATATTTTATTCTTGGATCTCTATCAGGGCACGTGCCTTTGATCTCCGTCCTCTATAATGGATACTGCTTCCAGAGGGCTCGTACACTTACAAGAGGTCCTGCCTCTATTCTCGGACCTCTAAAACAGGTCGTGCCTTTGATCTCGGTGGTTTACAAGGGCACATACATTTTATCTCATACCTCTGAAATGGTTCCTGTCCATGATCTCTGACCCTTCTAAAGGGTCGTGGGGCCTCTACGCGGGAACGTGCCTTTGTGTTCTCATCTCAGCGGTTATTTTACAGTCAATGTAATGCCAAATGGAGAATCCCTGCGTCATAAGTGTATATAAGAATAGGCAAAACGTATTGGCTATTTACCTTTAAAGTCTAAACATAGAGGATTACCGCTTCTAAATTTGTTTTTCAGTTTTTATAAATGCGACGCTAACCTAATTTTGTTTGCAAATATCGTTTTGCTGGCTAACATCCGAACTATGCGTACCATTCTCAGGCAAATAGGTTACTAATGAACGAGGAAGAAGCTACTTCAAAGGCAAGATTTTTTTCCTTTCCTCTTGCGTACCAAGCGCTCTTCTCTCTTGCTTCTTTAATTTCGCAAATTAATAATCGAGCAGATTTTTTTATCGTATTTAAGAGTCTGCTTTTGAATTCTGGCGAGGATTTGTGTGTTGTCAAATGTAAAATAATTCTGAGCTAGTGTCAGCTTAAACTCAATTATTTATGCGCTTAAGGCCATTTTAAGAGGCGTTTGCTTTGCCATCTAACTAAAACCCTTAGTTTATTATCGCGAAATCTTTTTGTTTTCTAACCATGTGAAACTTCAGGAGACAGTTTAGTCTACATTAGCTGTATTCCCTTCAAGATTGTTACGCGTAGATTCATTATTATTAGCGTTGTCTTTTTTTACTTACCCCCGATGCTTCGGGAAACCGTGTTGCAACCGACATCAGGAGGATGGCGTAGTCTCCCGACCCAAATACCCGCAGATGTGTTCCCTTCCGGCCTGTAGAAAGGTCTGTGGCTATTTATATATCTTCCACACATTTTTACTTTGTAAAGGAATCTGATGCAACGTACAAGAACATTTCCTTGAATGGAAACCTAATGAAATGAGAGGCAGAGAGTGATGAAGCAAAAGGGGGCTAAATAGAAAGAAAAGAGAATCAGTTGATTTTTATGGGTTTCCATGCCTACTGTGAATTTTAGGTATTTGTATTTTACGGTAAGTAGGGTATGTGACTTTGGTTCATTACCAAAATTAACGCAACCTAACCTAATCTAATTAACATGTGAAATGCATGCTACAAATCACACTAGGCTTCGAGACCCACACAAATCAGCTGATCCAGAACAGGAAGAGGGTAAAGAGGTTAAGGACGATAAAGACTATAAACACCAAACCTAAATACCGGCTGGGGGGTTGTATTATCAGCCTAAGGCGCGTGTTTCCCCTATCACCCCAAAGTATGACCTTAATCTCTTCATTGGAAAAAGATCTGTAACGTGAGAAGTAAGCGGCTTTTAAGCTCAGTTTGAACCGTTTTTGCTGTTTTTTTTATATAGGTTGAGGGTTAGCCGAGTGGTTTATGGTCGCGTCTTGTGATATTAGCGGAGTCAATGGTACGCGACTCGACACCCCAAGACGGTCCTTTATTTTCCGACGGGTTCTCTCTCTACAGTTTTCTGCTTTAGCTCTCAGAATCCCCAAACATAGGCTAAAAATATGCACTTGAAGAGGCGGTTCATTTTTACCTTCATAAAAAGCAATGGTTGAGAGAGAAAACACTATTTTAAACCTTAGGAATAAATAGTGTTCTATTTTAAGACCAGCTCGTAGTGATAGTCCGATAGTAACAACCCAGCAAGGAGCTTTCTCTAGTCCAGATTTACATCAGCACCGTTCAAGGGCAGGGGCGTTGAAGGATACAGTGGCTGAAAGCGATAATTTGGGCAATTTTAGTGAGAGGAAAACATTGATTTTGTTCAGGTTTTGGCCAAGTGGTTTGAAGACCAACCTGTTTGGTACGCTTCTGCCAAGCAATAGATCCGACGCACACTAGTGCCTCGGACCCAAGTACCAGGTGTCAGATGGCATCAATCAGTACTAAAAACCCATATAAAACAACAATATATATTGCTCAGTTCGTCATTCGTATCATTCTCTTCCATTACTTTGATTTAAGGTGCTTTGATTGATCTTCACATCCTCCATATACTCCCGCTACGTGCTTTCCTTGCATTTTCATCTCTCCCAACTCCACTATTTCAACTATGGAAATCATTTGAAAACTTTTTTGGCTGAGAAATTCTAATTGGCCTCCATTAATTTAAGTAATGAAAATAATAGTTATACTAATATTCTCACCCCGTAAACTAACTTCCTTCGTAAGGACATTCACGAGCCATTTTGCTTCGAAATTTGTATTTCATAAACGTCATCGAATCTAATTTTGTTAGTGTATTTTGCTGGGGAGGGGGGAGATTTGTAGCTAATGTAATTTGTTATAACCGAAGGCAATTCATCCTGATTACCACGACATCTACATATCCACCCGTAAGCCGGTACAAATCAAGGTTTTACTACACTTTTTTCAGTGTGAAAGTTGATTACTGGTGGGTTTGAATCTGCACTGCAAGACT
Organism: Ceratothoa steindachneri; assembly: GCA_963969495.1. NCBI lineage: Eukaryota > Metazoa > Arthropoda > Malacostraca > Isopoda > Cymothoidae > Ceratothoa > Ceratothoa steindachneri. The sequence continues at coordinate 189,819,113 of OZ018321.1, read as the reverse complement.
TAGGGTATAGGAAAAAGAAGAATTTTACTGTATCCTCTTTTTTTTATTTCACTTCTCATTTTCTTATTTATTGATTGCATTAATTTTTTTCAGCTCCCTCCCCCCCCCCCCCTCATTCTTTCCCACGCCTGTCTAGATCTGGATCTGACTATGGTTGAAAAAGGATGTTAAACACACTTTTCCCCTCCAAAATGGTATATTTGAATGGTGATAAGGTCGTAATCAAGAAATCACAAATCCCGAAAATTCAAAATTCCGAAAGCCAAAATCCCGAAAATCCAAAATCCCGAAATCAGAAAACTCGAAAGCCAATAATATCTCGAAAAGCCAAAATTAACGTGTTTGTATATTCATGTGTTAAAAGAGGTGGCTCGCATAGATAGATGATTAAAATAACCCCTAACTAACCAACCTAACCTAACCTAATTATATGCGATCAGGATAAGAAGACTCCGCAATGGTTTTGCCGTTCGATCTGAAGTATTGTTTTCCACTAAAATTGTAGTCAGTATATGAATTCTTCCAAAATAAAGTCCTCCAAACTCAAGGCATCATGGAGGCGTGGCATGAAAATGTTTAAATGAAGATAGAAGTGCATACATCGGCATGTATCGAATGATAGAAGCATTTTAACAAAATAATAGTCAGGTGGAAAATACGTTTGAGCGTCATCATCTCCGAGGCGAACCGCAGCTGAAAAGAAAGAAAAGAATGCAACGTGACGCAAGGCTGCTTCAAGCTGTTGTCGGAGACCGTGAACATCTACCAGTTTTGGAATGTCTTTGGGTAATTGGGTTATAATCGCATTCACAAATCACGTTATGCTTCCTGGTGAAAGCTGATGCACATGTCTGTATTTGCTAGGCCGGTGCAATGTTGAATTTGTACCCCATTCAGCAAAAAAGGCAGGTCCCTTGGAAATTCGTCTGTGTGATGGTTCCTGGTTGAGATTTTTTTTCATTGATTTACTGTGGAATGAAGGGGAGCGATCGATGTCCGATGGATACAAGGAAATAGAGGATTCGATACAATTTTTTGTCCTGTGAATAAACACATGTTATGGGAATTATGGGGTCTCCATGGTTACGGAAATTCCATGATTTGTATCACACTCTGCGTAGGTTATGCTGTCTCTATGACTACGGACTTTGGGTTGATTTATATGACACTATGCGTAGGCTATGTGGTCTCCATGACTACGTTAATTTGGTTAATCTATATCATACTATGCGTAGGCTATGTGGTCTCCATGGCTACGGAAATTTGGTTTATTTATATAACGCTGTGCAGGCTGGAGTTTTTACCGCTCAAGAGTAATTATGATTTTTTTTTTATAAATGTTATTTGGCGGCAAAACTTTGTATACGATCAAAGGAGTGAATAAAAGCAAAGTTAATACTGAATTTATAGGACAAGTCCAAGAGCAATTTCGCGGCCTCTCGCCTCACCTTTAGGAAACTGATTCCGTCGCCAAAATTAAAAATCGCTTCTCATATTGCTTTTGTTCACCCGGTGATCGAGGCCTTCAGTACGTCTTTACACATTTAAAAAAAAAAATCATCTCTGATAAAGAAATCGAATGTGCCAAGGACAGCTACCGCAAAAGTGAATCTAGAAAAGAAGGGAAGTTCGTATAACCGAGGAAATTGTCATCAGCGAAGAAACTAGAGAGACATGATCTAGTGGACCTGCGGCGAAAATCACTCAGATTTGGACTCAGAAACCTCAATTACCCCCTTGTGACATTGGTTTGACCTTCATATCTTTAAAAATAGCCGATTGAGCACTTCTAGCCACTAGGTGGCGCCACCTGTTGATCAACTTATATCATATTTGAACTCTGTGACCTCAATTACCTTTGGTAGCATTAGTTTTAGCTGGCTACATTTAGCCAACGACTCGTTGGGGACAGAAGATGAAGACAAGGCGAGATTCACATGACCCATAGACCTCCTTGCTTTGCCGCAGTTAAAAATTGGAAAGACAGAAGGAGGAAGCAAAGGGTGTAGAGAAAGAATGGGAGAGTGAAAAGGTTTAAGGATGAAAAATTGGAGTAGCCACACGCATCAACCCTACATTCTGTGGCTGGGGAAAAGGTTGGCAGAAAGAACACAAAACCTCCAAAATACGAACTTTGCCTTTGCAGCAGACAATATCTTCGTTCGTTACCACCTTGAAAAAAAAAGGTGCTAAGGATGGTTCGTTATCTCTAGAACTTTGTGTTCAGTCTTCACTGGTTAGGTTATATAATATATTTAGCTACATTTTGTAGAAATATTTGAGGTAATCGAACTAAATTGTTTATTCTGGGGAGATAATAAGCTTGATTACTTTTTCCGCTGTCCAAACACTAACAATTGTCTATCGTAGCTTCAAACAATGAACGTTAGTTTGTTTACATTGGGTTGCCAAGAAATTATAGTTTTTTTTGTTCTACAAAAGTAGAGAATAAGTCATTAAATATATTAAATAAGAACTGTAACCACTAAATTATAAACCTTTATTATTAACACCGCTTGAATTAAAAAATGATCTGTTTTCGATGAGATATAAACATTGGTATCTCTCTCCTCTTCTTTCATACCTATCTCCATTGAGATGATGATGGAAGGGGGAGGGGGGTTGAAATGAGTCATAATCAGATGGGGCAAGGATATGAAGGATGAAGCAGACCCCCTACCCCCCACCTCAGGTCAATTATCGTTTCCCAGTCTGCTGTGAACCTGAAGGCGCGCACTGTCATGCAGAAATATTGATCTCACATGTTGGCATCTCTAATAAAAGGTTTTCACAATTTACAGCTTAAAATTGCTCTCTATATTATCAAAGCTTGTTTAAATAGTTTATATGAATCATTATTATTATCATTGAAACAGTTTACAGTATTCTAGAAACTCTTTTCATGTTAGTCAAAAGGACCTAATTCTTGACAACTTTAATATTTAGTTCTAAAAAAGTGGGTGTTCCTTTATTTTTTAAATGACCCGTTTCTAGTGTTTATGATAAATGTTTGTATATAAATGCAATTTGAATATAAAAAAAATATGAGTAGACTATTCTATGTATGTTCTATGAATGAGTTGATATGTGCGTTTTCGCTAATGCCAAAATATAAAGTGATGGTGTGAATGTGTTTCTTCATCGAGTAATAAATCTAAAGTGAATCCCTCTTGTGAAGAGAATTTAATACTTTACACATTATATCAGGTTTATCATAATCAAGATTTTATACATCTATGTAGAATACCTGGGGTGGATTAACTGATGAAATATGACGAAAATGTGGCAATGGAGAGTGAAATTAGGCTTAGATGTTAAGAGGCGTCGAGTTAAATTAATTTAGTTTAAATTTGAAATTGTATAGGTTAGATTTGGTTTGACAAATTGGATCATGTCAAAAATAGGGAATCCAACACCTGCTCGTGTTGCTATTTTTTTACAATGACATTTTAGTATCGTTATTCGTGACATGGTGAAATTGGGTTCGCTATTTTTGACATGAAAAGTCCTTAAGTATGTTTCCATAACCACAGAGGGTAGGTTCAGGTTAGATTAGCTCATGCTAACATCACATAACCATTGGGACGGGGCCTTAGTAGTCAAGTTTTGGGTGTTTGGCTTAGTAGGTACTAGCTCTTAACCAGAAGTTGGAGAAATGGAAGGAAGTTGAACAGATAATCGAAAAAATGGTGAAAATGGATCAATAATTATCCATAATGATAAAGGGCGAGGCCACAGAAATGTGGCCAATAATCCAAATTACAACCACATTATCATCAATCACTCTTTGTAGTTCGTTACTCCACAGCCAGGCGTTTATACACAATATATCAATTCGTATCGGAGAAGACATAAGGCGCCAATTATCAACATGCAAGCGCGAATTTCTTCCAGATTATTTTGCAACAATTTATGTGGATTGAAAGAAATAAAATCAACAGGATTTTTAATGTCTATAACGCAATTGTCACTTAATTTCCTTTCTAATAAATTAGTACATTTTCATTAAAGTGAAGATCGCTTGTTTAATTCTTTACATGGTAAGATTGGGTCCCTTATTTTTGACATGACTGCAAATTTAACGCAGCTTAGGAATAATCTAATGAGGTTGGTTGCTTCAGTTTCGTTAACGGTGAATTAAATTCATGTTCGTTAGCTTTAAAAATGACACATTTGAATCCACGAGTTTACCAGCGTTTACCAGCTGTCATGTATATTTATTCTCAGTATCTTTTACAGGTACCAGGTAGGAGAATTTGCCTTTTTGTGAAGTTTGGGCAAGCTCAGGAAACTTGCAAACTCTCTCAACCTCCCTTTAGCCTGTTCATTAGATTATTCTATAGACCACCTATCGCATTTTCATTTCTCCTAATCTCACCACTTCAAGAAACTTTTTCAAAGTTCCTATCTAAAGAGAAGAGCGCTTGGTACGCAAGAGGAAAGGAAAAAAATCTTGCTTTTGAAGTAGCTTCTTCCTCGTTCATTAGTAACCTATTTGCCTGAGAATGGTACGCATAGTTCGGATGTTAGCCAGCAAAACGATATTTGCAAACAAAATTAGGTTAGCGTCGCATTTATAAAAACTGAAAAACAAATTTAGAAGCGGTAATCCTCTATGTTTAGACTTTAAAGGTAAATAGCCAATACGTTTTGCCTATTCTTATATACACTTATGACGCAGGGATTCTCCATTTGGCATTACATTGACTGTAAAATAACCGCTGAGATGAGAACACAAAGGCACGTTCCCGCGTAAAGGCCCCACGACCCTTTAGAAGGGTCAGAGATCATGGACAGGAACCATTTATTTATTTATGTTTTTAATTTTAATCAAATAATAATTAGAAACATACGATAAATCAATAGGGACAAAAAAGCGAAATATTCAACTCTAAGGTAACAAAAATGACAATATATAGAAGACCCAAAATAGAACACGTGACCTTGAGTTTTTGTTTCCCTCTCAAAATGAATAATATTTATTTCGTGAAAGGGGGCAGATTTAGGGGGAGGAGCTTCCGAAAACAGCTGTATACCACAAGGTTTGTCCAATTTATTAATCAGCTAGAGAGAGGAAACCTAGATTAGAGCTTATGTAAGCCTTCCTGTGGATGCTGATCTCGTATATTCTTTTGTTTTGTTATGAATCATCTAGAAAGGAAATTTAGGTAAATTAAAAGGTGTTATATAAGTCTTCTAGAGGATGCTGATCTTGTACATTTTCTAGTTTTTTTTATGAATCAGCTAGAGAGGAAATGTACGTAGATTAAAATGGGTTATATAAGTCTTCTAAGAGATGCTGATCTTGTTAATTTTCGAGATAATTCGCGAGGAGGCAAAACCTCTAGATTATTTTAATTAAAATTAAAAAGCAAAAACCATCGATTGAAGTTTCGGTCAGTAAATTTTCAAGAGCTGCGTTTCTCAATATTTTTTATCTTTGCAGACCCCTCGCAATAATTCAGGAACTTCTATATAAAAATTTTGAGAGAGAGAAAATGGTCGACAGCGCGAGTAGTTTTGTAGATGGAGGGTCGAGTGCATACAAACTTGGCTTCCTATGAGCGTATCCAGATACGTACACGCGCAAATGGACTCGCACTCAAGTCTCCTTAATCCCCCCCTCCCAATAATAATAATAATGATAGTAAGATTTTTTTAAGGATTCAGAGCCTACACACACACACATATATACACACACACATACACATACATACTTGAAAACGTTTTGAATTATCAGGTTTTTTCTCGTATTAACATAACCGTGGAGTTGCCATTCAACCTTTTACAATTATTTGATTGCCCGTCTAGTTGTCATCTGTTTAAATCATTTGTCGTTAAAACTCGTTGTGTGTCACACGTTCTAAGATGATCCTCCATCCACACCGTACCACACCTAGACTTAGTAAATATTTTGCAACTGAAGATGTGTGTGGATTGGATTATAAATTTTACCCAGACTATTCATCTACGGTTGATTTCTTCGATCATCTTCGGCGACTTATTCATGAACACCCAATTGTTCGGATTGAATTTCTCTATAGTGGGTCAGTCCAACCACCCCTCAATTATAATAACGGAAAAGAAGTGATTGAAAATCTCCAGTTTATGGATTTAGAAGATTTAATCATCGGGGAAAAATTAAAAAACGAGTTTGTGGATCAGTTTTTCTTTGTAGGAGGTCTATCCGATCGTCTATCCGATTTTTCTGCATATTGCATTTTAACTGAATTTTGGAGAGAAAGTAGTGAACATCGCTATATTTGAAACAAAACCCTTGTTATTTCGATTTCTCTCATTGTATTCCCATCACCTCACCGATACGATGAAAACGAAGATTGAAGAGGCAAGGATAAAAGAATTCCCCTTCTCACAAGGTCAAGAGAATGTGATAAGTTATTTTTTAGACAAAATAAAACATTGATAGCATAACGCGTATTATTTCATCTTTATTTTATTCATATAAATCAGAGAATATTATTAATAATTGAAAAAATATATATGTACATAAAGAAAGAGCTAATAATAGCTGGCCGGTATTTAATGGACTTTTTAAAAAAATATCTTGTAAGATCCCTTTGAAACCGAAATGTATGACTCGGTAACTCCCTGGGAGCTCAACACGTTTCTGAAACGTCTTTCTCAAAACCTTTTACCCTCCCACCTCTTTCACTCCACCGTGTTTCCCAACGAGTCTAAGAGGCCATAGAGCTTGATTCGAGCATAGGCGGTTGTGAATGCTGCAATTGGAAGATTCGTTACGTGGGAGTCAACTTCAGCATGTTCAGCATTCTCCACTTTCGCAATGTACGCATTGCCAACTACAACCAACGAGTTCACAATGTAATCGTCGTTCTTGATCAGGTCGATTACATCATGATCCGAACCACAGATGACCGTTTTCATTCTGCGAATCCTCTGAGCGAATTTTCCCCAGACACTGTAAAAGAAATATATATGATCAGGATTAATGGGATGATTTTTGATTTATTATTATAGTAGTTTTATCGACTTTAAGTTTAGAAATTATTGACTTTATATTAGCTGCACAATGTCTTAACATTTATAAATCACATCTTGAAAGTAATATATCAACACAGAAAAAAATATCTAATCACAGGAAAAAATCATTACCCGTTTAGGCAGAGCTTCGTTCTAAAACGCTTCTAAGATTCCTTTCAATGTTGTTTATTTGGATGTTTATCCCCTAAACATGATTCACTCTCTCCACGTATTCTACTTTTTCATTCTCGCCAACTACTCCTCGTGAGAAGCAAGAAGCTTCTATTTTTTCTTCTAGAAAAGTTTTTATGTATTCTGCGAACAAACCATCTCTCTTTTAAAACTCTCAAGACTCGTAGATTTTCTTGATGTTATGCATTTTTTTCCAATGCAAGTTTTAGTTCAGGGGTTGTGTACACTCCGGAAATCATACGTTGCTTTTCAGAGTGATCGCATTCGTGTGAGTTTTGCTGAGCCCATGTGGTGCAGAGTGTGAAAGTAAGTTTACCATCTACGGATTGAGGGAAAACTGGAATATACAGATCATTAGGAGGAAGAACATCAACTCTCACGATACCGAAATATACCTTATTCACACCCTGAGTGAGTTCTTCAATAGACGGAATTTCTCGCACAGATACGCAACGTCTAGGTGATCCTACGGGATAGGGATTGTTTTTCATACAGTACGGATATAATGAGCAAAAATCGGCATAATGGATTTTCACACCTTCGGTTGGTGGGTAGTATAATATAAATGGGTTACATCTGCCACCAAAACGTGCACCCCCCACGTCCAATACACCATTGATTACATCGGCAGATATTCTATTAACTGCCTCAAGTCGCCCAGGAATGGTTTGTATCATGGTTTCAAATTCACACTCCCAGAGAATGATAACTTTGTATTTACTACCGAGAATTCGATCACTCTCTATTGTGTGGCAGTAGCAGTCCAACGATCCACGTCCACCAAAAGAAACATCTTATTTGAGATTACAGTCCTCTTTCCATGAAAGAGAAACACATTCCTCCTCCTAATGGTGAAAACCCGTCAGGGTAAAAATACTCTTCCACCAACAGAAAGGCTTCGCTTACCACCATTTCTTGCATGAAAAATCGGGATTCCTCTAACATGTTCTTCAAACATAAGCCAACGTATAGCCTTATAAGCAAAAGCTTTTGATTTCTTCCTGTCGATGACTGCAATAGAATTTTCTGGTAAGCCATCTTTATAAACCTTGTAACACAATGAGGTTATTATGATGCAAGACTGCATATGATCAATGTTAAATCTTCTGATGAACGAGCACCTAAACTTCTCAAAACACATACGAAGGATGGAAACATCTTGAATGCAATATTTAATACATTCTGTACGAATATTGTATACTTCTTTCTGGAAATTCGAATAAAAATTACTGTCAAAGTGTAATTTTCCCTCGCTGTTCATTTTTTCATAGTTAAAATACCTTTTTCAGGAACCGGTCCAGTATAATTCAAAGTTTCCTCTGAAAGAAAATAGTAGGGAAAATAACCTTTTTCCATTTTGGAGATTCCTATAGTTTTGGGCAGTTTTTAAGTGACCTTAAAATTATGTCCTGAACGAGCTCTATCTTATAAATCTTTCGTCCCCGCTTCATTGGATGCAAAGTGAAGAGATTAGGATTAAAATATTGAAGCAGCTCGTCATAGATGAATTGGGCCTCGAATTTGGCATTGTTATGTGCCATCACATATGTTTTCACATTTTCTCTCGATCTTCTTATTCGTATTATCTCTTCTATAAAGGGTTTACAAGGGGAGTTTGCACCATCTCTTTGAAAAATCTTTGTTTGTTAACCACATTTCTTACATTTGTCATATGTTTCATTCTCATTATCAAAACAGAGTTCACAGATTATTTGCATAACCAATATATAAGGAAAAAGTATAAATGATCCCACTTCTTTATAGGTTTCAATATCAAAATACACGGCATCCCATTTCTTGACCATCGACTTCTTCGATCTCTTCATCCAGTACGTATGCTCCACTCCACCCGCTTTATACATAGTATGTATAACATTTAGAACAGAACAACTTCTCACACTCGTGTCGTTTCATGCCGTTTACACCCTGCATGATTATATGGTTACATCTAAGACACATGCTAATCTTCACACAAGTATGAAGCTTTTTGTGCGTATCAAAACATGATTGCTGTAGAATGAGCGATTACATCATTACATAAAATCTCTCGAATTCTTTCTCCATCACAATGCCCAAGACACTGACGGCATACCCCTTCACAATCTTTTAGATGGACCGTTACGTTGTCATGGAACGTATAGCAGGAAAAACACATCCCGTGATTAAAAGGAAGTTTCTTGTTTTTAATATATGTATCACTAATGCTTCGAATTAGAGAGTAAGTTTCACCTTCAAGACCAATGAATAGGAGTGGGGCTGTTTTTTCAGGATATGTTGGTTAATGGAGTAATTTGAAATTACGTTCATCGCCTGTAGCCGTAAATATGAGGATCCTGCATCTCTGTTCTCGTTCTATCAAGTAGAATTGATCTACAGTGACAGACTTTTCGTACACAAAATTACATTTTCTTGCCAACTCCTGAGACTTATTATTGTTGTAAGCCAAAAGTTTTTTTCGCGAACTTTCTCCTTCATTTTTTTCGCGAAGACTGTGAAAACAAATGCGCAGCCTATAGAATTTAAATGGCCTTTATATATATTATTTCGATCAAATCTGACATTGGATGGTATTATAGCATGCCCTGCAGGAATCCTGTAAACACGAACTGTGAGATTGAAGGTACTAAACTCGATTGTGTCCGCAGATTGGAATGCTATTTTGAATCGTCTCATGATATAACCGAATAGTGTCGACTCACATAGTTGAATAAATGGAATGTGTAAATAGATTGTATCACCGGATACATCCACAATTTGAAAAGTTACATTTACACGATAATCATCATCTGGAATCCATTGGAGATTTAATATACGTCGTGAATGCTCACTCAGTAGTCTACCAAGACCAGCTTCTTCTGGATTCTCCACGATTACATTATATATAATAATCAGAAGATTTCCATATCTGTTTTCTCTTAATGGCGTAATTTTTGCACAAGAACGATTTTCTCTTTGCTCTTCTTTTGATAACACTGGGAAACAATGTATTTGGTGAATTGACAAAAGTACATTTTCCTACCTAATTCGAGCATACTGAATTCAAATCTGAAATCAGATTCTCTCTAAATGCTACAGACTTTTCGTAATATCAATAACTAACATTATACAATAATTTTCATTTTATCCCGCCTATCATCATACCCTGAAGGCATTTTAAATCATCCTTTTGCGTTATTTATAGTAAAGCAGGTTTTTTTACACAAACATTGTATTGTATATGAGAAGAAACTTGAATTACACATTAGGATTAAAATTACTGTAATCAAATAGATGGTGATTTATTAACGACCGTACATCAGGCTGGAGGACCTCTTCTTGATTTCAATCAGGCAAAAATTTGCGCTTGTAACTCTTTCTCTTGTATGTCTTCTCTGGCTGATCTCTTCTAATCGTCCAGCAGTAGTCCGCCATCATGTGTCTATCCCAGTGACCTTGGTAGCGCTCTTGCATCGTCATCAAATCCTGATGGAAGCGTTCCCCTTGTTCGTCGCTCACGACTCCCAGATTCTTTGGGAATCGGTCGAGGTGACTATATAGGAAATGCAGCTTCACACTCATGTTGCATCCCAGATCACGATATGCTAAAAGCATAATAGTAACCAGATCCTCGTAGTTATGCGCTTTTTTGTTTTCCAAGAAGTTACGAACAACGGCAGAAAATGGGAGCCAGGTTGCCTTCTCCTATTTATTCATGGTGTTCACGAATCTAGAATCACTCAGAAGTCTTCGGATTTGGGGACCATCAAATACTCCTGCTTTTTTTTTCGTATAACAAAGCAGGAAACGCCGATACTATGTACTGTAAACAATCATTGTCAGTGCTCAACGCCTTAACATACTGCTTCATCAACACCAGTTTGAGATGAAGTGGAGGGAAAACGATCTTTCGACTTATGATTGGCTCATTTACAATGTTTGGCATTCCTGCTTCCAAAGTTTCCCGAACTGGTCAATCTCTTGGGGACCAGGGTTTGTCACGGACTCGACTGTCCCACATACATATATAGCATGGAAACTTTGTATATCCCTTCTGCTGGCCAAGGAGGAAGTTGACCATCTTAAGGTCTACACTTATGATCCAATTGTGTTCATGGTACTTAAGTAAATCCATGACCATTCTTATGTCATCGTGAGTTTCTCGCAGATGGACAGAGTGATCGAGAGGAACTGCACAAAAGTCATTGCCATTACGGAAAAGGCCGCACTTGAGGCTATGCCTGGAGCTATCCAAAAAGAGTCTCCACTCAGCAAGGCTATAGGTGCCAAGTCCCAACTCGGTAAACAGACCAGGAACATCGTGGCAGTATACAGATTGTTTGTCCTCAGAGAAATATTTAACAAATGTACTCTCCCTTGTTCGGTAATATGATACCCATACCAACCTATCAATCATATGTCTTTAACTCAACCTGGAGGCTAAAAGTTCTGTAGCTTTCTTGGAGAGCGCTAAATTACGTATCAAGTCATTCAAATCCTCTTGATTGAAACAATGAGGAGCTAATGACTGTTCAGCATCTAATGATGAATCTGCAGACTCTGAATTTATTCCGTGGACGTCCATATCAGGTACATCATTTTCATCCTCGGAGGAAGCATATCCATTGATAATTAGGACTGGTATGACTATGACTCAGTATGAGCTACTAGCCGGATCGCTGAGGGAATGTTAGGGTAGTCGATTTTGTGCCGATTTTTCTTGTCAATCCCTTTAGTATTCACCAGACAGAAACAACAGTCCGATACATGATCCTTTGGCTCTTGCCACACGATGGGTATTCCAAAAATAAGACCATTTTTCTTTCCCTTCGTCAACTCACGAAGATGTTCCATACAACTATGGCAAACAGCATGTGGGGCCCACTTCTTATCCTGATCGCCAAGACGAACATCAAAATATGCCTTATAAGTGCGGATCACAAAGTTTGATATATTGCGCCTTTGACAAACTAGCATGTAACAGCCACATATGTAGCAGAAGGTGTCTGGATCATTAACGCAATTTTCTCTTGACGAAGCCATCACTCTAACATGAGAACTGAAAAAAGAAACAATAATGTCAATATTTTGCACAATAACACTTATTACTATCTTACTACTATGTACTGTGAAGTATTTGATTTCTACAAGCACCCTCTCTGTCCGTCCGAAGGGCAGTTTTGGGGAAAACGAGTAAATAGAAATTACTGAATAACTATAGCATGTAGGTAAAAATGGATTATATATTTGAATCAGCATGAAAAAACGAATTAAAATTGGCAGATAAATCTAAGTCACCAGAAAATGTGATTAAAATTGTTCTCCTGTGTAATCTAAAAAGGGGTGGCGGAAATGATATATATATTTATCTGAAAGAAGATTGCGTATTCATTATACAAAGGAAAGCATGAGTGACAAATACCTACTCGGACTCCACACTGACGACACCTTCGCTCGATGAGAGGTTGGATAAAGAGGACTGGGTTGTATCCTTTTGGTGGATCTTTCGCTTTTTTGCAGGGGAAGTAAACATCGTTTCTGATGATCTATAAAAGAAAGAAAACATTTTGTATATAGTTATTTGGAAGAAGCTGTATTATAGAAAAGGAAAGCATGAGTGAAGGAGGTATGAAAAAACCCACTTTCTATATAGTATACTCCGGAATAGAGATAAGATGTTTACTCAACGTGTTGACAGAATCATCTGGTGTTATACTGTATGGCAGAAAGATTATGAAGAATTCAAAAACGAAGTGATGTTTCATGAAGGTGTGTACGATGTTTCATCTCTAGATGGACAAATTCATACACTCCTTATTTTAGATGACTTAATGCAGAAGATAGATGCAAATGTATCAGAGATATTTACAGTTACCCCCCCGTCCCCTAGGAATATCTCCATATTCCTAGTGGCTCAAAATCTATTTTATAAAAATTCTTATATGCGCGATATAGCCTTAAATTGTCACAATCTGGTTATATTTAAGCAGAGGAGAGACATCTCCCAGATAAATATATTTGCTGGACAAATAATGCCTGATGAACATAAGAGCTTTATGAAGATATATAAAAAAGCAGTCTCAAAACCTTATGGCTACTTGCTCTGTGACTTCATTTCGAGAAACACTGTAAGATTTACCTTACGGACGGGTATATTTCCAAACGAAATTGAAACCGTATATATTTTAGAATGAACCTTAAAATGAAAAAATACGCGAATCTCTTACATGCATTCCCTACGCTTTCTAAAAAGATGAAAAAAATCAATCATACGAAGCATGGATAGTGATTTTGTCAAATATGAATGTAAAATGTGTCTCAATCTAATAAAAGATAATGTTCCGATGACAGCATCACAAAAACAAAAAATATCACGATTCAAACGGTTGATGCCTATGTTAGCTCGGAAGCCAGGTCACATACGTCTAAAGAAGGAAATAATAAATCAGCGTGGAGGATAGTTTCTACCAATCTTATTCTCTGTTCTAATACCTCTTCTCTTCAACCTTCTAAGATAAACAAAAAAATTATTTATCCCGAAAAAGAGAGAGAGCTACCCTCAAACTTAATACCATCTCAAGAAAGACACATACCACCAGATAAACGTATTATACTTTACCAGAACACGTTGGACCATTATTTAAAACAGTATGATAAGGTTGTAAACTCATCTCCCGCTAATGTTAACCAGACTGATAGGGATCAAATAAACGAATATGCAGATGAAGTACTAGGAGTAGATTAATTTATCAGACATTAAAAAATACAGAAGGATTTAGTTGGGATAATAATGGGGTGATTACAATCGACGGTAAAAGACTCCCACAATCTAACATTATAGACCTCCTTAATGATTTAACTAGAACGTGGAAAAGACCACCAGCCCTCTTCTGGGAAGAAGTAAGAGCAAAGTAAATATCTTCCAATTTCCTGAAATCTATTATAAAACATTCGCAACGCCGGAAAGAATTAGAAAATATAGCACTTCATATTCAGAAATGCGGCACCATATCTAAAGAGTGGTGCTGGTTATCTTGGGAAGAAGGCTATTTCAGCCGGTTTCGATACTGTTCAGGATATTGTGCATGAAAAAAGTGCGAATCAAGCTCTGAGAGACCAGCTGGGAAGGGTATAAAATAATATCATTAAAGATACTACACAGTATATTAGAAGAAAGTTAAAATCTGAGAGGGATAATGAGAGGAAATCAGAAAAAATAGGTGTAATAAATAAGCAAAAATGGATGAATAAAAGTTGAAGAATAGAAGAAAGTTGAATATAGATTATGAAGAGGATGAGGATGTTTTTTTCTCATATAAACCAGCAGACATTTCATAGATGTTCTCATAAAAAATATCAACGGCTGTAAATGCTACACGTGTAAAATGAATGCTCTTCATCCAACAAGTGATATCTGTTCGAAGACAGAACTCGATTTGTTTACTGTTCCACCAACCCAAACTTACATCATTGAATGCAATTATCAGTCTTACTCTCTGCATAGCAATATCTCTTCCGACCTCGCACTGGTTGAATATTATGTATCTGGTAGCAGACAGTATTATTTAGACCCTAGTGAGGTTTATCTTTATATTAAAGCAATAATTGTGAAGTCAAACGGAAGCCAACTTCTAGATGTGGAGAATGTTTTTCCTGAAAATAATATTCTTTACACTTTGTTCAGCAATGTTTATATTTATTTAAATGAAACACCTGTAAATTCGATTGGAAATACTTACCCCTATCGTGCATATTTAGAGACCCTGTTGAACTATACTGAAGAAGAAAAATCTACTTTTCTTTCCACTGCAGGATATTACTCTAGTAAAGAAAGTATAAAAAAGAAATATAGCAGATCCCAGAAAAAAACTAATTGATGTATATGGAAAACTACACTCCAATTTCTTCTCGCAAAATAAGTTGTTAATTAATAGAGTCTCAATAAATATAAAGTTATCTAGAGCACCACATTCATTTGCACTATTTAGAAACCATACTAGTTTAGAAGCTAAAATAGAATTATTAGAGAGTTTTCTTTAAATTAGAAAAGTCCGTCTTTCAGCATCAATTTATCTAAAGATGGAAAATAGGTTGCTTACATCATACGCTAAGTACCCTATCACACAAATTCGCATGCGAAATTTTACAAATGTGAGTGGAATATCAATGAGGAGTGTGGATAATATCTTCATAGGGCGAATATCTACACGCATGGTTATAAGAATGGTTGATCATTCTGCATTTTCTGGTAGTTTTGATGCATCACCTTTTGATTTAAATGTTATAATGTGAATCGCATCACTATCTATATAAACGGGAATCAGGTTGAAAGACTGTAGATAGAGGAGAGTAGGAAAGGGGGCAAAGACAAAATAATAGCGTAGGCGAGTTGCGAACAGCTTCCCGCGTCGCTGGACCACTGTTAGCCAGCGGCGAATCCACTCGGCCATCCTGAGTCTCAAAAAAGACTCATTCATCAAAGCTTTTCAGCTGCTCGCCTGTACTTTTCGTACGCTATACAACCCCCCTCCTAGAAGCGGAGCGTATTTTGAAGAAATGAAGAGAGCCCGTTTGGAAATGTTATCCAAAGGCTAACGCTCCCCCTCCCGGGTATGGGCACCATTGTAGATAGAGGAGAGTAGGAAAGGGGGCAAAGAAAAAATAATAGCGTATCAGAGTTGCGAACAGCTTCCTGCGTCGCTGGACCATTGTTACCAGCGGCGAATCCACTCCGCCATCTTGAGTCTCAAAAAAGACTCAATCAAACGAAGCTTTTAAGCCGCTCGCCTACACTTCTCGTACACTATAAGACCATTTGAATTAAACTTCAGACGATACAGATCCAGTTGCGTCAAGGGCTTTTTACTCGTTATATAACGGTATAGGATGTAATGGAGGTGGCAGAGTATTGGAGTTATGTATGAACAATTTATACAAAGTAAAAATATTTATTGTATTAACATAAATCAGGACAAGAGTACCACTTCTCTTGGAGAATGCTCCAATCCTATACAACAGGGAACATTATCAGTACAATTTAAATCTCCATTAATAGAACCGGTCTTCCTGCAGAGGTTCAGTCTGTTATTGAGATAGATAAGTCTAGGAACGTATAGTTTATTCTTAATAAAATGAATGCAGTAGAAATAGAAGAACTATTATATCGGGATAAAACTACAAAACGAGTTTTTCATGGATGTTTTGCCAGAGACACTGATCTATGTTTACCTTTAGTACTGGCAGCGGCTTATATCATTAATCTGGACAGGAGCCATCAACTGGATTGCATTGGATAGCTTTGTTTGTTCAAAAAAAAATTGTGTAGTACTTTGATAGTCTATGTCTAGGGTTAGAAAGCCATTTTTATATTCGTAAAATTTGTTAAAAATTAATAAAATTATTGTCGTTAACCCATTTAGAGTTCAAAGTTACTTTTCAAACACTTGCGGATTGTTTTGTGTCTATTTGATTCGGCAGATGACAATCAGTATATTATATCGAGCTTTTATAGAACAATTTGATTCATATAATGATCAAAGAAACGAAGAAATCTTTGTAAGGAATACTTGTAGTAGAATGTAAAGAATATTGATAGCATGCACTGAATAAATATATAATTATCTATCATATTGACAAATTATATATATATATATATATATATATATATATATATATATATATATATATATATGTATAACTGAATCACGAAAATAAGGAACGTGAGGAATTTATGAATAACGTTACAGCCACGAGGAAAATGAAACAACGGAGAACTGCGAGGCCTTTCGACTAATGGTCCTTTACTGAGCAGACTAAAAGACAGGGAAAAAGAAAAAGAGAAAGATATTTATACACCTGATTAATGAAAATATGGGATATGTTTCATTTTCCTCGTGGCTGTAACGTTATTCATATATATATATACATATATATATATATATATATATATATATATATATATATATATATATATATTATGTAACCCGAGTAGTATAAATTAAATATTTATTTTCAATTTATCAATCTGGAGAAAATGTATGCATATTTCTGTTTAAAAGTAAAATAAATCATTATATCAAGCTAGACTTAAAAAAAAGAAAAAAAGAGAGAAGAAAATCACTTACTCTGTGAAAGGATTTTTCAACTGACAAACGCTGAAATGTTCAAGAAAATCGCAAATCTCCCCATAAGATTTCCACTCATCTTCTGCCAGCTCTTTCATTTTCATGTTTATTCAAGTCGGGCGAGGGAGCGTTGTCAAGGTTGGAAAATAAGGTTTGATAGACGGTCCAGTTTAAACAAAAGATAGCTATCTCTTGTCTTCATTTTGACCTCCTAGAGAAAAAAAAGAAGCAATATTTGTCACCTTATTTATCGATTGGAAAACATTTGGGGTCAATCAAAGTTAACTATATCTTTGCTTCATTAAATCTCGTGCCCTGAAAATCAAAACAGAGGAGGTATAAACATCCAAATATACAATATCGAAAGGAATCGTTCAAAACGTTTTAGAGCGAAAAAATATTTATTTTCAATTCATTAATCTGGAGAAAATGTATGTGATAACATCTAAAAGATTGTGAAGGGATGTGCAGTCAGTGTCTTGGGCATTGTGTGTGTGTGTGTGTGTTTTTATTATTGTGGGTAAGGGCGGTAAGGGGGAAAGAAAACTTGAGTGCGAGTCCATGTGCGTGTGTACGTATCTGGATACGCTGATGGGAGGCCGAGTTTGTGTACTACTAGCGCGGGGTAAACTCGATATAAAAGCTTGATAACGTGCGTTTAAATAGACAGTAAAACGAGGGTAGATAGAAGAAAGGAAGGAAGAGAGCTAACAAATCTATCGTTAGATAGATAATTATAACAAGGATTGTTGCTAAACAGTTTCTTTTACATATTTATTTTTGTGTTCTTGTGCAGTTCCTTGTTAGTTACTTTCTCTTACTTATTACTTTGTATGTGTTTGGATAGGCTTACAAGCATAGTACGGTTCATAGATTAGAATAATTATGCTTTATGTGCGAACTTGTTCATAGATGTTGATACGAGGGCTTCTTGGTCCTTGTATTTCAAGTTCAAGGTTTTACTCATCGAATTTTTCTGTTTATTATTTTAGTTATTCTTTTATTTTCTTGTTGGATGATCTTTCACACTTTTTCAGGCCTCGTATGCAATCTCAAAAGATAATGTGCCCTGAAAAATGCACAAGAGGCCCCTAAGCATGTTTCTATAAGTGATGGTGTAATTATGGACATAGACTCAATTTTTTACCCTTTTATGTGATTTTGCCTGTACATGTCAGTGTAAGTGTCTTGGGATACGTATTCATGAAGGGTTTCGTACATACTCTATGTTTTCTCTTATCTCCTTCCATTTGTTGTCTATTTTTATGAACAAATTCCGTTGTGAGTTTTTCTTGTTTGTTTCATTTTCTTTCGAGTCGTTTTCCCATACTCTCAGGGAAAACTGCTTCGGGTGTAGAACAAAGGCAATTTCTAGATAGTTGAGAGATCTCTGGTCTCTGGCTACTGAACCTATCAACCTTTCACACATTTTTAGTTCTCTTAATTTTGCCACTTACCTTTAAGAACGCCTCAAAAGCTTTCGGCGATGCTCTAATTACGTTTTGCCTTTAAAATATTAATTTTGCCTTTTCCGGGCACCTCGCTGTTCGTATGCTCGCTTGTTAGCGGTTCTCTTCGTTGTGATGTTCATCTGATCCTTTCGACGCGTCATCTCGTGGGAACTTTAACCTTTATGGCTGATGGGCTGTGTAAGATGATTCTTCACATTCTCTTTCGATTGCGATTTTCTTGTCTTTCTTTCCCTTATTCGTTCTTTTGCATTAGATGCTCTGCCTTTGCCCTCATCCCCCTTCTATCGCGGAAACATAAATCAGGGAACAAGGATTTGGGAGTATTAATGAACGTTTATTTTTATTTTTTCGGGAAGTGGGAATGCATAAGAATACACCCATTGGGCAGAAGTTTTCTACTAGTTAGCTACTGGTGAGTTTGTGTGTCATTACGGATTCCAAAATTAAAAGAGCTTCTACCTACCTTTAATCTGTTCTATACTTGGTGCTGAATATGGATTGCCAGTTTCCTCGTTTCTGTGTGAGGTGATTGCACATGCGCAAATCACTCCATTCCAAATTCTAGATGACGAATACACGTGTTAGTGACTGCATTCCAAATACTAGGTGACTAATGAGCTTACGTGTTAATCCCTTCATTCCAAAGCTTCGAAGACGAATGTACGTGTTAGTCATTGCATTATAATGCACATATCACTGTCTACTGACTGGTGATTGTACATGTGTTAATCTCTTTATTGCAAATCGTCTGCTGTTAATTTAATCGCTTCTCAGCCTGGTACTTCTGTTAATCGCATCTCTAAGTACTGTTCAGCAAAGACTGCACATGTGTTAACAGCATCTACTTGATTTTGAGTGGAGATTGCCTTTGCACAATTGTTAATTGCTTCTCCGATTATTGTTGAAGGGGAATCATAGCAAAAGGCCACAAGGAACAAGAGTACCTCAAACGACATTGCTATCCATACCGAAGAGCTACTATTTAGCGAAAGACTTACCATACAGAATGAAAAAAAGAAAAGTACATATGAAGGTTCTCCTCACAGACCTCTGTGGAGATGGAAAAGGTGAAAAGATACCTGAATGTGATGAAGAAAGGGATTCAACTAAGAATTTTAACAGTAAAGCTTGGCTAGGAAAGATAATAATAAGTTATATACAATTTATTGCGTACCAATGACCATTCAATCGATTCTATCTTTGAAGTACTCTACACTGGAACTTAAACTACCTCTACAGGTAGCTGGTCTAATGTCTCACACATTCTACATGTGAAGTAGCGCCCCACCGAAGTAGTCCTGAAGGTCAACCGTCCAAATTCGGTTCCTAGTTTTATTTTGGCCTATGGTCAACAACTTCTGGTAATCGATATTCTGGAAGCCTCGAAAAATTTTGAACATCTTTATCAGTTAATCATGCATTTCCCCGGGTCCCTAGAGAAAATAGACCGAGTTTTTGAAGTCTTATCTGATAGTCCTTGGGTTTTGCTTTTACTCTTTCCAGCTGTTTGATATCTTTCCGAAGGTAGGGGCCAAAACGGAACCGCATACACCAAGTGTGGTCGCACCAACGAGTTGTACAAGGGCAGCACAATTTCCTTCTTTCGCAAAAATGAAATGCCTCTTAACTATACCCTAACAGTCACAAAACAAATTTACCTGTCTCTTTATGGCAAGAAACTCTAGACCCTACCCTTATAGAGAGAAGTTGCATAACGTTACACTTGTCTAAGTTGAAAGGAATCTGATAAGTGTTCGAGTATTCTCCTACCAAGCGCAGGTTAACCATCATGGATTGATAGACCGTCTCACTGTTTGGGTTCGCTGTTTAGTGGGTATTACAAATATGTTAATCTGTTCTCTTTCTACCGCTGTGTGGGCATCATATAAATCTGTGTTTAGAAGAGAGTTACAAATTATCACCTCTTAAGAAGAACGGCAATTTTCCTTTAAGCAGAAATTTCTGCCATTGTTTATTGGTCGCGTTTGCCACTAAAGTATTAACAGATTCTTTGGATTACTCCACCCTCTCTTTGGGTCTGTTATAAATCAACTTTGTTAAATATTTATCTGGCGAAAATAGGCCACACAAGAGAAGCATGATGGTCCTCTTGGGCACCTGGCATCGTTTTAATTTTGATTTTATTGTTAAGCTGAAAGTGATTATGAAACTGAAGGGGATTCGGGCGAAAAAAAGATAGGAAACAATTTACGGGGGACTGATATTAATCTCGTTTCTAGATACAGGAGGATGCTCATTTTCGCATGAGCCAGACACGGCAATGCACTTCAGATTACATTAAGAAGTAGTGCAATATATAAAGAGAAGCTTACAAAAAATCATACGTTAACTACTAAGAAGGAATAGTTCCCACATGTATCTGAAAAAGAATGTTCGTACGTTGTTTGTAGCGACCATCGTCAACCGTTGGCAGCTAGTTCCACCCTAAATCCTGTAATCATTAACAGCCTGACATTGAGAGCGATAGAGAGAGCGGCACCATCAGTCTGACCTTGAGAGAGATAGAGAGAGAGAGAGGCTCCATAGAAAACTAGTCATTACCTAATAAGTATTTCATAAAGAGGGCTCACTGAAAATTAAATAAACGGCGAATTAGTATTGGACAAAGAGTGGTCCAAGAGAAAATTAGATCAAAGCCTAATTATAATTATGAGAGCGAGCGTGCGTTCTCGAGGACTTTGATCTGATGCAGTGACTCTCATGCTAAAATTAATATCTTACGTGCCACTTCGTGACTATTGAGAACACTAAACTGGGAAAGGGGAAGAAGTAGAAAGTTATACTCATTTAGCGGTCCATAAATTTTCAGTGGATTTGTATACAGAAGTAAGAGCCGGATATACCATACTATCTTATCAAAGTCACCTCTAAAAGAAGAGAATTGAATTGTGATAATAAAGTAGAGAGTCATTAATTCAACATGCTAGAACGAGATTAGCCATACCTCCCCCCGCCAAAAGAAATAGTAAAGTTTTAACAGCAAGTATTGTTCGTTTTAAATGAACTATAGGGTTTAGTAGAGCTAAAATTAATTCTCCATGTGAACCCAAGCTATATTTTATTATATGTAACTAATTCGAAATACTTCATGATAATTTTAGAATTAGGGAAATGTTGAGGGGGGAGGAAATCTCAGGCATTCGCTTTGTTCTTTGTATCCTTTTCTTGTTCCTGTTGAACTAGGAACCCAACCTGCATTAGAATAAATTTATCGCTGTACTTTCGACTAATTTTGAAAATGTTTTTCGCTACCGTTGTATTAAATCATTTTGGGGGTTGTTTGAAGCCATTTTTTAATACTTTCTTGCCAATTAGCGAAATAATATGTATTTTCTGTAAAGAAAAATGATAAATAAAAAATATCCTTTTCTGACCTACTAAAAGTAAATACCTGGTCTTTCATTTTATACTGTATTTTTAAGGTTGGAAATCAAATTAGCTGCATGGCACTTGACTTTCACTAAATTTGGAGTATCTTTATCTAGGTAGGGGTGGGGTGGGGGGGGATAATATTTGCACTGCAATACTAGATAAGGAAAAGAGAATAATGATTTGTATAAAGGACAAATATATATTTTTAATTTAAGCGAATAATTACGAGCAAAATACCAAAGTATTTTATGGTCTCTTAAAGCACTAGATGGGAAAATTAAGGTCGTTCGAGATTAAAATTCCCAAGGCTTTGTAATTACTTTAATTTATTGCTTCCCATAACAACAAATAATATATTGATTTCCTTATATAAAAGAACCTTTACGTATTATGTACTACCTATTTGATATAACATATAACCTCTAACATGTAAAATTATTTAGGTTAGATTACTTAGACACTTCTAGCAATATCAATCCTTAGTAGTTGCGTCTAAAACTGCCATTTTACCATATTACTTCCCGTCGAACTGAGAAGCGTTATGTTCACAGGATACAAAGCTTTTTTAATGGCAATTGAAGCTAGTCTTTGACCGTTTATTAAGCCATGTTTCCAAAATCACGCCATCTTAAGTGCATAACTTGGGATTTATACATCTGAAATTTGATTTTAGATATGAATCTAACGAAGAGAAAAAGAAGGCAATCCACATTTCTTTATGTTTCCTTTCTTCCCCCCCCCCCTCCCGAGGATCAAATTTTAAAACAACATGAACTTAATTCTGGTATTTTTCTATAACACTTATTTTCGTTCCTGTCACAATAAAGTAACTGGGAGAAAGACGGGAATTCATTCCCTCCGATAAGAAACAAAGCAAATATGCCACAACACCACAGTTGACCTCATTAAACCTACTGTTATTAATGCTAAAGTTGTTTATCCAAACATGGTTTAATGAAGTTTCTAAAAAATAGGTCATATCACCATAGTTTTCTTACTGTACATAAAATCCTGAATTTTATGACTGTAAGGAAATTGATTCTCCGCCCCCCTTCTCAGTTGAGCCACTGGCCGTTAACGACAACGTCCTGGCAGTGGAGACGGCGTAGCTGAACTGTTGTCCCCGACCACATAATGCAATAATCAGCTCAGGTCAAGACCCGAGAACCTAACATTAGTTAAAACAGCAAGATTTCCCCTAAGAGTTGGTATTCAATTTCACCGCAGCTGCGAAATTAAAGGAGCGTCGCTCTAAAGCCAGAAGGTCCTTCAAGGCCAGCTGTACGACGCTCTGAGAAAACCCGTTGGAGGAGGAGACTTCATGCGGCCTGTCCACAAATCCTCCCCTCCTACCCCTACCTCAGTAGGGTGGCGACGTATAAAAGCAAATATCCTTGGAAAAACGAGGTAAATTACGTTAGTCATCAAAGCGACGAAGTCCCTGGCAAGAGGCCCGGGCTACCAACAGAAGGGACTAAGAAGAAGCTCATCCGGAGGTAGTTCCAGGTCGTCACACTGAACTTTAAGTTAGCTTGATTTAAGAAGCAAGTTTAACTAACTTTTGTCAGAGAAACCGCCTATCCTGGTGGATTCCAAAGCACTGATATAGTCCTCGCCCTTGAGAAATACCGGAACTAAGAAGAAGCTCATCCTCGAGCTCGTTCCTGGTGGTCACACCGAACTTTAAGTTAATTGATCTAAGAAGCAAGTTTAACTAACTCTCGTCAGAGAAACCCCCCTATCCTTGTGGATCCCAAAACCCCGAGATAGTCCTCGCCATTGAAGAATACCGGAACTAAGAAGTAGTTCATTCTCCAGCCACTTCCTGGTTGTCACACTGAATTTTAAGTTAACTTGATTTAAGAAGCAAGTTCAACTTACACTCGTCAGAGAAACCCCTTATCCTGGTGTATCCCAAAGCACCGAGATAGTCCTCGCACTTGAGGAATACTCCGAGTGAACTCTCTCCAGCACTCCCCTGAGTCAAAGGATTCAAGCGTTGACTCAACGCTCGCCAGTGCGAATTATTCCCCGAGTATCCTGAAGAGAAAAAGAAACATTCTTGCTCTATCCCGTGGCCAGATCATTTCCTCCAGAAGGCGTGTGTCTCTCCTTCTGCCACACGCGCCAAAGTCCTCTGTGGCTTTAAAGAATTTCCCCTTGAGAACATACATAGCTGTAAGCGCGGATTCACGCGTCATCCCGGCAACAACATTCTTGAGGTGACGTAACAATTGAGTTCAAGGCTAGACTCAAACCCGATTCTAATATGAATCTATAAAGGTATTTAAACCCCGGTATCCGTTTCAGTATAGCTCAATTTACATTTTTATATCAAAGTGAGCTGTGGGTCAACCATAACTATAAATTCAAGTATGTCAGTTATAAAGCCTCACATAAATTTGTTGAGTTTATTTCTGTATATGTAGTGTGTTAAATTTCGTTGGTTCATGTTTTTTTTTTAATTAAAGTTTTAGTTTTTTTTTAGAAACAAATTTTTATTCAATTCTCAAAGCGCTAAGCAAGGCACTAGAAACCCTCAAAGATTTAAGAAGTAATAATCAGATAAAAACTAATAATAATGATTAATCAAATATATAGCACTCTTAGAGATAAAACGCAATCATGGAGTTTTGAAGTACGTAAACAACCCATACCTACGAACTCAAGCCTTCACTCGATCCCTCCTATACCACGACAATGACAGTTAATGTGCTTTAGAAAACAGTGCAGGAAAAAAGTGAAATATTCACTTCCTACTCGATATAAATGTTAAATAAAGGGATACATATTTAGACATTTTTAGTTTTTCCGTTTAATCTCACAGCTAAACTAATTTATTATGAAAATACTCACAAATTCATTAAAACCGAAAGCAAATGAAGGCATAAAAATATACTGGTCATTTCCGACAGAATATTTTTAGAAATAGAGGTTTAAAATAAAAAGGAGGCAAGCTTAGGTAAACTACGAGGGGCGGTCAATAAGTTTTGCAATTCGGATATAAGAAAACGAGATATGAGGAAAAGTGTTTTATTATTTTTCAATATAACTACCCTCGACTTCAATGCACTTGCGCCACCTTTCCCTGAGGCTTCGAATTCCCGACAACCAGAAATCTCCCGACTGCTGTTCAATCCACTCCTGGACGGCGAGCGGGACATCTTTATCGTCCCCAAACCGGCGTCCACGCAGTGCAGCCTTGAGCTGGCGGAAGTAAAAGTAGTCGCTAGGGGCCAGATCTGGACTGTAGGGAGATGGTTAAGCTCCTCGAATCCGACCTCGCGCAGGGCAACTTGCGCAACTCTGGCCTTGTGGACTTTGACAACGTTGAAGTCGATCATGGGGCGTGAGGTTTCTAGGGACCCAACGGGCAGAGAGCTTGGTCATGGCCAAATTGTTGTGGATCATGTTGATAACACTTCCATGTGATATTTCAAGTTCTCGCCCGATTTCTTCGGCCTTTACCTGTCGATTTTCGAGGATGATCCTCTCCACACGGGCCACATTGTGTTCGTTGGTCACGTCTGACGGGCGTCTTGGACGGGGTTCATCTTCAAGGGATTCACGATCATGGTGGAACTCCCTATTCCAGCGAACAATAGTTGCATAGGAAGGGGTGGTGTCAGTGTACACTGCAACCATGCGTTCATGGATCTCTTTTGCATTCTTGCCTTCCTTGGTCAAAAATTTTATCACTGCTCGGTGCTCAACCTTCTCCATTGTTTAAAAATTTGTGACTGACGATCTGCGATCAGCTACTGCTTCTTAAATAGACGAGGCAGGAGCGTGCGGCTGCAGGTCCTGACTTGTCATAACTTGTCTTAATCCCCCCACAAACAGCCATCCCCCTTCCTCTGTTTTTCCCTACCGATTCGCAAAACTTATTGACCGCCCCTCGTATCTTGCTATTAAAAGAAAATGGGCGACTAATGAGGGAATATCGGAAAAAGTGAGAAAAAGATTGTAAGTAATGAAGTGAGAGAGTAGACTTACATCTAGAGCTAGTTAGAGGGAGGCTACACAACTCTCCTAAACCTGCTCGCTACCTTTGCACAACCAAAGAAGGTTATGCCTCTTTTCGACATCTCTATAGTGAGGGTTACAATTAAGCGATATTAAAGTCATCATAATTCATCTAGTAATTTCAGTCCTTACTAAATATAATAATACCAGGCAATGGCTTCGACACCCCCCCCCCCTCCCCCTACGGGGGAGCTTTCACTTCGCTACAAACATTAAAATTTAAAATCTAAAAAAAAAGATGCCATGGTTAAATTTTTATAAATTTTCTGAACTTCGCCAATTATAATAATTTTAAAAAGGAACTCTAAACTAAATTTCCCCCCTTTCAAAATATCACGTCGCTAAAATATAGTTATAGAAGAAGATATATAAAAATAAATTTTCTGAACTTCACCATTTGTAATGTGGGAGATTTTTAAAAAATTTCACAAAATTTCGATCCTTATATTTATTTCTGAACTTTACCATTTTGTTTTTTGATATAAGAAAAATATTAGAAATAACTTTGATAAAAACATAAGTCAACCAAACTAAGATGAAATTATTATTCAAATACTCAAAAAATCCACTTCCTATATTATAGAGATAGTGAAAAAAATGAATTATAAACGTTAACGAATCTATAATTTATATAATTTAGCCTTCCATTTGGAATATGTTTTCTACTTTAAAAAATATTGTATAGAAAACGATTTATATGACAAACATTTATATAATGCTTCATTTCTCGCGCTAATGTCAGCCCTGGATGGAGACAAGAATAAATAGTTTAATGTGGAATTAGTAAGAAAAAATCTCTAGGCAATGGTAGAAGGGAAGTGTGGAGTGATATACATTGGTTAATAAGGAGTTAAATAATATACGAGAAGTGCTAAAAAAAATACCGTGACTACATGTGTAGTTCAAAATCTAGTGAGGAAAATGTAAAAAATAGATATATAAAACTACTTATGATGACTTGTGAATATGTTTTGATTTCATTTAAATATCTTAATTGTATAAAATATTTATTTATTTTTCAATTTTTAAATTGATGAAAGAAGAATAGGGAGTGTGAGAGGAACCAAACGATATTTGCTGTGTGGAGGAAGAGGTGAAATGCGGGCAGTCAAAGGAGACAGGTTCATTGAAGTGGTGAGCAGTGACCAATAAGAGCCAAAATTAAAAAAAAACTCCAGTATTTCTTCCTATAGGACTTATTACCCCATATCCCCCCACAAATTGTGGCATACAACCTGAACCATACAATATTAGAAAATTGATTGATTTTCAGAAATTAGTTAAATTTACGCTGTAACACACTGTAAACGTTGGGGGGGGGGATATACATTGTAATTGAAGGAGCACCACGACCTCCCAGCTCAAGTGTTACCTGGATTCTGCAACTGTATTGAAACTACCTGTACTTTATTCCTTCTAGATATATTCACCCCCTCCCCTTGCGCCATTTAACTTACAAGTCCCTTCTCACATAAATTTCAACATGTTGTTGCTGATTTCTCGAAGAGTGTGGGCCCCCAGACCCAAATGCCTACAGGAGAATCTGCGAGTATATGAGCAACATATTTTCATTTCCTCTAACTTAACCACACTTTATCTATAGATCTCCTCTTACTAACCTTCTGCGGGATTTGTCCTCGTTACTCATTGATATTCCGATTTGAATTCGAGGGAAAATATACGCTTTACTAAAGTTTTGAGCGAGAACAAATCCGGTAAATCGTACTGGAGACGGCGTCGTTCAAATCCAGCAAACCTTGAGGGAGGCGGTGCCGTTCCAATCCGGCAAATCGTGAAGGAGGCGACGTCGTTCAAATCCGGTAAACCGCGAGGGAGGTGGCGTCGTTCAAATCCGGCAAATCGTGAGGGAGGTGTCGTTGGTCAAATCGTGATAGAGGCGTCGTCGTTCAAACTCGGCAAATTATGAGGGAGGCGGCGTTGTTCAAATCCGGCAAATCGTGAGGGAGGCGGCGTCGTTCAAATCTGGTAAATCGTGAGGGAGGCAGCGTCGTTCAAATCCGGCAAATCGTGAGAGAGGCGGCGTCGTTCAAATAGGGTAAATCGTGCTGGAGGCAGCGTCGTTCAAATCCCGGCAAATCGTACTGGGAGCGACGTCGTTCAAATCCAGTAAATCGTGCTAGGGGTGCGTTGTTCAAATCTGGAAAATCGTGAAGGAGGCGACGTCGTTCAAATCCGGCAAATCGTGAGGGAGGCGGCGTCGTTCAAATCTGGCAAATCGTGCTGGAGACGGCGTCGTTCAAATCCGGCAAACCGTGAGGGAGGCGGCGCCGTTCCAATCCGGCAAATCGTGAAGGAGGCGACGTCGTTCAAATCCGGTAAACCGTGAGGGAGGTGGCGTCGTTCAAATCCGGCAAATCGTGAGGGAGGCGTCGTTGGTCAAATCGTGATAGAGGCGTCGTCGTTCAAACTCGGAAAATCATGAGGGAGGCGGCGTCGTTCAAATCCGTCAAATCGTGAGGGAGGCGGCGTCGTTCAAATCTGGTAAATCGTGAGGGAGGCAGCGTCGTTCAAATCCAGCAAATCGTTAGGGAGCCGGCGTCGTTCAAATAGGGCAAATCGTGCTGGAGGCAGCGTCGTTCAAATCCCGGCAAATCGTACTGGGAGCGACGTCGTTCAAATCCAGTAAATCGTGCTAGGGGTGTCGTTGTTCAAATCTGGAAAATCGTGCTAGAGGCGTTGTCGTTCAAATCTGGCAAATCGTGTTGGAGGCGTCGTCGTTCAAATCTGGCAAATCGTGCTGGAGGAGGTATCATTCAAATCGACTCCTATGACACCGAATTTGTTCTTGTAAATTACTTATAAATTGTTGTTTACCTCATACTAACTGGAAAAAGAAAACAATACCGAAAATCCACGATTTGTTACACCATTTGGAAGTTTCAGGGTGGGGGTGGGGGTGGGGGTGGGGGAGGTTTTAATTGCAGAGAAGTGGGATGAAACAGGACGATGATACGGTATTTGTTTATAGCAATTACACGTTTAACGTTTTCAAAGATGGTGTATTTTTACATTACATTTTTCCGTGTTAACCTCTCTTTGGATGTTCATTTTTTAAGTTATTTTTATTCTAAACATGAAGAGAGGGACGGTTAAAAAAATGGGTAAATAAAAATCAGGAATAATCAAAAATGAAGATAAAGACTACAATGTTGGTACTCGTACCCACTGAATTTTGGCGGTACAATTTTTAACAGCCGATTCAGACCTGGACCCCGCGCCACACTTTGCCACTATTAGGGTGATTCCGTTCTTGTGAAATAGAGGTAGATTCAGGGAGACATTTGTGACATCCTATTACCTCCCAATCAGTCTATTATTTGGGGTATTCGGGTCCAGTACCTCCCACACAGTTCCTTTTCCACCATCTTTACATTCTATTCGAGTCTCTTGTTAAGAACTTTCATGTGTCTGTTCTTTTTTTCTTTATATTCCGTCTTTCCTTCTTTCACTAATATACTAACCTGCCGTTATTAGATTACAAATTAATCTTTATTACTAATTATCGAGAAAACTTCCGCTAAAAGACCCTGTGCTATTTCGCCTCTTCAAAACTTCATCACTTTTAACAAAGACCTCTGTTATAGCATTAGAGCTCAGATGCCCTAGTTGGTATTGATTTATTTTTATAAATAAACACTAATAATAATCATATTTATAAATAAATTATAATAATCCTTTTTTGGTTAATCGAGCTATCTTTTACATATCACTTTCCTCCCAACTTCAATTCCCAATTATCCCCAAACTTTTTCTTTCGATGTCTCGTTGGTTTTAAAAGGATTTTCCATTTAATTTTTTTTTTCTTTTAATTCATACTTGCTTACACTTCTGGGTGGGAAATTTCCCCCTTCCTCCCGTTGCCATCATCTGCTTGATGCGTTTCTCATAGAATAAGTCCCTTATTTTTTCAGTCTTGGCACCGTGCCAACTTTACAGCTCTGTTCAGCAGTACCGTTTCTTTCGATTAAACAAAAACCAACCAAACAAGGGTAGTTAAGAATAGACACCAACAAACAGGCATATTTTACACGCTGGTGCGGGGATCGGACCTACTTCCATATTTGGGCAATAGGAAGCTTCTTAAAACGGTAGTTGATATACAAATTAGCAATATTTGAATTTGTAACAACTGAAGGAAGTTTTAAAGTTAGGAATAGACGTAGCAAAAAATATTTTGCCTTATTTTATCTGCTTGTCTGCGGGGTCGAACCTACTTTTCCTACTTGAAAAGTGGAAGGCTTCGCAAAACAAGATTAACTATTATAAACTATAATATTTACATTTGTAAACAAAATTTCGATTTAAAGAATAGGCACATCGACAGACAATCCTATTTTACCTGTGGGTGTGCGGGATCGAGCCTATTTACCTGTGGGAGTGCGGGAACGAGCCTAGGTCAGTATTTGGACAAAGGAGTGCCTCGTAAATCCATATTTCCTTTTACGAATTTGCAATATTTACATTCGTAAAAACAGAAATAAGATTCACCCTTCTTTCAATGTTTACATAACCAGGGGTAGTCATATTTGAGTCATACAAATGGTTGTCCCTAGTGGTGCAGGTTGAGTCATACATCTGCTTGTTCGTATCTTTGAGTACGTCAGCTGTTTGTACAAACTTGTTCGTGGATGTTTCTAATACGGTCTCTGTGTCGACTTATTTAAGGGGTACAAGTGCTGACATTGTAGTCCTTATGTTCCTCTTTCATTATTCCTGCTTTTTATTCATCCACCTTTTTTTAACTGTCTCTCGCTTCATTCTTGACTGGCCCACGCTACTAGTAGTCTCCTTATTTAGAAATTCGGACTATGCACCTTACACAAAGTTTTTTCTCTTAAAAAAACTTAGGGGAAATGCCTTCAATTTTTATTTAACTCTCCAGCATGCCCTTGTTTGTTAGTCTAATTTAATTATTATCATTAACTAGGTCATTTTAAACTGGTTTATTTTTTTGATATTTCTTCAAACACTTCATAGTTACTAGGGTTCAAGGTTTGTTCCTTAATGTCCTGATCTCTGGTGTCCAATAAATATAAGACCTAAAAGAAAATGGAATAATTTGGAAAGATTTAATCCGAAAGCCAAAATTCATATATCTTTAGAAAGGAGGAAGATTTAAGTTTAATATGGTCATTTGTTTTTTACATTTATATTTTAAATGACCCCCATAACACCCAGTACATTTACATCCTCTCGTGAAAATACGAAAGGGGGTCAGATCCGATCACTTTTTGAATGGGGCGAGTAATTTATCTACGTTAAGTTTGGTATGTTGGAATATTAATAAACATACGTCATATAAAACATAAAGCATTTTGCTTTCTAATGATATATGTTAAATTATATGTTTCTAGATTATAAAAGATCATTATTGAGAACGCTTAAGTTAGTAGTTACGTCATAACAAATTCCTACCTTTTTATTTCTTTTTATTATAATTTTATTTTTAGTATTATTTACAATTTTAATGTTTTGATTTCCTCTTCGCTTGTTTATTTCGTTTACCTTCCTTTAATTGCGTCTATGTTCGTGTTTAAAAAAAAGAGATGAAGTAGGCTCATACTCATGTTTGATTTAAATTGTTTATATCTCTCAATGATGATCTAATTTATCTTTATTTAGACGCCTATATCACATCCGGGCTGTTTTAATATTTTTTTTTTTACTAATGATCTAACTGTCGTATTCCTTTTTAGTCTCTATATTTACGTTCATTGGCAACAGTAATGCTGGCATCGTTCAAGATTCTCCAAATATAATTACGCAATCTGTTGTTTTCATTTTTCTCTTCTTCATTATTAGTGTACGGTAACGTCTGCATCGCTTACGAGCTTTGTGTCGCGCTCATATTCATTTCGGTATGAATTGCGAATGATACCATTTTGTAACGGCCAATTCTGACCTAAAATAAAGACAGGATAAGTGACGAAAGCCTATTACCCTCTTAAGTGGAGAAAAAAGAGACTGGTGTTTTATGAATAATTACATGTAGCATACAATTATTAAATAGACATCGTCAAATGTAACGGAAGAATGGTATGATTATTAGATAGAGGCGAATGAATGAATGGTTTACAAAATGGAACTATGAGGGTCCTCCCTAAAATAGAAAACGAACGCATCTAGTTGCAACAGGAATTGTTTACTTTTTAAACACATCGAAACATTACTAATTTCAATTAAACAGAACTCAAAATCAGTAGGAAATTAAGGAGGGTCTTAAGTGATTCACTGGAGGGAAAGAAAACAGAGAGAAATATAAAAGAAAAATAGGAAGTAAGCTGGTAACTAGAGGAGATAGAGACTAGGGATGACGGGGACGTTAATATGAGACACATTGGCATTGACTGTTCAACGGTCTAAGACCATTTTTAAAGGTGATCAGGTCGTAAACAAAAGATCCCCTCACCCCTGCATTTGCGAACTTTTTGCCCCACAGACCCGCGATGGTTATTTGACGGATTGTAAATGATTTTCAAGTAAACAAAGGCAAGCCAATTGTCCTCGAAGTTGTTGAAAAGGGGACCCATTTTTTAGAATTTTTTTAAAGATTTTTGGAAACTTTAAAGTCGCAAAATAGATACCAGGTTTTATTCCAGCTAGAGCGACAAAATCCCCAAAATGGGTCTTCGTAGGGGACTAGTTGCTCATTTGCGGCCCACTGAGTCTGATGCGCGGGGGCAGGACCTCCATCTGTACACATCATCACACGTATAGACAATCGCAATACCCCGTTCCCTTTCACCCCCCTCTCTTCGAACACACACAGCACATCACTCTTCCGATCCAACAGGAGTTAATATATTCATACACCCGTGACGCGGAACGTGTGACCCTTCCTTGGGTCACGGAGGATTCTCTGTTGTTAGTTGGTGGTAAAACACGCAACACCTCTCTTCCTCCACTCCTCCACTCCTTCCCACCAACAAGGACTGGGGACTGGGCCACGGTGACTTCGGGTTTGCCAGCGAATGTCATCCTGATCTTGATGTGAATTTCAATCTCCAATTGGAAACCTAGTCAATGATTATTAAAAAAATGGATGATACCATTAAGTAACTGTATGGGTGCATTACTTGATATATGGTTACCATAAACGGTAATAAACCAACTGGACAAAATATACAATAAATCAATAATAAATTGCTCTCATACCGCACGCGCGAATTACACCACTGCAATGTTAAAAGAACAGCCTGGTTTAGGATAACTTAGCACCGTTAACCTGAATTTTAATTGATCCATTGGGTGGAGTTTCATTTCCATACGTTTCAGTAAGGCACTCTGCAGTGCCACATACCTCCAAAGAAGGCTTCCAAGAGGCGGTGAGTGTTCAAGGCACGTTTAAAGGTACCACGAGGGGGTGAGAACTGTATTACAGCAGGCAGATCATTCCACAGCCTAGGAACAAAAATCGAGTAACAAGCATTAGGGGTGTTGGCGCACTGACAGAAATATAACGGCCAAGAAAGCTATTCCATAAAATCCTTAATGAAGGTTTAAGTTTGGTAACATGTATGTGGAATGATGGGAAAAAAATCCTTATAACAAATGACGTGATCGTTTGCTAAGGAGATAAATGATCGAATGCCGATTTATTGCGAGTTAAATCCTCTTTGGCTCGTCATTGAGTCGGGGTGGTCCGCGATTAATAATGATGGAAAGTAGATTAATGGACATTTAAAAGTAATAAAAAAACAAAAATAACGTGAAAAGAGGTGTATTCGAAGTCTTCAATAAGTTGATACCGAGTACAAGTACTCTATATAGTATACAAATCTCAACTCCTTACCTTGGGCCAATTCGGAGAACTTCTTACTAGAAGAAAATTTTAGGGTAGGAAAGTATTGGTAGAGGAATTGAAAGAATTTTGGAAGTTGATTTATGATACAAATATAGTCTTGAAGGACTTTACGCTATAAA
Organism: Ceratothoa steindachneri; assembly: GCA_963969495.1. Lineage (NCBI taxonomy): Eukaryota > Metazoa > Arthropoda > Malacostraca > Isopoda > Cymothoidae > Ceratothoa > Ceratothoa steindachneri. The sequence goes on along the minus strand of OZ018321.1, from coordinate 189,784,984 downwards.
ATAAAGTTATTTTAAAGTTGGAAGAATAATTAGCGTAAGGAAAAGAACACGCCCCCTTTTGTCCATTTCCACAATATTGTGCGCCCAAATAGAACAGATTTAAGCTAAATTCTAAACATCTCAAGATTGTATAACTGTGCCGCGTGTCGATATGAATTGGCGTTAATGGAGGGCAGAATCGGATGGCATTGTTTAATCTAAAGTGCCATGATAACATCTTTCAAAGCTCTCTTACCAGACCAGACCTTGGTTTGGGGGCAAGGTTGTCAAGGACACAGACATAGTTCTTCTTTACACCAAAGGGACCTTCCTTTGTTAAGGAAGAGAGACGGATTCACACATTCCTCCTCCCCTTACTTTGTTACCAGCGCTTCAAGTAGTTTTATAGTACGGCTTTCTGCCTTATACACACATTTTCCGTTGCATGATAATGATGTTGAAAGGATGAAGACCTCCCCTTCCCAGCCTGGAGGTGGATTAGCGGCTAAAGATCTTCCATACATTTCCACTTCCTCTATCTTCACTTTTTAACAGATCTTTTCTGTCAAACTTTCTGCAGGAAATCCTCTCATTGTTCTTCGCTTTAAATAAGAAAAGAATGATGACATTGCCCCTGGCCAAGGATTCTCTTCTTCGCATCTCACTTCAACCAACTCACTCAACTGAACCGGATTATCTCAAAGATCCAGCACTCCTTGCCACCGCGGCAATGACTCCTCCTATATGCATGCACAGGACATGTTGGCAATAGCCACGCGTTGGGCATGTTGTTAATATGCATGCGCAAGATATGTTGGCAATAGCCACGCGTTGGGCATGTAGTTAATATGCATGCGGAGGACATGTTGGCAATAGCCACGCGTTGGGCATGTTGTTAATATGCATGCGGAGGACATGTTGGCAATAGCCACGCGTTGGGAATGTTGTTAATATGCATGCGCAGGACATGTTGGCAATAGCCACGCGTTGAGCATGTTGTTAATATGCATGCGCAGGACATGTTGGAAATAGCCACGCGTTGGGCATGTTGTTAATATGCATGCGCAGGAGATGTTGGCAATAGCCACGCGTTGAGCATGTTGCTAATATGCATGCGCAGGACATGTTGGCAATAGCCACGCGTTGAGCATGTTGTTAATATGCATGCGCGGGACATGTTGGCAATAGCCACGCGTTAGGCATGTTGTTAATATGCATGCGCAGGACATGTTGGCAATAGCCACGCGTTAGGCATGTTGTTAATATGCATGCGCAGGACATGTTGGCAATAGCCACGCGTTGAGCATGTTAATATGCACGCTTATGGCATGTTGCCAATTTTGTATGTATAGGGTATGTTGTTAATAACCATGCGTTGGGCATTCTTAATATGCACGCGTATGGCATGTCAATATACACTGTAAAGATCTATGAGTTAAACAAAAACCATTAAGAAATGGCGTGTGTACATATATATATATATATATATATATATATATATATATATATATATATATATATATATATATATATATGTGTACACACGCCATTTCTTAATGGTTTTTGTTTAACTCATAAATCTTTACTCGACACAGCTCGAGTACTCAAAGATCGTCAATTGATCTTACTATATCTGAGTTTGACAACCCCAAACTAGATAGAAAAACATCAAACATAATCCACCCGCTTCGGAAGAAAACCTTTTCAAGGTCACCAACGTCCGACTAACCCAAGGAATCCTTGGCGTTTTTGTTTTGATTCTACTTCGCATACTCGAATTTCCGCGTGACGTCACTCGCCTACTCCCCATCCAACAACGCCATCTAGTGAGAAATCAACAAACTACGCTCACAACGCCTCCCTGGGCCATATTTAATGAAGGTAGTTCCGTTGGATGCTTTGGGTAATAACCACTACCTAATGTAAGTAATAAATTGTATTGTTATGTCCCCGTGCCTTTAACTTAGAGTATTTGTATATCTTAAATAAGAAGTTGTTTAAAGTAAATTGTTTTCCCGTAAAGTCACCAAGAACCGAATATTGATAGCAGGACTGAATAAACGTGTTTTTTTTTTTATTTGTAGCTTGTACGTGTATATAGTAATTTTGTTTTCTTTGATTAATGTTCAGTAAAAGTCTATTTTGGTTGAAGTTTTTAAATTATCCTTGAACGAGTTGCCTTGGCAGTAGTTGGTATATTAAAGAAAGAACTCCCATTTTATTCATTCTATAGAATAAAGATTAAGTAAAGCACTCTTAGAGACCGATCCTGAAGCGATCATTGACGTACGAACGTACAAAGACTCATTTTTATTAACCATAATAAAATAAAGAATTTATAATCTCGGCGGGACATGTTGGCAATAGCCACGCGTTAGGCATGTTGTTAATATGCATGCGCAGGACATGTTGGCAATAGCCACGCGTTAGGCATGTTGTTAATATGCATGCGCAGGACATGTTGGCAATAGCCACGCGTTGAGCATGTTAATATGCACGCTTATGGCATGTTGCCAATTTTGTATGTATAGGGTATGTTGTTAATAACCATGCGTTGGGCATTCTTAATATGCACGCGTATGGCATGTCAATATACACTGTAAAGATCTATGAGTTAAACAAAAACCATTAAGAAATGGCGTGTGTACATATATATATATATATATATATATATATATATATATATATATATATATATATATATATATATATATATATATATATGTGTACACACGCCATTTCTTAATGGTTTTTGTTTAACTCATAAATCTTTACTCGACACAGCTCGAGTACTCAAAGATCGTCAATTGATCTTACTATATCTGAGTTTGACAACCCCAAACTAGATAGAAAAACATCAAACATAATCCACCCGCTTCGGAAGAAAACCTTTTCAAGGTCACCAACGTCCGACTAACCCAAGGAATCCTTGGCGTTTTTGTTTTGATTCTACTTCGCATACTCGAATTTCCGCGTGACGTCACTCGCCTACTCCCCATCCAACAACGCCATCTAGTGAGAAATCAACAAACTACGCTCACAACGCCTCCCTGGGCCATATTTAATGAAGGTAGTTCCGTTGGATGCTTTGGGTAATAACCACTACCTAATGTAAGTAATAAATTGTATTGTTATGTCCCCGTGCCTTTAACTTAGAGTATTTGTATATCTTAAATAAGAAGTTGTTTAAAGTAAATTGTTTTCCCGTAAAGTCACCAAGAACCGAATATTGATAGCAGGACTGAATAAACGTGTTTTTTTTTTTATTTGTAGCTTGTACGTGTATATAGTAATTTTGTTTTCTTTGATTAATGTTCAGTAAAAGTCTATTTTGGTTGAAGTTTTTAAATTATCCTTGAACGAGTTGCCTTGGCAGTAGTTGGTATATTAAAGAAAGAACTCCCATTTTATTCATTCTATAGAATAAAGATTAAGTAAAGCACTCTTAGAGACCGATCCTGAAGCGATCATTGACGTACGAACGTACAAAGACTCATTTTTATTAACCATAATAAAATAAAGAATTTATAATCTCGGCCAACCCACGACATACACGTGTAGAGCATGTTGTCAATTTGCACGTGTAGGATATGTCAATAATCACGTGTTTGGCATGTTGTCAATATGCACGTATATGACATCTGGTCACCAATCACGTGCTGGGCATGTTGTTAATATACATGAGCAAGACATGTCAATTTATACGTGTACGGCATGTTGTCATTATGTATGTGTTTGGCATGTTATCAATATGCACGTGTTAGGCATTTTGTTTATTGAATGGTGTCTTGCTCCCGCTGGTAGTAAAAGGATAATTATCGATAGCCTAAACGAGGCGTTGCTCCTGTTCCCATATCCAGTTCAGTCCTATCTAGCATCCTCATCCATAAATCTATCCAATCTATTCTTAAAGTTCCGCAGAGAGGACGCTTCCATTATTCCAATCATCTACCACTCGATTTGTAAACCAATTTCTAGCAAATCCATTCATAAAACCTAAACTTATTCAGCTTAAACTTATTGCTACGTGTCATATTCTGCTCACTAAAAATAATAATCTTATCTATCTCTTCTTTATTATAACCTTTTACCCACTTGAAGACCTCAATCAACTTCCCTCGAACTCCTTTATAGCTTCTGTAGATTAAGTCTCCTAAGCCTTCAACCATTGGGTGGAATCCTCAACCTATGAATCATTTTAGTTATCTTTCTTTGCACAGATTCAAGTAAGCCAATATCCATCCTATAATATGGTGACCAAATTTGCACCGCATAGTCAAGATGAGGCCTAATTAATACCAGGTAGTTTCAGAATGACATCAGAACTCCTATTACTTACATTCCTCCCAATAAACCCCAATACCCTATTAACTTTATTCCTAGCACTTAGGCACTACTTTCTCGGCCGGAGGTCACAACTTAGAAGGACATTTACATCTTTTTCGCACCCTGACCTTCCTTAGACTCTCTCATTAAGTTTATAATTATTCACTGGATTACACCTACCTATATTAAGTACACCACACTTGCTTATGTTAAATTCCATTTCTCTGCCCATTGGGATAGTATAGTCAATTCATCTCGTAATACATCAGCATCGGAGTCAACAACTTGCTCAAGTCGCTACTTATACCTAAGTCAAGATCATTAATATAAATCAAGAAAAACCAACAGCTCCACCACCAACCCCTGACGGACCCTATTGGTAACATTCCCCACTCAGATTTAATCCCATCAATACTAACTCTTTTCTCTCTAAGCCGGTGGAGTGATTGCAGATTTTTAACTTTGAATTGCCCGCGATTGGATCGATGGTATAACAGTGGTGGGTACCATTTACAACTGTAACCTGTCCGTTCGGTAATAAGCTAGAATAGTCCTAGTTAATAGCCTAGATAGCTAACCTAGTCTTTCTTGAAGAAAGGGGCGCTGTTAGCTCAAAATATTTTGCACAGCCATTTTTCGGTTTTCAAAGTTGTATTTTATTTTTCCTAAGAGGCACTCAATTTTAGGGTGATCTAATAATATCTTCTATTTTTCCATCGTCTTCCTTCACCACTTTCTTCACGGATCCCTCTCCTTACTAACTTTCTGCGTGATAAGGCCTCGCTGCTATTGCACTTTAAATTTCGAAAAGAATCTTACTCATACACATTTCCCCAAGAGGTGAGGGGTTTAATAGAGGGAATTAATGTCCCCACTATAACTGAAACCTGGAGTAGCGGCCTACCCTCCCGACCCCATGAGAAACTGCTCTCGAACCGTTTTTTACCCTTGAAATAGAACACAACGCAACAATTCCTTTCCTTGATTTATTAATACACCGCGCGCCTTCTGGTTTCAAATTCTCTGTCTATCGGAAACCAACTAATTCTACTTCATATATTCACTTTTACTCCTCTCACCATATTAAAGTCAAAATATCTTTTTTTTATTTCAATGTTTCTCCGTGAACTTCGTGTGGTTAGTCCTGAATTCTTTGACTCTGAAGTTTCCAAAATTTTTGACATTGGCCATAAACTTTGCTATCCTTTTCATGTCCTTGATAAATGCCTTCAGTTAGTTAAAGAGTCTTTTTATCGTTTTGAACTTCGCGCTCCTTTTAATAACATAAATACCATTGTACTTCCGTTTAATCCATCCATTGCTTCTCTCCCTCATATTTTGAAATCTCTAGGCATTTGTATAGTATTTAACTATAATAATACTATCTCTAAACTATTAGTCAAGAAGACACCTTCCCGTATGGTAATGTATATTGCTTAAAAGGTATCGATTACTCTAAATATTACTTTGTCCAATCAGCTAAATGTTTAAAAAAAACGAATTTCTCATCATAAATATAATGTCCGTCGCGGGGAAGAAAGCAGCTCATTTTACGAGGGGTGGTCAATAAGTTTTGCGAATCGGTAGGGCAAAACAGAGGAAGGGGGATGGCTGTTTGTGGGGGCGTTAGGACAAGTTATGACAAGTCAGGACCTGCAGCCGCACGCTCCTGCCTCGTCTATTTAAGAAGCAGTAGCTGATCGCAGATCGTCAGTCACAAATTTTTCAACAATGGAGAAGGTTGAGCACCGCGCAATGATCAAACTTTTGACCAAGGAACGCAAGAATGCAAAAGAGATCCATGAACGCATGGTTGCAGTGTACACCGACACCGCCCCTTCCTATGCAACCATTGCTCACTGGAATATGGAGTTCCGCCATGGTCCTGAGTCCCTTGAAGATGACCCCAGTCCAGGACGTCCGTCAGACGTGACCAACGAGGACAATGTGGCCCGTGTGGAGAGAATGATCCTCGAAACTCGACGGGTTAAGGTCGAATTAATCGAGCGAGAACTTGGAATATCACATGGAAGTGTTATCAACATCAAAAACGACAATTTGGCCATTATCAAGGTCTATGCCTGCTGGGTCCCTAGAAACCTCATTAAACCTCACGCCCCATGATCAACTTCAACGTCGTCAAAGTTCGGAGGAGCTGCTGCTCCTGTACAACCAAGACCCGGTGGGATTCGAGTCACGCATATGACACGTGATGAACCGTGGATCCATCACTGGGATCCCGAGACCAAGCTCCAAAGCATGGCCTGGAAGCATAGGGGCTCTCCGACCCCCATCAAGTTCCGGACCCAACCCTCAACCGGGAAGACATGGCCACCATCTTCTGGGATTCTGAGGAAGTGTTGATGGTGGACTATGCGCCTCGTGGAAGGACCATCACGGGCCAATATTATGCCGAGGAACTGGCTGGGTTGAAGAAGTGCATCCGTCAGAAGCGGCACGGCAAGTTGACACGCGGTGTCCTGCTCCTCCACGACAATGCCCCTGTCCGCAAGGCCAGAGTTGCACAAGCTGCACAGCCTTCCCCCCTACAGTCCAGATCTGGCCCCTAGCGACTACTTTTTATTCCGCCAGCTCAAGGCTGCACTGTGTGGATGCCGGTTTGGGGACAATGAAGATATCCAGCTCGCCGTCCAGGAGTGGATTGAACAGCAGTCAGGAGATTTCTGGTTGTCGGGAATTCGAAGCCTCAGGGACAAGTGGCGCAAGTGCATTGAAGTCGAGGGTAGTTATATTGAAAAATAATTAAACACTTTTCCTCATATCTCGTTTCTTTATTTCCGAATTGAAAAACTTATTGACTGCCCCTCGTATGTTCATATGTCATATCTTAATCACAATATTGATTGCAATTCTGCTAAAATCACCTGTTATAATAACGATACAATTTCACGAAATATCATTGAATCGACCTTTATTAGTAAATTCCCAAATTTTAATTTAAGTCCTGGCTTATATAAACACGATGGTTATTTTTTAAATTATATTCACAATGCACTGTCGAACCTTTTAATTTGAGACTAAATATTTATATTAATCTTAATAAACTATTTAATTTTTTGTGCATCTATGTAGCCTTAAGTTTATGTCTGTGTATTTATTTTTGTTTTAGTCAATTCTTTAGAACATTTGTACTTATTCTACCTTGTTTTTTCAATCCTGACCTCTGATGTTAATCTCTCGTCCAGATTTTCTCCCTCTCTAATTGCTTAGGCGGCATTTTAATCTTCACTCATCCTAATGTTTCCATTTCATATTAAACCATTTTGTTGATTGGTTTTTCCACTTTTTTGTGGGCGTTCCCTCTCCTCCTCTGTATCGTCTTTATATATCTATTACAATTTTCAATATTTTTCTTATTCCTTGATAAAGAACTCGAATTAAAGTTCGAAAGTACTTGGAATCCTCTTATTAATTTTCCCTGTGTTTTTTTTGCATATATATATATATATATATATATATATATATATATATATATATATATATATATATATATATAATAGTGAAACCACTGTATAGGAGCCAAAAGTTTAATTTACGAGACTAGTTTCAGTATGTAATTTATCATACCCTCTTCGGTCGTATACTGTTAATGCAATTGTTACATAAGTCTATAAATAGCGTACAGATCAGAAAAACAAAAATAAAGAAACACAAAACGGGGGGAAAAGGTCATTAATCAGGGGGTGTAAGTCTAAGATCGTTGACTAAGCTGTTTACGATGAGGTTATGAGAATGGCGGCTCTATTTCAATTGCCCATCTGACAAATTAAAGTTGAGAGTTTCTCCTATTAATATAGATTCTACTATTTTTCTTTTACGGAAATCTTTACAATTATATATAAGTTGTGCCTTTAATAGTCAATTTGGTGGTTGAAATTTCTAATATGATTAAAAATACTGGATGCGCTACTGCCTCGTCTGACGTCACCTTTATGTTCATATCCAGTATCACATTCAGTATTTTTAATCATATTAGCAATTTCAACCACCAAATTGGCTATTCAAAGGCACGAATCATATATAATTGTCAAGATTTCCGCAAAAGAAAAATAGTAGAATCTATATTAATAGGAGAAATTCCCAATTTTAATTTGTCAGATGGACAATTGCAATACAATCCCCATTCCCGTAACCTCATCGTAAACAGCTTAGTCAACGATCTTAGACTTACACCTCCTGATTAATGACCTTTTTCCATCGTTTTGTGTTTCTAATATGTACGCTATTTATAGACTTATGTAACAATTGCCTTCTCAGTATACGACTGAAGAGTGTATGATAAAATGCATACTGAAACTAGTCTCGTAAATTAAACTTTTGGCTCCTATACAGTGGTTTCGCTATCATATACCATATATATCGTGAGCTAGCTACTATCTTATAATTGGGATTATTTTTTTAAAAGTTGTGATAACCATAAAAGGAAACAATCTCCCACTACACATTATGAAATTAACTAATTACTTTTAAAATATATTTTTTTCTGCTTATGTCATCAGAGACCGAAGACAGCTAGCAAACATATAAACAAAGGGTTATAAATCTGTCCGCATTAATAAGCTTATCAAATGTGAAATCGCTCCTGACCTTGGAATTCTTGAAACAACATGGAAATGTTGTCTCACTGATTGAGGTGAGGTATAAGCTTGGTTCAAATTTCCAACTTATGATATCTAGCGCTTTTAAACGAGTCTTTAAATTACTACTAGTACATCATTATGTGACCAACAATTGTAAGGTCTATTCAAGACACAACGAGAATAATGAATAGGGTTTGGCCAATTTCCTCGTTTCATCTAAATTGGCAGCCTGCTTGGCTTCATTTCCTATTTTATATGCGGACAGATTTGAAAAAAATGACTTAGTTTTTCTTCTACCTTTTTGCTAGTCACGTTTATATAAGTTGAAAGCAGGATTCGCCCATACGAGAACTATTTTGCAAAGAAATACAATTATAAGAAGTCAGTTCCAACAAATTGACGCTGGTTCACAGAATGTAAGCCGTATCGGGATCGTATGTACGACATATTTAACATATTTTAATGACCATATAGAGGATTTTAGAATCCAGTTACTAGTATAAAGGAGAATTGTTTTGCCTTAAAGTTCTACCCCTCGATAAATTTAGAAAGGAAAAAGGAAGCAGAAAACGACGATTAATATAAATGAATGCTTTATTGACGACAACAAACGAGTTTATATATATGTGGAATAAACCAAATAAGACAAACAACGGAAATAGGTGAAAATATTCAACACGGGTAGAATATAATTATTTCACTCAACAAAATGTTCGTAATATGATTCTAAGTAACATAAAATGAGATATTTGAGGGAACAATATGAATTCAATGCAAAATAACGAAATGGCGATTGACAAATAAACAATAATGGTTAAATGGAACTAAAAAAGTTTAATATTCGTAAATATTTTTTGTAATAATTACCAAACAAAATTAAGTTTAAGAGGCGAAGACAAAATTCTGGTAGTCTAAATTTTGAAAACCATTTCGATGTTACGTCTGTGAGCGAATAAGATTGACTCAAGCATGGCGTGCGTCTACTTGACTCCAACAAGACAAGAACACTAAAAATAAAACACGAGACACGAACTTAAGTGATATTATATAATGATATTAAAGCGCTGTACAAATTTGATTTTTTAATATTATTAAGGATTTTCACTTTGAAATAAATATTATTTATATAGACACTCTGTATATATTATTTTTATATAACAGATTACTTGCTATATAACTTCTTCTAATAACTTGACAGGGGTTTTCTTAAGAATTTATACATATGTCCTAGTCCAGGAAACAACTACGCCTTCTGGCCAAACGACCAGAACGCTTAAGCATCCCAGTCTTCTGCGAGCAGTGGAACTCAAATCAACAACTTTGCCTTCAGACACAGACGAGGCATTGTCACGGGAGGCCCTCGAGGCAGCGGTTAGCCCGAACTAGCAGATGGCGAGACAGGAGCGTTCTCAAGTTGGTTCGCCGAAGACAGGGCGCCTAACGAGCAGATGACCTGCTCCTGGCTGCCTACCGCTGACGACAAGAGTTCCTTCAAAAGTGGATGAGGGGACAAGGTTTGTGTAGGCAGGGCAAGGGCGATACTAGGGTATAGGAGGAGGAATAGAATTTGAATTGTCGGAGATCTCTGAACCATTAAGAATAGTAGTAGAAGTTAAAATTGATAGGGAGTGTTCGAGGCAACCGCTGGTATCAAACGGTCCAAAGAAACCGGATCTTTTTCATTGCACGTTAAAGAAAAAAAGACTTTTGGCCCGCTAAATATGTTCATATGCAGAAGGATTGATAAAAGGCGTATGCCCCACAGAAGAAGAAAAGAATTAATTGGGAAAACCAAAGTCGTACCGTAAACTAATTTACCAGAAAAGTAAGACAAATTCTCTTTCAAGGAGGAACAAATTCCCTGAGAATCAGATGCAGCTTCCCATCTACGTAATACTCGGATCCGTCGATCGTAGGTTAGCCTTGACCTGGCCGTGGAATAGTTCGACTACGCCATTGCTTTGTGCTCGGTAACTTGAGGTAAGGGTGCGAAAAGAGCAAATATCTTTCATGAGCATTTGTCACTAATAGGATTTGAATTGGCTTGCAGAATCGCTCATAATATTTAAAAGAACACCAAATCGAGAAATCCACCCAAAATGAAGACACAAGTAACGATCAAAGCTGGAATGTAGGGGATATACACAGCCTTTGGCTACCGAATAAAACGTTCGATCATAACTGGAAGCTAACTGTAACAAATTGAATGAGGGATAATATAAACTAAATTGCTCTTGATCGTGTCAAAAAGCGACGAAAGAAGATAAAAAGTAGCCAGAGGGATCTTGGTGTGGTAATGGACCTTGTCATGCTGATAGGACAAACATGCAGGACCATTTGACTACGTCACCATCAATAACTGACTATATAACGACACGCAATGAGCTTGCGAATAGGTAAACTCTAAGATAGGAAACTTGAGGAAAAAGAGGATGAAGACATTCAGGCAAAGAAAAGACCACAATAATACACCTAGCATGGAAGCATACCAATTCGCCTTCTCAAATGACAAGCTGAGTTACGCAATGCCTTTACTGTTACGTCCTGTTCTCGGGTTAACGCTAGAGTTGCATTGTCACAGGGTGAGGGGTGAGACAGTTGCATGCCAGAGATCAACGACATATGATACTGCACTTCCCTTACGCCGTAAGCATCATGGTAAAATTCAAATGACAAGCATCAAGTGCAGAATGCACGAAAGACCTTCCCCGATTGGAAAAGGCACAGACCAAGCGCGTGTGGTCGATGAAGCTGGTCAATTCACACTTCCACATAAGAACAGAAGTGATAGACTGCGAAGTAAATTCCATGGAGTTCTCAAAAGAATATACCATACCTCTTTGGGGAATCAGAAAAAGAGCGAGAGAAGAAAGAAAGTGGTTGCCAATGGACCTCAATCTTCTGCTACGGAGTCGCTCATAGGTGATTTGAAGAAACGTTGGAGATAATTTTGATTGAGGCCTCCGAGACAAGGATGGGCCACGAAAATGGAGCAGGCATAAACCTCTTTGCTGAGATTATAAGATTCGCACCCCTCAGGAGACAACTGCATAAGAAAATTCCTTATAGTTCTCAACAAAAGTGCTCAAGAGTTACATGACTCAAACATACTCCTGAATGAATCTGTGGTAGAAATTGGTGAGAAAAGTTGAGGAAAATCTCGCATCGTATCAACTTCATGTTTAAGAGGAAGAATTTCGTCAGGAGAAACATGTAACCTGAGGAAAGAGAATTGCAAGACACCGAATAGACACATAGAATTATTGAGTAGGCTACTATACTATTCCAAAAGGGAAAAAAGACGAATGGGAGGCATGGCCCATTAAGAGTTGGAGAGTCTGACTACTGTTCCGATAATCGAAAGGTATTTGGAGCATATTGAGCGAGTAGAAGGGTGTGGTGATAGGAGTCTTGTGGGCGTAGTCTGGAAGAACATGGATTTGGCTGAAAGCTCGAACCAGATCGAAGAGAAAGTAGAAAGAACAACTGAATAGACAAGAGGTGAAATCAGATAAGTATCACAAGAGATACCTATCATCGATACTACGAGATTTCAAAGCCGGACGGTTAATGTCAACTTCTAGCCTATTTGAGCTCAAACTCCTTACATATTCCAGACAGTCTATCTTGGGTTAGATGCCCATGGCGAGCAAAAATAGGACCTTATGTCCTATATATCCAGAGAGCTACATTGGCGTTTAAACGGCCTTCTCATCATGAGTAGAGGAGAAAGGGCGCGAAACTCCTACCGAAGGCGTTGAAAGTGGAGTAGAGTCGAAGGAAGACGGATAAACGGCAAGAACTTTGAAAATTAGAGAAAAGAACAGACAGCAAGAGATGTGGGGCGATCGTAAAGCTTGCATTTCTAAAAGTTCACCATAAGGTTGTGGGGAGAATGTAAGTCGAGGCCCAATACATGACAGTTTTTCTCAGTAAAAACGAGTTTCCTTCAAAAACACAACGGAGGCTGAGAAAATTATTCAGGTTAAGCTTTACATAGGTCTCAATGTGAGAGGAATTACCTGCGCGAAGAACTAAACCCGACAGAGAGTAAGCTTTATCGCTATAAGAGACTAGAAGTACATTGCACTTAGCGCTAGTGTCTAGCAGGAATGAAATCCAGACAATAGGTCATATATAAGAAAAGGGGAAGCATCTTTAAATGGAAACAAGACAGCAATTTACCCTTTTGATATAACTAAGAAGAATGAGCAGAAGATGAAGAAAAAGCAAATTGATGAAATGAGAGTGCAACGAAGAGGTCGTTGGTGGCGGAGAAACAGCAGAATGAAAATATCGGCATGATTGTTTAAACTTTACAGCTTTATTGTCGTATTATTGATGTTGCCAGCGCAGATCCGATATATGAGAATAAAAGTAAATATAGCCAGTAGAAGAAAATGAACTAGAATGAATTACTTAACCTCTCATACTCAATTACATAGGCCTCCCTCATAAAAACGGCCAAGATACTCAGGGCGCAGACCTAGGTCGATTGTTACAGCCTTCTGGTATTCACCAAAGGCGTGAACACCGATGAGCATCTTCGCTGAGTCAAGACATTCGATTGTTTGGTCCTTTTTGAAGGGCAGGTGACTAAATGACGACCATGCATATTGGGATCTATTCATGTCATGTAGAGTCCACGAGGCGTGTATGCTGGACCTTGTCAGCCCTGAGATGGCAAATGTCATGTTGACGACAGAATATATGGCCGAGGTCGAGAGTGTGGCACAGATGGGATAGTTTTTGATTAAGCAACGAAATTGCCGAATATCGATGAGCTCAATTGTTTAAAATTATTTATGTTATATTATGGCCAAAATGTTTTAAATAATCCGCTTAGTTGAAATTGGTGAAAGAAGAGATTAAACTCTATAGACAGGATGAAGCTATCCTATGATTCAGTTCACGTGACTGGTAGGCCATGAATGGTCTTTTGCAGTCTCCTTCTTTTCTTATGTTCTTATGTTCTTATTTATTTTTACTCGAAAATCTGGGCACCAATTTTCTTGAGAGTATTGTTTTGCTAGAAGTTCTACCCATCAATAAATTTCAAAAGTCAAACTAAGAAAAGGAATCAGCAAATAAAGATTAAAAAAATATATACTTTATTGATCACAACAAACGATAAAACATGATATAAACCAAATAAGACAATGAATGCAGATAGGTGTAAATAATCAACACGAGTAGAATATAATTCAATTTTATTCAGCAAAACACCCGCCATAAGATTTAAAGATACACCAAAATAAGATATTTGAGGCAGTAATGTGAATTGAATGTATAATGTAGAAATGGCGATTGATAATTGAACAAGATTGATGAATAGCTCTAATAAAAATAAATAGTTGTTTAGTTATTGTTAAATAATTAGTTTCTAATAATTCCAAAGCAAAATTAGCTTAATGAGCGATGACAATATTCCATGACTTGCTACATATCTAGCAACCAAAATGAGCCTTTACAATACCTGTTTAGAATTGAAAATCTTGAGAATTAATAATAAAAAAACCCCTCTTGAATTCACTTTTTTCTTCAATCGCTTTATCTACTATTTAAACTAAATGCAAGTTTGATTCCTTCCACCTTTTCATAAGATTTGTACCTCAGGCTGTATTTCTTCTTCTTCTTCTTCTTCTTCTTCTTCTTCTTCTTCTTCTTCTTCTTCTTCTTCTTCATCTTCTTCATCTTCATCTGCTTCACCTTCTTCTTTATCTTCATCTTCATGTTCTTCTTCTTCTTCATGTTCTTCTTGTTCTTCTTGTTCTTCTTGTTCTTGTTCTTCTTGTTGTTCTTCTTTTTTTTCTTCTTCTCCTTCTTCTTGTTCTACTTCTTCTTATTTATTTTCTTTTCTTCTTCTTCTTCTTCTTCTTCTTCTTCTTCTTCTTCTTCTTCTTCTTCTTCTTCTTCTTCTTCTTCTTCTTCTTATAAAGGAATTTTTAGAAATAACTTTGATACCAAATTGAAATCTAGTTAGGTGACAACCAAACTAAAAGATAAAATCTTATTCAAACCTTCAAAAAATCTCGTTCTTAAAATATAGGGTTATGGACAAGAGTTAAATCCTGATGCTCAATAATTTGTTTTAATATTGAAGATAATGACCGTTAGAAATCTTTATTCATAATTAAATCTTACTTAGGGTGTTTGATCAAAGTCTAGAAACAGTTCAGAAATCGCTGTTGACTAACCTACGCCCTCTTACACCCGACATCCTTTAGGATTCTGTTTACAATCGCATCTTCTTAGAGAGTTATGCGCCTCATCCCCACAACAAATAAGGGAACATCCGGCAACAAATGGCGTTAATATTTTTTTTCGCTGAGGTATCTAATTAGGGGTTTCACACTCATTACTGTAATGGTTTCCCCACTTTTAACCTTAATCTCCCGGTTTGGAATTTCCAATACTAAAATCTAAAAGACATTCCTAACAGAATAATCGCTCTCAATTTTAATTCCATTTCATGCATTAAAAAATAGAGATAAATAACAATTTCCAATGTTCAGTATCAGTTAAATGAATCCATACAATTTTGACTATAAAAATATCTTTTTATATTATTCCTACTACATCTAATAATAATATTTTTGTGAAAATAAAGCTAATAACACAGAATGTCCTCAGCCCTACCTCTGTTACACGTAAAAATATCTTGACCTAGTTTGCTCATTGTGACTTTTAAGAATTATATTCGCAGTCTTTTAAAGTTATACGATATCGCTGCGAGTTCCTGGCACACAAATCATATATAAAATGTCTTCTAAAGTCATGAAACTTTGCAATAAGACTAAATATAAACCCAAAGATAATTTTTTTGTCAGTGTGATTCCATAAAAAATAAGGAATTTAGTTCTAGGTCTTTTCAGTTCGTGCTCTCCATATTGTATGTTCAAATCTTCGTATATTGAAATGTAATTATTTTTGTTGTATGGATTAATATATATAGGACGTTTGTGGTATTAGAGGACATTGTTATTTACCCGAATGAATCAGTCTTTGTTACGTAGTGGACAATATTTTAGGTTTCTATGCACCATTTAGATTAAATAAGTTTTCTTACTCCTTATTTACCAATATAAAAAAAAAGAAATTATATATTTCCCTCGGGAGATCATATTATTGGCGCACTATTTTATCCATACAAATTTAACTCCTTGTAAAGAAAAATGAAATGCGTTTGTTTTATATTTAGATAGCACCCACGTAGCCAAGAAACAGTCGCCATACTCTCTGTGGTGTTATTAAGGTCTGGCTACAGAAATCGCATTCAAGGGCAACGAATTACGTCAAAAATGATATATCATTCAGATGCGTGGGATGGTTGAAAAAAAAAAGCAAACTATGTCAAAACACATCCAACAATTGTCTGTTTGGACTAAGAATACCCAAGGCTAGGTTTATTGCCCTTTTTTTTGCCTCCTTTTTATCGCTTGAATAATATTAAGTAGGAAAGGGGTTACCTTAACCAAAAGTAAGTGCAATGCCTAATTAAAAAATATGAAAACGAAAAGATTTAATTAGATAAGAAAGAATCGAGGAAAATAACTAGAGTTCGCAATACCCAATGGAAAAATTTGTACCCATAATGTTCGAGAAAATGGCGCATGTAATTTTAATTCAATCACTCAAGGGACGATTATGTTAAAATGATAAAATATTACATATATTCAAATACACACAAACACGGAATTTCAATAAACAAAAGACGATCAGTTGACACAAAAACAGGGGGTCGGGATATGCTTGGTGCTGTTTCGTTGGATGGAAAGAGTTGGGATCCCCCAAGGATCACTGATTTTAATTATAAGCCAAATTCCGTGAAGAATTACAGGTGTACTGGGTTGGAATCCCACCAAGAATGATCATATTTCTTTAGTCTCTGAGCTTTCGTTACGTTATCCTCACATCACGCCCGCGTCTTTTCCAAGAACGACTAATACTGCACTCGGACCTTTTTACTCATTGATCATACATCTTATAGGTTGGCAAGATTGACATTAGAATTCATTCATTTCATTAATCCTTAACTCTATAATTTAACTTAGTGAATTTTTGCAATTTTTGAAAATGTTTTTTTGCTTAGTGGATAAGTAACCATTCATGTTTTTAAGTTTAGGTTTATTTGAAACTTTTATTCGCAAGGCTGTTTTTTTGTGTTTCGAGCTTTTATCAAAGTTCTTTCTAAAAGTTCAGAAAAAATAAATATAATTATCGAATGATTTGGAATGAAAAAAACATACAAATCGTGAAGTTCAAAAAATGTATTAAAATTAGGGCTTTGGCGCTCTTTTACTATCATTTCTTATATAAAACAAATTTAGATGAAAAAAGAGATCTGACGGAGGGTTTTCTATATATCAAACCGGGTGAAATCACTTTAGAAAAAGGTTTCAGGGTGTCTATCTTGAAAAAAGTGTTCGGAAATTTCTCAACTATATATAAATCTTCAAGGGATAAAGACAATATAATAAAAGGTGAAATAACTTTAAAAAAATGTTGCAGGGTATCTATGTTGAAAAGGGTGTTAAATAAAGAGTCTATAAAGGGGATTAAAAAAAGCGGTTTAGAATAGCAAATAGGCCGTAGGCCACACGCTGAAGTAGTGCCTGTGGAACCAAGTTCCTTCTGTAAGAAAGAATACGAAGTATGGCTTGTATATATATATATATATATATATATATATATATATATATATATATATATATATATATATATATATATATATATATATATATATATTTTTTTTTTTTTCTTTTAAGCGAAGAGGAATTAAGGCATCTGCTCGAAAAGTTTAAAACTAAAATTCAGGAAATAATAGTGAAGCTAATGAAAGTAAGAATGTATGAAAACACAAGGGGGATAAAAAGAAACCAAACCCTCCCCCTTCCTTATAGAAATTAGTCAACGAGGTTTACTTATTAAACAAGGTTTACTTATGGCTACACAATAGTTAGGTTACATATGAATTAGGATATTTTTAACTTCTTTTTTTTTTAATTCGGCGTCCATTTGCTGCTGCCACCTTCTGATGGGGAGTTAATTCTCATCCACTCTTGTATATAACCGAAGTAAGGGACCCTCTTCAGGTATCCTTTTCCGGTTTTGGCACCCACAAAAGCGGATGGGAGAGGTGGGAGGGGAGAGAATTCACCTGTGCTATGCTCTCTTTTATGCTATAGGTTAGGGCCCACCCCAAATAGTACCTCCTCGGTATGGTCAGCAATGTCCTTTGAGGTACTACTGTTCCTTGTGACTCTATTGAAATAAAAGTCTTGATCTTACGATAAAGCAAAACAAAACAAACTTATTCTTTCATAACCTTGGCAATTTAATTCCTGAATTTTAGTTATGCGAAAGTTATGTTGTGCTCCACAGCTGATTGGGAAAATAGCCTTGGTGATTCATCTGTGGTTCAGGGGTGGGGTTCGAGATGCCTGACGTTGAGTCATGTTTTTTTATTCATCTGATTCATTGATCATTAAATAGGGCCTAATTTAGATTTGTTAATTTCCGTTATATTTCGTTCACAAGGCAACGGAATTGAGGGAAATTCGAGTTCAGGATTGTGGTAGGTGAGTTCTCTTTTGCGGATTTGAGCCTTGTTTTTATTTGCGGCCTGGTTCTAAATGTCCGGCTGAAAAGATAAATATTACTTAAACTCAGCTAGCATAAAGTAGACCTGCTTGTCATTAGTATCAGCGTCGGGGCCGGAAGCGCAAGCACTTACTCCAGATGTAAGCTACAGCCTGTTTTTTCGTGGTTATTTCTTCTTCTGTCCTTCTAATCTCTCTCATTATTCTTAATCCTTCCGTGGCAAAAAAAGGGTAATAAGGAGAGACACAGAACACTGGGACAAACGAGAGAATAGAGATAAGAGTGCAAACAATAAAAAAAACAAAAAAAAACTAAGAAGCGAAAACCAACGAGAGCATCTGAACCAGAATGTTTATAAACAAAGATCGGTAAAGAAGGTGGTGAAGATAGAATAAGTGAAAATGTATGGGAGATATATTGTCTCAACTCCACCTACGGGCGGTGGGGATTGGAGGCGCACGCACTCCTCTGATTATCAGCTGCAACATGGTTTCTCATTTTGCAACTGACACCACCGCGCGGGGAAAACTATTGGAAATTATCATGATATTGGAATAAGGTGTCCAGAAAATATGGGATGGAAAAGAAATTAAATAAATTATCAAAATTTAATCTGATAGACAAATTACATATATATGGTTAGAAAGAAAAGCTTTAAGTTCAATTTTTGAATGGCGCCCGTACTCGTAATTCATCTCTATGTTTTGCGCAGTCATGTTGCAACATAAGCAAACATAGCGCATAGAAAACATAAAATCCTCTTCTTTTTAATGATATAGATATTACTTTTTGGGTCGGAGTAAATTTAGAGCAATTATTTACTTTTCTTTTGGGTCGCATCTTTAATGGACACTCCATGACTGTTAAAAGAGAGAAGTCTCATTTTAATATTTTAATATTAAAATTATTTTCTAATATATATTTACAATACACTACTTACACGAAAAAAGACTATGATCATTGTGAATTTTGTTCCTCGTATGGTAGTATTAGGTACAATATGAGAAACTAAGCTGTAAATGACATCAAAGGATTGCTTGCTTCCCGGTCTTGCCCTCCCTAGGTTGTTTTTTCGAGCATTCAATCTATATAATCTCCCACACATTTACATTTTACTTCATCTTCACTACTTTCTTTGCGACTCCACTCCTCAAAAACTTCCCTGTGGATTTGCTTTCGTTTATTTTCGGTTCTTAGTTTTGACATAAATAACAACAACGACGAGAGCAGCAATCACATGACGCCACTCAATCGCCTTCGTGGGGAGAAATTACGTAACTTGAGGTGTGTCGAGAGAAACAGACGTCGACGATTCGGGCGACTGATAAAAATGAGCTGAGACGCATCTTGAAATAGCGCCAAAAAGATCCACCGACATTAAAGTGGGAAGCCGCAGACGACTGGAATATCAATATTAAATTGGCATCATTTTAACATCCCCACACTCTCCAATTAAACATCCACCTCGCCCTAGGTTTTCTGCTATTCAACATCTCTTACCTCCTAAGTTTAGGCTATCAAACATCTTCCCACTAAGTTTAGGCCAAGAGACATACTTTCACTAAATTTAGGCTAGCAAACATCTTCCCGCTAAGTTTAGACTATCAAACATCCCCCCACTAAGTTTAGGCTATCAAACATCCTCCCTTGAAATTTAGGCTATCAAACATGCCCAACTAAGTTTAGGCTATCGAACATCTTCCCACTAAGTTTAGACTATCAAACATCCCCCTCCCACTAAGTTTAGGCTATTAAACATCACCCCTCTAAGTTTAGGATAACAAACATCCTCCCTGTAAATTTAGGCTATCAAACATGTCCCATAAGTTTAGGCTATCAATGATACATGCTCTCACTCACTAAGTTTAGGCTATCAAACATACTCTCACTAAGTTTAGGCTATCAAAAATCTTCCCACTAGTTCAGACTATCAAACAATCTCCCACTAAGTTTAGATTATCAAACATCAGCCCTCTAAGTTTAGGCTATCAAACATCCTCCTACTAAGTTTAGGCTATCAATAATCCTCCCACTAATTTTAGGCGATCAAACATCAGCCTACTAAGGCTATCAAACATGCCCCTACTAGGTTTAGGCTATCACCCTCCCCTCCATCTAAGCTTAAGGTTCTCAAACATCCTTTCACTAAGTTTATGCTATCGAACATCCTCCCACTAAGTTTATGCTATCAAACATCCTCCCACTAAGTTTAGGCTATCAAACATCCTCCCACTAAGTTTAAGCTATCAAAAATCTTCCCGCTAAATTTAAGGCTATCAAACATCCCCCTCACTAAGCTTAAGGTTCCTCAACATCCTCCCACTAACTTTAGGCTATCAAACATCTTCCGACTAAGTTTAGTCTATCAAACATATTCGAACTATGTTTAAGGCTATCAAACACCCCCCCCCCCCCACTAAGCTTAATGTTCTCAAAAATCCTCTCACTAAGTTTATGCTATCAAATATCTTCCTACTAACTTTATGTTTTCAAACATGCCCCCACTAAGTTTAGGCTATCAAATACCTCCCCCCCCCTCTAAACTTAAGGTTCTCAAACATCCTGTCAATAAGTTTAGGTTCTCAAAACATCCTCCTACTAAGTTTAAGGCTATCAAACTTCACGCCACTAACTTTAGGCTATCAAACATCCCCCCCAATAAATTTAGGCTATCAAACCTCCTTCCACTAATTTTAAGCGATCAAACATCATCCTACTAAGTTTAAGGCTATCAAACATGCCGCCACTAAGTTTAGGCTATCAACTCCCCCCCCCCTCCCTAAACTTTAGGTTTTCAAACATCCTCCCATTAAGTTTAGGCTCTCAAACATCCCCCTACTAGGTTTAGGCTATCAAACATCCACCCACCAACTAAGCTTATTGTTCTCAAACATCCCCCCACTAAGTTTAGGATCTCAAACATCCTCCTACTAAGTTTAGGCTATCAAACATCCTCCTACTAGGTTTAGGCTATCAAACATCCACCCACCAACTAAGCTTATTGTTCTCAAACATCCCCCCACAGAGTTTAGGATCTCAAACATCCCCCTACTAAGTTTAGGCTCTCAAACATCCTCCTACTAGGTTTAGGCTATCAAACATCCACCCACCAACTAAGCTTATTGTTCTCAAACATCCCCCCACTAAGTTTAGGATCTCAAACATCCTCTTACTAAGTTTAGGCTATCAAACATCCTCCCACTAAGTTTACTCTATTAAACATTCCCCGTCCCCTATGTTTAGGCTTTTTAACATTCTCACCGCTTAAGCATTCGGGGCAGGAGGTGAGGGGGGGGGGATTCAAGTGAGCCAAGAATTGGTTAATAGAAGAGAAATTGTCAGTACGCGTTGAGAAGCTGCACCAACGCAGAAGTCGAGTATTTCATCGACACTGGACAAATTAGCAAATAGATTTATCTATTAATGCCAATGTGGCCACAGAATTACCTCTTTTAAAAGTAGCCATTTTTAATTGGGAGAAATCCCTAAAGAAATCACTTCTGAGCATCTCAGTGGTAGAAATAGTAAACCTTATAATTAATCATTTGAAAGATCTAAAAAATAATGTAAACCATATTATGTATAGGGTGGAAACATAAATATAGACTCTTTTTTACAAATCATTTTAATTATATTTATATACCATTAATTAATTATCTTCTAGCGAGTTCTTTCAGTATTTATTGAATTTTATTAATCAAAGCATAAATTCACAAAATCAACTCACATTTACAAATATGATTGGAAAATGTGAAGCAGTGGTGTATCTGCATAGAGCATGAAAGACAACGAGTAGATTTGTTTTTATTTAATCTTTCAAACGGCTTTAAGAGACAGGCAGTAAGGACCACCCGACCCCGCGTCGATCAGTCAGGTCACCAACCCTCATATAAACATGATGAACCCGATCAGGCTAAATCCAAAGAGGTCGCAGAAAATTTGCTTTGGAAGTTAAAAAAAGGCATGCAAATATTCTTGGTAGATAATCTGAAACTTCGGACATTCAAGAGAGTTAAAGGACATCTTTCCAACCCAACCCAAAAGAATAGAGTCAAAAGAGCAAAGCTGCTCCGCAACCACTCCTCGATGACTCGCAGCCTCCAGTTCTGTGAAAGGACGAAGAGTGGTTCACTTTATCTTCAGGCCACCAAAAACGTAAAAATGAGATTCTGGTTGAAGAGTGGACGTCTTTCAGAAGAAAGGCAGTTTCGGTGATTGTGTGGGTGCGCGGAAAAAAACCCAATCTTTTATCTTCAATGAAAGGGAAGAGACTAAAGATCAATCAACATGTTTATTTGGAGATGTTGAAGGAGAAAATCCATTCCCTGGGTGGATACCACCGTAGGAAATGCCGATGTTAAATATCAGGCTAAATTTTGAGTTTTCATTCGGTATACCTTTTACGTCAAAAGTCAATTTAACTTATATATTTATTTTTTTTTTTAGAATACAACTTTCGATGCCCATTTTTCGGTTTATGCCTGCCCTCGAATTCCGTGGGCGCTTTGTTATAAATATCCCTATTTTAAAAAATACGCAAATGCTATATACTATATATCATAGGATATGTGATAGGAGAGTGTATATCATAGGCTATACACTATATAGCAGTTTCAGTACTTAATGTGGGCAAATCTCTAATTATCATGTTATGACGAAAAATAAATTGGCCGCCATCTTCTAAATGAAAGAATCTAGTTAGTTTAATTTTTTTTATTTTTGTAGTCTTCGCCTCAAAAGAATCGGTTATGTAGGGGTTTTATATAGTATATTTTTATTTTTTGTAAAACACTTTAAATATTTATTTTTTAATTAAGATGTTATAATTGTGTACATTTGGGTACGAACGGGTTACGTAACATGCTATAAACAAATAGAGGCCTAACGAGATTTGGCAATCGCGCCTTTGAATTTGAAACTAAAGATAGGCTTTTTCAAATTAGGAATATTTACGTGTTTTTTTTTTTTCATTTGCGCTGGGGGTAACCCCCTCACAATTAAGTGGGGTCTATGGGGGCGAAGCATCCATTTCTAAATTAAGTTAAAAATTATATATAATACACTATGATGCGATTGCAATAGCCTAACAGCCCCTCCCAAGCACTTTTTTTTGTAATTTGGCCAAGAAAAAACATTGTCTACATTAAAAAACAATTGTTTATAAACACACACACACACACACACACACACATATATATATATATATATATATATATATATATATATATATATATATATATATGTCGTAGAATGGTCAGACTATATATTATATACATAGGTTCTTTGGGGCTTGGGCCCAAAGTTGGTTGAAGACTGTTAGTGAAAGGGGAAATAGTTATGAGTCCAGTGGGGATGGTTTATTATTACTTTGCAGGGTCCTTTTAAACAAATATTTCAGAGTGCAAGTTGGCCAAAGATTAACAGGTAGCTGGTACTCGCTGGGGTTGCAAAAGAAGGACAATGACGAAAATATAACTTTACTAACAACAAAAGGATATATATATTTACATAGAAATTGGGTTTAAATGGAATGGTCGCCCAGACGGGGTTAAAGATCCACACGCGATCAGGTAGGTTAACTAAGGGATTAAAGAGGGATTTTAAACTGGGGCGTTCATACAAATAATGGAGCAATTGGGTAAGCCAGATTCAAGTTCAATCTGCAGGCGACAACGGTTACGATTACCTTATGTGCTCGTTGCAGAAAAGGGGCCAGTTGGGGTACGGTGAATGCGATGGAAGAAGTCGGTTTACCTATGGCTTCATACGAGGGAGCACTTTTCGTCTTCGGAGTTTGGAATCCTTGTCAGTCCTTGCCGATCGACTATGGCAGAGTTCACTGATGTCGAAGCTTGCCGATTGACTAAGGCAGAGTTCAGGGATTGATATAGCCTTCACTTGAATCGAAATCGCTGCTGGGGCTGGGGGAGCATCCTTTAGATCGTTCGTCGGAGTAGATGGAAGTCTAACAGTGCTGTTTTCTAAACTCAGTCGAAGCATTATATAGGCGCCTGGTTGGGTGGCTTCAGACGCGCACTTCGCACTTGCCCAAAGGTAACACACTTCACACACTCTAATAGCACACTATACACATACACAAATACCCTTACCTTATTCTTATCTGCAATTACCCCTCATACCCTATCAAAGGCTTCGATCAATATTTTCAAATCCTTCTTACCATCACCTTCTAACATCTTTTCATCAGCATTCGCCAACACAATCAGACCCAATCCCTCACGATTAATCATCAATTTTGCACCCATTCTCTCATATAATTTCGTATTTAGTATAACATTAATAAAGATATTAAATAGCCATGGCAGCATAACACAACCTTGCCTTACCCTCCTTAACGCATGGCGACCCATTTGCTCTTATTACCTCTTACTCTCTACATAAATATTCTTCCCACGACCCAATAGTTTGCCATTATCTCCATATATTCTTAGAACCTACCATAACGCTGACATATGTATACGATTATAAGGTTTCTACAGATCCATGTCCACGCCATACAGTTTACGTCACATATTGCCTGGTTTGTTTTTCAGGCCTCCTGTATCAGTGCAGATACTTTATCAACACATCCACTACCCACTCGAAACCTACTTTTGCCATCGCCTATCAACCCCTACGTCATCCTTCTCACAAACCAAATGAGCACAAACAGGTTTAGTTCTTCTATTCTTCTTTTACTTCTTCCATTCACCGTTGTCCCGTTTAACCTTAGACAACAGTACAATCACAGCATTCTTGCAGCCCACAGGCACTCTTCTACTTTTAAATACCTTACAATAGAGCCATTAAACCCATTCCATAATGCAATTATCATAACGTTTTAGCACTCTAGCGACTACATCATCCGCTCTGGCTGCCTTCAACTCTTTCACACCTCTCAGAACACTAACAACCTCTCGCATGCTTATCTTTTCCATACCCTGGTACAGCAGCCGATTTATACAAACGAAGCCAATCATATTCACATTCGCTTTATGTTTCAAAAAATAATTGCAGCCGGAGGTTCAGATGTTGCTTTAGCGTTTTGTTGAGTAGTGTTCATTACTTTGAAAACATGAATTTCTGCACTACTACCAGCATGAGTATGATCTGAACATTTAATTACTTTATTTTGGCTTAACACAAGACGACTAGAAGACTTACGATCTTCACGACGCCAATAGCTTACACATTTTGTTGAATTATTTTTGTGTATTATGCATTATCAGAGCCGTAGCAACCGCCCCCCTCCCAAACCGCCCCGGCCGTGGGGTCGGAGGCTCTTGAAGTGGCCGCACTGTGGCCAATTTTTTTATTTTATTAATGAAAATATAAAATTTTCGAATATCCATTTTATGTAATTATCTGCTTTATCTCTTCCCTTTCAACTGTGTTATTATTGATAGACCAGAATATTTGTATTACGGGAATATTCTTATGGGGCCTCCACATTCTTGATTGGGGGGGGGGGGGCGCTAGACATTGCTACGGCTCTGTCCATTATGACACAATTTATCCTTTGCTCTTTTGGGTTTCACAAAACTAATATCACAATCTATTTGGAGTTAAATTTAGAAACCAACCATTTATGCGAGTAAACACAAGATTCAGAGGTTAATTTGACTGAGCCTGCTACTGGTGAGGACTTCGAGTGGTACTCGACAAGATAATAATGACTATTTATGAACAGGGCGTGATAAACTTCCGGAGAAAGAATTTTGACCGACTATACCCTTATGCTAATTACCCACTAAGTGGTAATCTTCTCATATTGAACTCTCCTCTGGAAACGGATCAGTAGCCCCGTTTCACTAATCTTTTGATTGTCATCTCATGTCTTTTAATCTTTCCGGAAGAAAGTTGGATTGAAAGCTTATTTAGATAGACTGCCTTCTCGTCAGCCCCCCTCCCCCTATAGAAAGGCAAAGAAAAGCTCTGTTTACAGTTCACAAAGATCTTCACTTTAAAATAATTCACAAATCCCTGTCAGACTTCCCCATGGCATAAGCTAATAACGGGGTAGTGAAGGGGATGGGTTTTTATGGCCTTCAAACTGAAATTACATTGATGAAACATCTACTTACATGTAAACGTGTGCACGTGCATTGCACACATGTTGTACTTACATGTATTTCACAATACATGTGTATAGAATACTTTATTGCGTTAATAATAATCGTCATCATCATCACTAACTCTATATTTTAAGAACGGAAGTTTTGGAAAATAGTAAATACTTTTTTTTTCTTAGTTTAGAAATGACTTGGTGTGTTTTGTCGACTTTTAAAAATTGAGATAACAAAAGAGGAGAGCTTCGCCACTCCTCCTTACAGAAGG
Source organism: Ceratothoa steindachneri (assembly GCA_963969495.1). Classification (NCBI taxonomy): domain Eukaryota; kingdom Metazoa; phylum Arthropoda; class Malacostraca; order Isopoda; family Cymothoidae; genus Ceratothoa; species Ceratothoa steindachneri. The sequence continues at coordinate 189,758,138 of OZ018321.1, read as the reverse complement.
TGAAGTTCAGAAAATTTATTTTTATATATCTTCTTCTATAAGTATATTTTAACAACGTGATATTTTGTAAGGGGGGAAATTTAGTTTAGAGGTTCTTTTTAAAATTATTATAATTGGCGAAGTTCAGAAAATTTATAAAATTCTAACCATGGCTGCTCTTTTTTATTTTAAATTTCAATCTTGGTAGTGAAGCGCAAGCTGGCCCCGTAGGAGGGAGTGGCGAAGCCATTGCCTGGTAAACATATATAAATATTTTAGCTGCCTATTTGGTTTTCGTGTATATATTACATTTTCTACGGATTGTGTAGTAAATATGATACTATCCATAACACAAAATTGCAATTTCCGAAATAGTAGCAAAAGTACCCCCCCTCCCCTCCCATTTTTTATGTCAGTTTTTATGATTTAATATCAATCAACACTGTTAAAAATAAGGGTTTAAAAATGGTTTTCTACGTGTCCCGATATGAAAACGCTTTTTTATTGAACATATCTCTAAATCTTGTTCAAAGCTAATGTAATTATTTCATCACAAAATGGTAAATAATGATTAAAAAATTGAAAACAAAACAAAAAATCGCTCTCAAATTAAATTCATTTAAGTATTTATATATATCTACAAGCCATACTTCGTATTCTTTCTTACAGAAAGAACTTGGTTCCACAGGCACTCCTTCGGCGTGTGGCCTACGGCCTATTTGCTATTATAAACCGTTTTTTTTTTAATTCCCTTTATAGACTCTTTATTTTAACACCCTGAACACTTTTTTTAACATAGACACCCTGAAACATTTTTTTAAGTTAATTCCCCCGGTTTGATATATAGAAAAACCTTCGTCAGATCTCTTTTTTCATCTAAACTTGTTTTATATACGAAATGATATTAAAAAAACGCCAAAGCCCTAATTTTAATACATTTTTTGAACTTCACGATTTTTATGTTTTACCTTCCAAATCATTCAATAATTATATTTATTTTTTTCTGAACTCTTAGAAAGAACTTTGATAAAAGCTCGAAACATACAAAAAACACCCCCGCGAATAAAAGTTTCAAATAAACCTAAACTCAAAAACATGAAAGGTTACTTGTCCACTAAGCAAAAAAAACATTTTCAAAAATTGCAAAAATTCACCAAGTTAAATTATAGAGTTAATGATATACATACATTACGCGGAATACATATATGCAGAAATTTAGAGCTCAAGGAACGTATTTTTTAATGAAAGTCTCTTTAGATCAAAGGTCCTTTAGACCAAAGTTCCTTTAAACCAAAATTCTTTTATACCAAAGTTCTTTTAGACCAAAGTTCTTTAGACCAAAGTTCTTTAGACAAAAGTTCCTTAGACCAGGGGGTTTTAGACGAAAGTGCCGTATCCCGAGTGTCCACACCCTCGTGAGTGGGCGCTATACTTGGCTTCTCAAACGGGAGCGACGGGAGGAGACCTTGAATTTAAAATATTTGTGCTACTTGTTCGTGTTTTTTTTTCTCTACTCGATCACGACTTATTTGGGCTTTAGCATTCACCCACCGTTTAGATTAGTTCAAAATCGACTCTTTTTAATGGTAATTTAATTTGTTTCTTTATGCTATCAACAATAACGTGATTTTTCTCTTGGCGTAACGATCGTTTAAATGCAAGTTGAATTAAGGTCACTACTTCATACCTACATTTTTGCCAGTGGGGTATATTATTCTATGATGCGTGGCATTTTGCCAAAGGTTGCACAGCCACAAATTTTGCTCTGATACCCGGTTGCACCAAGCCAGGTCTTGCAATCTACCAGCCTTTCAAGGAGGGGATATTCTGGCTGAGTCGGGTTTTACAAAGACTATTAAACTCAGTGCCAAAGAGAGAGTCGGATAGAGACTACCTTGCTTCTAAGAAGAGAAGGACTATTACCCGTGGCTGTTCGTCTCTCGCTCCAGGCAAGGATAATAAATGTCCTTTTTTCTAATCATTTCAGTTACGAGTGTTTTGAAAGCAAAATGGATTGATTGTGTTTTTTTTTGAGTGACTTAGTGATGGGCGGAAGGGTTTATTTCATTAATTAATAGTTTTAGTTTCAATGTATTTTAATTTCTTTATTACTTATTGCTCCTTGTTTAACTTTATTCTTTTGCTATGGCTTGACATTTCGTTCCAATTTCGTTATTTTATATTTTAAATAACTAAAGTACATTATATTTTATGCTTTTCTCAATGCTTAAATTACTTTCGAAACCATCTAATAATTTTTTGTTGCTATTATTTTTACATTATTTTATAATCTGGCTCTCATAACACCGATATTATTTGGCTGCATTGCTAATCAATGAACAAAGATTTGCGTTTGTGATGAAATAAGTAGAAAAATACCTTAAATTATTTTCTTTTGCTATTATTTCGACATTATTTTATAACCTGACTCGAATAAAACCGATATTATTCGTCTGCAATGCTAATCGATGAACAAAGATTTGCTTCTGTGATGAAATAAGTAGTAAAATATCATGAAATAGGGATAAATTAGCCTGGTAATTTGAACCTACCCAGGCTGAACTAAGTAACTCGCCCATTTTTGGCCATCAAGCTTCAAGTGTTAAAAATATCTTCCCCAAATTAGGTCATCTTTACAGTGAATATCAACAATAAATGCCACTGAGTTGGGAATAAATTATAGGCATAAAAATAAGTATAGAATAAAACAGGGCTTAAATTTGAATAAATTTCAGCGTTTTTGATGAATTTTGTGAAAACTTCCGAGTATTCGGTCTAAAATTCCTTTTGATCCACGATATTCTTTAAAGTTTCAAGAGATTCTCTTGTAATTTTGTAACCTCAGCATATATGGGATTTGTGACCATTTATTTGAGGATTATGTAGGGTTTATATACTTTTTCGAGTTATTCATCCTTAGTCCTCTTGGTTTTTCTTTTGATTCTTGTTTTCTTACGTTTTCTCACAGGACACCAATAACTACATTAAAATGTGTTGCAGTCCTGCTTTGTCCAGGACGGAATCGAAGACTTGTTTTAGGTCTGATGTTATTAATGAAGGTCTACTATTAATGTTAATAAAGAAAAGGCAATGGATGTACTCTGAAGCGGGTATAGGTTGTGAATGTGGGTAGGAGAGACAGAAGAAGAAAACAAACAACTAGAACGAACAGGAAATCTTGTTCAGTGAAACGATCCCTGTTCGAAACGCCTTTGAAAGAGTAGGAACAAATTTGTATAAAATAGTACAGGAACTCAAAAAGTACAAATTATGATCCTCTCTCATTTTGAGAGGGGCGATGAGTACCCCATTTTGCGTGTATAGTTTAGGTGTTATCATTAAAATGTTAAAAGAGATTTTAACATTCTCTCGCCGTTGCTCAAGTTTATACGGGCGTAGGAAAAAAAAATGAGGCATGAACTGTAAATTCTATGGCCCGTGAGAGAGGGGTTCGGAAGCTCAAAGAACAAATTCGTGTAAAGAATACCTAACTACCGACGCCTACTAATTAGAACCCCTTTGCGGGGGTCATTGTATGGTTAGAGCCGAGCCTGGCCAGACAACTGGCACGAGCTTGAAAGTTATGAAAGTTGGAATGAGGATGGGAAAAGAGGCCCCCACGCTTTGACCTCATTGGGCATGAGTCACCTTAACATTTCAGGTCAATTGGAGGACAGTATATGGCTAAGCCTCATTCCCTTTAACAATTTAGAGGAACATAAGTGGGTCACATTTCCTCTAGCCATTTAGAAGAACGTGGATGGACAACATTCACTCTAGCCATTTATAAGAGCGTGGGTGGTGACCCTCATTCCCTTTAGTCATTTAGAAGAACATGGGTTGGCCGCATTCACTCTAGCATTTTATAAGAGCCTATGTAGCCATCATTCCATTTAGTCATTTAGATGCTCGTGAGTGGGCCACATTCACTCTAGCCATTTAGAAGCGCGTGAATAACCTCATTTCCTTTAATCATTTAGATGATCGTGATTAGGCCACATCAACTCTAGCCATTTATAAGAGCGTGGGTAGCCTTATTTCTCTCTAGCCATATAGAAGAGCGTTGGTGGGCCACATTCACTCTCGCCATTTAGAAGAACGAGGGGGCCACGTTCACTCTAGTCATTTAGAAGAGCTTGGGTGAACCTTATTCCCATTAGTCATTTAGAAGAACGTGGCTAGGCCAGATTTACTCTAGCCATTTAGAAGAGTGTGGGTAACCCTAATTCACTCTAGCCATTTAAAAGAACGTGGGTGGGCCACATTCACTCCAGCCATTTAGAAGAGCGTGGGTAATACTTATTCCTTTTAGTCATTTAGAAGAACGTAGGTATCCCATATTCACTTCAGCCATTTAGAAAAGCGTAAGGGACCCTCATTCCCTTTAGGCATTTAGAAGAACGTGGGTATTCCATATTTAGTCTAGCCATTTAGAAGAGCGTGGGTAGCCCTCATTCCCTCTAGCCATTTAGAATAAGGTGGGTAGGCCACATTCTTTCTAGCCAATAGTAGATCATGGCTAGGTCTCATTCACTTTAGCTAGTACAAAATTGTGGATAGCATTGATTCCCTTTAGCCATTTAAGAAGAGTGGATAAGGCTCATTCACGCTCGACATTTAGGATGTGATAGAAGGCCCTATTCGCATTGGCCATTTATAACTTTCCCTCTTAAATCACTATTACAACGTTGGATAGTGTTTCTAAAAGCATTCAGGAGCGTTATACATCCTCCTTCTACATTTTCTAAACATTAAATTCAAAGCAAAAACCAACGGAACAATTTACAAAGATTACCAATACAAATGACTATTTAGACGGGAAGGGAGAAGCGACTGCCAAATTCCAAGATTAATTGAATCAATTTGGTCTATCAATGTTCAACTTTATTAAATTCACTTATTCCGAAAATATCACAATAAATCGCATCAAATTTCGCAAAATTTCCTCGCAAGATGGCGTCTAAAGAAAGCAAAGATGTTTTATCTTCTTTATCGAGATTTTAGTGCAAATATGTCTTCAATCTCCTCCTACGAAACATTTGTCATCGCCTTGAATGGCTTCTTCAGAGGACGGTTCTGAATTTAGTTTTATATGCAGTATTTGGGCCTGATAATTGTGTGTTATTGTAAATTTACATTACATACATTCGCGTGTGAATTATTATTAAATTTTCAATTGCAAACAAACATGGTGTAAAGTATGCAGAGTAATTCCGCCCTCATTGAATGGTACTTAAATTTTAATCAAATGTATAAATATTGAAATTTGAGTGCGCAGCAAAGGAAAGCACTATTCAACGTCCGGACATATTGACTTGCGAAGTATAGTGATAGCAGTAAGGACTTGCCTTTCGAATCAGAGCTGCATCCTGAGGCGTGCCATGCAATACGGCTCAGTTGCAGTATGTTCTCATAATTTAAGTATTCTATGCAGATGTGTCATTCACATAAATACTTAAACAAGAGGAGCCAATAGAGCTAAAGTACGTGCCGAGAGTAAATGTAGAAAGAACCGAACCGGCAATGTAACACAACACACCGAAAAATTGATGGCAACGCTCAACGACTATTTAAAAATAACCCAATCTCAGGCTGCTAGAAGGCGTTGGCACGAGACGGTGGCATAGATGCTTTGGGTATGAGGTTAGGCAGGGAGCGGGGAGGGGAAGTGAGTACCACAGTGCCAAGCCCCTTAACCAGCTTCCCCTATTGCACTTCTTCCTTATTCTTACCTTCATCTCATTTTTATTTCACATCTCTTTCATACATAAGTTTATCCATTGATATGTTTAATTTTAGTACCTTTGTTGTAAGTCCGTATATATATATATATATATATATATATATATATATATATATATATATATATATATATATATATATATATATATATATGTATATATATATATATATATATATATATATATATATATATATATATATATATATATATATATATATATATATATTATTTAGGGTTACTATATACTTGTAGCAACTTCATGGTTTCAGCATTAATTTTCAACGAGAAAAACTAAGGACAGTTGAGTCTATAATTATTTTCTCCAAAGAAAATAATGAATAAAATCAATTTTTCAATATACGAGGCGATAATTCTCAGAAGCTTCTTTTAACTTTCATCGATATGGATAACAAGAAAACATTTCTTAATATCAAAGAAAACGAGTACACCCAATGGTGATTTTTATAGTACGGGTGGTGCAGGCAAAGCTGGCCTTTGCGTGTATTCGATGAGTCATGTTGGCTTCTCTATAATCTGCCATTTACTTAATCGGGCTATCCGGCGAATCCGGTTTCATTCTGTGTTCGTAGGATCGAACCGAAATGACGAACATAGTTCAAATGCTCTTAAAAAGTATTAGAAATTAACAAGTAACGAGGGTAGATATGCGGGTAAGTCTGGCAGGGTACTTACTGGCTTCTGCAATGGCTTTCCGCCACCTGTGATTGAACTCTCTTCTCCTGAAAAGACCTGGCTGCCAAAATGTGGACTCATTGCTTCAGACCGTCACGAACGCCGGGAGAGGCAACATAGTCTGAGTGTTCTTTTATTGTGTATATTTGCTGCAGTCGGAAACAGACCCGTTGATTTTCAACAATGAGTAGTTACAATACAAAAGGAGTTGTCAATCGATACTGGAAGCGACCAAAGCCCAGAGTTTATGAGTGCAATATCAGAGATGCCGAGAGATTTTATAATCAATCATACAAGGATTACCTCGAGGCTAAAGAGGCATCGGCGAAGAGAGATGCCGGTTCTCGACTTATAGACGATTCAACAGGAAGATGGAGAGTTCAACGATCGAACTCCCTTTTCGATTCGATGACAGACTCTTTGCTTGACAGCTCAACTAGAAGTAACCACTTGAACTCAAGCTTATCTTCTTGGCAAAACGGAGAACCCTCCTTCTTAGGGGCATCGAAATACCGAGCAACCTCCCTTTCCAAGGCAGCAAGCAATGAAATGGACGACGATGGGTCCTACTTCGATGATAGGATACAAAGAGTTCAGAAGTTGAGATCTGAACTGGGTCTTCCTACTGAAATTGGAAGTGGAGGAGGTGGCGGTAGAGTGACGTCTAAAGTTACATTTGATCTTCCGACAGAAACGACCACTTCAACTTTTAGTATGAGGAGGGTCTCATCTCCAGACCCGCGTGGAGTGAAAGGACGAAATCTTAACACTTCAAGTGAATCTTCTACCTTAACATCAACTCGAAGCACCGGGCGATCCCGGGAAGCCGATCTGACGTCAGATTCATACGGTAATGCCCTGTCGACTGGAACTGAAAGACGAGCCAAGTACTCAAGCAAATATAATTCTACAGATGATTCCTATAACTTTGCAAATGGCAAAAGCAATCTCAACGGAGGAACTTCTTTCTCTTTAGATAACGACACTGACAAGTACTCTTGTACCAAGAGCTCCCTCAAAAGCAGTAGAAAATTTGATATGGACGATGATTCCTTCAGCAGTAAGCCATCCGATTCGTCCTCGAGCTTCAAGAGTAGCCGTAAAGTGACCACTATCTCGGCTGGTGACGCAGATGACTGTGATGCGGACGCCTTCCTCTCGAATATTCGAAAAAAGTTTCCGACCTCGGATGAAATTATGGAAAGAATTAAGAAGATGGATTCTGAAATATAACAATTTTTCTACGTTTTATAATCTTATGGTAACTTTTTAATTTGATTGGTGAGTTTTTTTTATATATATATACGAAACAATATATTATTAATACGTTTTGTAAATTTGTGTCAGTGACTGAACAAATTTATGTCGTTTAAATGCACTAGTTGTTACCTAAAGAACGGAATGTCAAGCCACGCGAATTACATATGATGTTTCTTTCAACCGACTTCCCCTATCACAGAGAGAATGAGGGGGAAAGGAACGCTGGGAAGTGGGCACATGCCCGGGTAATTGCTAAACGCACAGTGAAGAACTTCTTAATTCCAGCAATGGCTTCCGTTAGTGTCTGCAAGGTTGGAATGTATTGGGAGCGCCCATCTGCACCTCGAATTTACAACCGCACCGCTTTAATCGAAAAGCGTCGCTTCGAAGAGACCAGAAAGCAATGCCCATCCACTGCTTCTCTCATTGTCCACGACCCCGTTTTCGAAAGAAAACTCCAAACCATCCATACTGATACTGTCGCCGCCAGGACCGCGAAGAGGGCGTTGGAATTCGCTTACAAAGTCCGCAGGAATTATTAACCCCCTCCTCGTCCGTCTGAACGTGGTCATCCTCGTCGCTTGTTCCGTCGGTCATGCTAACAAAGTAGGTCTTGCCAAATGCCAAATCTGTTCCCCCTTTTCCTTCCTCCGAGCCAAGCGTATTTTAGTCTGGGATATATATGACACAGGGGAAGGCTCAGAGAAAGCCTATTTCCTTACTATCTTGAAACCTGCGGGGTGGGCTACATTTTTATTTAATAAAGCTCACATGAGCGGGAAAGGACGGAATATGGTCTATATATAGACCTCTTTTATGCTTCACAACACTTTGGCTTTCTCCGACTGTAAAAATTGTACTAAATAAATATATAAATGCATCCCACTCAAATCAAGTTTAAGTTACCCATGACCCATAAAGTAACTTTAAAAGAAATATATATTGCAAGGGGAAATTCTAAAAAAGTAATTAATAAGTTATCTTTGAAGTTTTATTATTATTCCTAAATTTCAATAATCCTGCTATTTCCTTTCTTATAGTAAATGGCAACTATAAATCTACAAAATTTTCCTTATTGACTGAAAGCGCCCATATCGTTATTAATATTAATACTTCACTAGTACTTCCCAACCTTTTTAATCCCAATTTACATAAAAATAGTTAATTTCTCTCGATATAGTTAATAATTTTACGTCTACTGATAACTATAATTGGTTATGTTAAGAAGTAAATATCTTGGAAGAATTCCAAAGTTAATCATAAAAAGAAAATCGTTTGTATTTTGACTATTTTCTGCGAGGATGACAAATTTGTGGCTAAAGTAAAACTAAAAAGGTGGCAAAGGATAAAAGTTCGAGAATTTTATTTGTCCTAAAACTATCCGACGAAATTGTGGCAACGAGTACGGAAAAAAATGGTAAAAATACTAGAAATAATGTACATTGTTTCCGCGGTGGTCTAATTTTTTTTAAGTGGTCTAAATAAAATTGGAGACTTATCTATTTTTACTCGCCTCTGTTTTAAAGAAAAGCCTTATTAGTTCCGTTTGTTTTTCACCCATTTGATACACTCTAGTCATTATGGTCATTGAAGCCGCCTTACAATTTAATGTTGGATTTGAACTACTAGTCTCGAAACCATATATCAGGGGTCGTAAAGTCGATACGAATTGGGATTATTAATAGGAGACTAATCATACCTGACATAACTTAACTATGTTTAAATTGTAACCGTTAGTTTCACTCGATTAGGCTATACAGCCTTTTAACTTCGTCGTGTGAATCATTTCTCTCCCTTCATAACGAAGTTATAATCAATGGGAAAAATCCCACGATATCCCTCGAGAGGTAGATAGGAAACATTTCTCTTATAAATTAAATGGAAGTGAGATAGAATTAAAATGAATAACAATATAGATTGGTAGCTATTTATTCCGTCCCTTTGTGATCAGATAAATCATTAATATTTTCTATTGATCGACTCTGCAAGAGGCCTTCGAATGTTTTGTTTGTTTCAATATTTATTGCACCATTTTAGTCTATACGTCCAGGGTAATCAAGGTTGGGATGAATTGATTGGAGCACCAGGCGGTTTAGCGCTAGTCAAAGAGGAGACAAGTAAAAATAGAGATGGTAATTGCTTATGGCATTATTAGTCCCAAATTTTATAGCCGATGGGGAGGGGGGATGTGAAATTATTAAAATATTTGAGCAGATACGAATCAAATAATTAACTAATCCATATACACTAATTTGTAATTCTTTGGCGCAATCCAATAAATGGAGCATTAATGCCAATCTTGTTCCCTTATTATTTAGTTTACCAGCTCCTCTCCCTCCCTAGTGATCTTCAATAGGGTTGTTTTTTCAGTTTAATGGCGTAGATTCGACGAAATTCGATCTCTATGGGTCGCCTTTTGAGGTGAGCTATTATTTTTCATTAAGAATTATAATGAGGGAAAACTGATCTTTCCTATATCTAATCAATGTTTCCTCTCTTTTTATTCCTATTTTTCTTATTTTCCATATTTTTATCCGCTATTTCTTTAACTAATTTGGTGGATTATTTACTGGAAGAAAGCTTCGCTCACATTACAATGCTGTTCATCACTGTAACTTACTGTATCAAAGTAAATTAAAATCACCATTGATGATCTTAACGTTTAATTGAACCCATTAAAAAGCATGTTGAAAGAATTCTGGTTTATTTCTTCAAAATGAGTTGCCATTCGATATCTTACCATTGTAAACTGCCACTTAAATACGTTTCAATTGTTTAATCGAGAAGCCACAATGCAAACGATTTTCACGCTTATGGTTAACTGAGGTTGAAACTAGAATATGAGGCTCCAATTTATTATCTGCCAGTGAAATGAGGAAGAAAAAAATATTGCTCTAATGGAATAAATTTTAACACGGAGAAATTACGACGATTTAAAATAATGAATATTTGTATTCGTAGTTTAGAGTTTGCTAAAGGGAGGCTGCTGTTGCAGTTGATTATATCTCTATTGCAGCCGCCTTGCCAAAATGAGTGACAAAAGAGTGAAACGGAGGTTTTGGCCTACCCATATCTATGACTACAACTACAAGGTGTCAGAGGGGTATTACAAACCCCAAACCAATTATAGTTTTGCGACCGGTTTGGACAGATCCAGATACTCCCCTCCGAAACATGCTACTTACGCCGAGAGATTCGCTGGCGCCCCTTGGTACGGTTCGGCCCGAGGTCTGCCGTACGGCGAACATTCTTCTGCCCTAAATGAACCTCTATTGAAACCATCGGAACGCCACTTCAGAGGATCTCAGCTTCTGCAGGATATGAAGAACGAGGAGGACCAGAATATTCCTCTTCACATCAGAGCTAGTCGAAGGAGGAAGAGATTTGAAGAGGAGGACGAGTTACTTGGGATTCGTCCGCGCCTTCAGCGAACCACTTCTCTCGAAGATGAAATGAAATCCCGGCTTCCTCCACGTCACAGGGACGTCAGCAACAAACTGAGGAATCTGGATGCGGAATTGATCCGTCTGGCGCCTCGTAGCTCGTCCATGACCCAGGAAAGCTACACCCTTCCTTTGGGTACATCGGTCCACAGAACTACCCGAAATCAGGTTTCGCATTATGACTCTTCTTCCTCTAGGCCACCGGCTGGACCTCGAGCTCGCAAGTTCAGCTACACCGAGGAATCCACAGACTTTACCCCTAGACCACGACAGAGGATCAGCAGTGTTGGAGAGTCAGCCACCTACCTTCGGACATCACGCCGCTCCAGTTTGGTTGATGACGAGGATGACGACCTTGGATTGCCGTACTCGAGTCGTGCCGGGAAATTGAGAGATATGAGGAAGACGCGACAGTCGCGGGACATCACTGAGGGCGTCTACAATCTGGTGGAGAAGATGCGTTCGAATAGACTTAATCCAGAGGATGCCTACCTGGATAGAAAGGATAAAGGACTGATAAAATCGAAGCTCGATCCTCACCTCTTGGAAGACCAGAAGGTAAAGAGTACTGTTACTTATAATATTAAAAGTCATTAAGTTCTAAAAAATATAGTTTTTCGCTCATAACTGCCTTTGAAAGTCTGAAAGAAAGACCAGTCAAAATATCTGGAGTATATTGTTGTGTTCAATCCGAAAACTGCTGTTATAAATTAAGTTTGCTCCCAGTTTTCGATTTATTAACTATCATAGACGCTTACATTTTTTTTTATGTTGTTTATGCTATTCTTTATTTATATTTTAATCAAATATCTCTTATCAGCGAATTATCTCTGTTAACAGCCGATTCTAAAGCCTACCTTAAGTTTTCTCTGACGTTGCCCATATATTTTACCCTTTTTACGATAGAAGCGAATTTATTTTTCTCGAATATATTATTTTTTAATAGCGTTTACATTATTTCGCTAAGGCGATCTGTTATCATGACATATTCTATGTTTAAATTTCTTATGGATGTCAATTTGTTTATGGAAAAGGTTCATTCATGCTTTCATGTGTTTCGAAATGATTCAACCATTACATAACTATTTATTATTGCAATTTTCCATCGCTTTTAGATTTTGTTCTGCCTAATTCATTGGATCATGCTAAGAAAGTAGTTATATTCTTTCATTCCTTCCTATTTATGTTTCTACTGGTTTATTTTTATTATCATCTTCTTCCGTTTTTCTGGTTCTCTTTTATTTGTTATTAAGATGCGTAATTTGATGAAAAGTAGGAAAAATATCTCGGTAGGTCTTCAGCTAAACTTAGTTTGTTGTTACTTCAATTAATATAATTAAATATATCAATATATTTTAAAGCCATATTATGCTGCAATGTTTTGAAAGCTTCCGTTAGTCTAGTTGCATTACATAACTTTGTTCAGAATCTTCTTAAACTTAATGAAAATATTATTTTTTGAATATATAATATTATTTTGTTGTATGTAAAAAAAAATAAATTTCAAAATCTTATTGCACATATTGTATTCTGCTACCCGCAATAAACTCGGTTACCATCCTCATTTTTTCCCTTCCTCTAGTTGTTACAGAGAGGCTAATTCTTTATATATTATTGTAGAAATACTAACCGATGGTGTAGTTAAATAATTTGTTTGGTTTTTTTTCCTCTTACTTTATAAGGTTTAGTAGGCTAGTTTAATAAGCTCGCTAAACAAGAGACCCTCTTCAAATATACCTAACGAAGGCAAGCATATCTTATAATTAGGTTTTGTAGTCTTAGATTCCTTTCTATAAACAATTTCTCAATAAACGAGGGTACTACGGATGTCCCGTAAATAGGGTAGTTACGAGTAACTGAGGGATTTGCAATTATTTACTGATATGCGCTATTTTTTCGATAGTTTTATTTTGTAAATCGCGAAGTTTTAATGCAAAAGAGGAACATATTCAAGGTAAAGACTAAATGGGTTTTTTTCATGCAAAAGAGGAACATATTTATGATTTTGATTTTAAAATAGAGGGGATACTCTTTAATGAGCACCGATACCACTTCAGTGGTACAAATGTTGATGAAGAAGATTGAAGATATTAATAAATGTGAATATTTATCTTTACATAATAAAACTTAAGCATTTACAAAAAAACAACAGGAGAGGATTTAGAATATAAACAAGGTCTGCTGACCAAAGTCATGTGCTCTTACCTATTCTAACTTATGAACTTACGACCATCAAATTTTCAATAATTCCCGGACTAACCTTGGGAGGAACTTGGCAATTATATCCCTCGAAAGAGAATGTAAAACAACACAAGGGTTTCAAATTTCGTTAGAATCGGCTGAATAGTTACAATGTTGTTACCCCCCAAAAAGCAAAATGGGGACCGACATAGTGAGGTAAAGAGTCAAACGAGAATAAAAAAGATTAAAAACAGAGCAAAGACAGCTCAAATATGCATTTTGATTCATATCTCCCATAAATTAAGTTACTTGATATAAAATACTAAATCATCTTGATGTAAGGTGAAAAACCGACATATTTAATTATTTGTTAATGCAAAATCAACAAGGAATTTAAAATTCTAGAATTAAAGAAAAATACATGTGGGCGGATGACTAGTTGGAGAGGGATCAAAACCGAACTCTGAGAACTTTGTGGTTATAAAGAATTTCTGGTAAATTGTGCCAAAAGAAGTGATGGTTGGAGCCAATTTAATTTTAAAGCTGCATATGCCAACCTGCATAGTTACTTCAGTATGCAAAACACAATATTTTAACTAATATTTTACAAATCTATTAAGAGTCTATTGGAGTTCTTATCATGCTCAATTTCAGATCAAATTATCTATGAGGTGATATAATTTCTTTAATTATTTTCAATGACCTTTTGGCTATAAGGACCTTTTAACATATTTCTTTTAACATGTCAGCTGCTTCTCTCGTAGTTACCCCAAATTATGTCCACAATAGTTTGTTGTCGCTAAAATCGTCCATCTTACCTTTGGAAAGCTTCCAAATTTCTTATTAATGACAGATTCCAATATGCTCTGACGCACATAGTAAAGATTAACGTCTGACATAAGGTGTTATTCGATAGAACTTTCTTTGATGTCACAAGCTTTCTAGAAGATACAGAACTTAGAAACGCAAAAGAGAAGCACTTTCTAACTCGTTAAAATGTACTTCATTAAATATACTAATAAATTAGATGAAAGTTGTCCAAGGTGGAATAATTAATAAACAGACGACCAGAACTACGTGACATGATAGCAATCAGGTTATGAACATTATTGATTCAATTGCAGGGGTGATACGAGTTTTCATGACATAAGAAGTGTGTATCATCGTAGAATTCTGATTAGTATAGAATAGTATTCGTATAGTCTTTCGGAGTTTTTCTATATACTTAGTCGGGTACTAGAACATTTATAAATGTGTTTTCAGAAGAAAGGCCTTTCACTTTGAGAACTAACTTAGCCAGTGAGTTCTCATTCAAACTGCAGGGCATTCATAGTCACAGATTCAGATATAACACTCTTTTATCTCTTTATTTTGTTATTGTACTAATCTCTATCACATTTACTTGAATTACGACGATTCTACTTAAGAGGTTGCCCCTTCTACTGCACCTTGACATGAGGTTGCTGCCTTCCCTCTAGGGGACTAATAAAGTTGCCACTAGTGTGGCCCTCTGGCACTTCAAGCACCATTTTGCCACTAACCTTTGAGACTGAGTGACACATCCTTTGTCCCGAGCAGGTGCTCGTCTCCAACCAAAGCTCGTCTCTCTTAAGGGTGTAGAGCGTCAGTTCATTTATTTAACCAACATAACCAAGCTCGTTACACTTTTATAAATTCCTATTGAAGCCTTTGAAGTAAATCTTAATTTGTTATGTTTATAAATTGTTACGGACTCTTTTATTCTTGTTGATAATAAAAACTGGCTAAAGAAACAATAGAAAATAAGAAGAAAAGAAACTGAAAACAATTTCCGTTTAATAAATTAGTTGAGACATTTACGGTGGTTTTATCTGATAATTTTTTCATTAGAATGGACCGAAGTAATCATGACTCGCATATCAAGAAATTTCACGATTAAATTAATCTTTGAGCTGATTGACTTTAACAGTATTGTCGATTAAAAAAAAAAGAATAAAGCATGTTTAATAGTTATACTTTTCACTGTAGAGAAGTATTTCGTGGGTGTAAACGTATGCATTCCTGGTAATATTTTCTTTGTTATTTCTTAACGTTCGCCCTAAAACGACGCCTAAATTAATGAAAAAATATTTATTGGGCATTTCTGGGAATTTAACGCGATTTAAAATTAATAGGCCATATAGTCTGCATAAAAGATAAACAGAGATATCTACACTTGTCTCGGCACAAAAAGAGAAATGGGGGAGGGGGGAGGCTGACTTGTCTCTTAATACTATATTAGGACCGGACTTCCACACGAAATCGTGCCAATGGTTATGACGTCACAAGTGTCACGTTGGAGCCGGTTGACTTGCAACTTCTCGACCACTTCAAAAACGATTTCCTTCTTTTATTTATTTAGATAACTAAAAAATACCACGACAAAACAACGTGTGAGGTGGAAATCTTGAAAAGAGATTGGGAATGGTGAAATGAAAAGTGGGCAGGGAGGGAGGTGCATAGGATACATCTTAGCAAGGTTGTGGCAGGCCGCACCCTCAAATCTCCTACACCTGCTCTTACCCTGCAATGAAGATGGGAGTAATAGACAGATACAGAATAAAAGTTGAATAAATAGAATTATAAAAATAATGAATTATGAACAATTCAATAACAAATGTAATTAATTACGGGGAGCGTGACAAGGCGGGCCTAATATAAGCTTGACAACTTCGTGCTGTTTTTTTCTTCTTGGAATTTAAAGCGCAATAGCAACGAGGACATATCGCGCAGAAAGTTAGCAAGGAGAGATTTCTATAGAGAGTGTAAATGAGTAAGAAGATATATTAGCCACAGATCCTCCTGGAAGATTAAGGCCGGGAGAGTGCACAGCTGCGGTTGCTGGAGTCGGGAAAGAGTGCTTGTTCGTACAAAGACTTTAAACAATGGAAGTTCGAACTTGAACCATTTTAGTGGAAAAGAAAGGAGGGAAAAGAATGGATGAAGCTATTATTACGAAGGAATTAAGAATTATAACAAGGTTAACACAGAAAATTAAAACCTTCACTGAGGAGTGATAGATTTCTTAAACTTTCTGCCTAATTCGATGGCAATAAAAGAAAACCCGAGCAAAACGAAAAAACCCCTCAGTTTTTTATTGACTAAATTTCGGATAAAGTCAGATTTTCTCGATTATCAGAGGATTGACTTCTTCAATACGACCCTCGGAGACTGTGAGCTTGTGCTAAGCCTGGAAGATCCGGGTCAGTGCGATGAAGAAAACTTCTTTTCACCTTTGTTTGCTTTTTCAGTTTTTTGTTTTTGTTGGCGGTGAAAGGTCAGAATAGAAATAAAAATGAAAGCCTATGTTTATATTAAGACTTTATTTGCTTTAAATATTACATTTCATATACTTTAGTCTTTTTAACTCGCTAGTCTAACATTTTAAAAATTAATCTTAACATTTTAAAGTTATTTTAACGCTAAATTATTTTACTAATAAATTTATTTAACTCAGTTTTAACATTGCTTTATTTTGATATGTCAACTGCGTCTTTCGCCTATTATGAGGTAAGTTCATTTTATTTTTGTCTTTTAAAATTATTATTATTATACGGGGAAGAAAAGTAAACCGTAGGCAGAATTTAATCTTAAGGAGTCAAGGGATTAACACCATCTTTCTCTCTCGCTTGATTCTAATTAGGCGTGAAAAAGAAGAGATGGGAGCAGAAAGAATAATAAAAAAAAGGAATAAGAGGATATATAACAGTAATTATGAAGATCCGAGCAATAACAACCCATAATTCAGCGCTCGGAAATGCCGTTTAGAATCCTCATGAACGAGTTCATATACAAAGCACAAAAACTACGAAGTACAAATTCGAAGTAACTTGTAAAAGACGGGGGGGGGGAGGGATTATTTAATTTGTTTTTTCTTCTTTAATTTCAAATCAAAAAAGCGTTTCAATACGGCAATAACACAAAATTACTTTAGCTATAGAATCACAAAAAAACGTGATAGCATAACCTAGTAGTAGAAAGCACGTCAGTATGTTTGAGAATCGGATTGACGAGTATTTTCCGTTAGTTCTTTGTAAAAGTTGCAGATGAAAACGAATGAAAGACTAGGAACGTAAAAGTGAGGAAAAAGAATAAATTAATAGAATGATGCTAGCGATTATCCCCATGTAAAGCATGTGCGCGAATGCGTTTTCCATATTCCTTTCTGTCTTTCCTGTCAAGATAATATTCCTTTCAACAATAACAGGTGAGGCTCTGCGAGACAAGATCTGTCCTAACCCCTCTTCCTATTTATGCATGATTGAATAAGTGTTTTGAGCTATAATAAAACCCTGCATGACTCATAGGTAAATATGTAGATACATGTTAACCATAGTTCTAGAAATAGTAAAAATAGCATGATTTTAATTGATACACATGTAGATAAATATATATCAGTCTACTCGTCTAAACAATGGAATTAACATCATCTTTCGGGCTTTATAATTTGTATGGTGGCTAATCTGGTAGTCTCTGATATAGTTTGGTGTAGCTTTGAACCTCTTGCTTCTTGAGACTTTACTGGTCTTTGTTCTGTAATTCTTCCTCTTCTTATTTTTCTTATAATTCTTTCTTAATTGACAAACTAAACCAACGAACATTTCTAACTTAATTGCAATTTCTAGAGTATTTGCTGGGTTGGAATCAATTATTGGAGTTGCTTGCTTTTGGTAGGTTTAAGTGAGTTGATGAGCGAAACTGACGATGATTTTCACCCGCAGAATGAGTACTACCTTCAGCTACCCTAAAGTCCACGTGGTGAGTTCTGGGGCCTACTATTCATACAGGCCTATCACTCGCTACATCGAGAGGGCTGACAGGTCCTACATCCGCGAAAGCAGCTCTCGACCTAAGGATTTCTCCCAGGTGGGCTAACCCAGGGAGTATTGAGTGAGGGATTCGTCAAATCACCCTATAATTTTAGAAGTAGTGGAAATATGATGATCATTCTCAATTTCACATTACACAATATTAGGTTTGTGTCGTGGCGTTAGCAGTTAGCTGGGAGCGTATTATTATTATTTATTATTATTATTACCATCAAACTACCAAAGCCTTTCCCCAGGGTGCAGATACAACAGCATTGAATTCGCACAAAATGCCAGGGGTACTGGAGAAAGGCAGGGAATACAAAAGGAAACAGGCCTCTATAAGCCCAAATAATGAATGCGGAGTTACTGTAATAAATAAACATTTAATCGAGACTTAAATGTAGAGATGTTAGGAGAAGTGACAATACCATTGTGTTATTGATTCCAAATTTTGACAAATGAAGGAACAAAACACCGAAAAAATTGCACAGTGGAAGCATTCTTAGGATTCATAGCAAAATCATTAACACTAAGAGTATACCTTTTCACACGGACAGGATTGAAAGGTTCAGGTAAGACACTATGTAACGGATGCCGATTGTTATTAAAAATTTTAAATAATACACTAAGTGCGCCAACTTGCCGCCGATAGTACAAATCAAGGCAAAGCTCAAGAGAGATGAACTTAATAGAATTCAAAGCTCTATCCAGCAATGTCAAATGGGAGTTGGCCACAGACATCCAAACAGGTGCACAGTACTCAAAATGATGCAAGATGAAAGCAAAAAAGATTTTATTATCGTGGAGTCACGAACAAAGGTTTTCAAGCATTTTCTGGGCAATTGGAGAAGATAAGAAACGGATGTGCTTCTCAAAAGTCATCTTGGATTAAAAAAAAATACCTCCAACAAACGCAAACTAGAAACTTCCTCAACCTGTTCACCAGAAATATGCAAATAGGGATGAGGTAGATCCAATATACGGGATCTGCTGATAGTAATAGAATATGTTTTACTAGCATTAAGTTTCATGCCCCAAAGTTGACACCAATAAGTGATCCTAACCAAATCTCGGTTCAAGGACGCAGCAACTTCACCTCTGTTACTAGGAGAGTTAACGGAGGAGTAAAGTGTAGTATCATCGGTATAAGATACAAGGTTATTTTCAAGATGAGAGCCAATATCGGAAGTAAAAATAATAGAAAACAAAGGACCAAGGACACTGCCCTGTGAAACACCAGAAACAACAAGCACTGAAGCAGAAGAGATTCCATCCACAATTACACACTGAGATCTATTATTTAAGAAGTCCGTAAAGATTTTAAGAAGATTTCCAACAATACCAAGAAGTTTCAATTTATAGATCAGAGCCTTATGGTTTATCACGTCAAAAGCAGAATTCAGATCAAGAGTAACGACTCGAGATTCAAACCCACGGTCCAAAAAAGACCAGCTCATAGGACAGAGTCAACAGTGCATCACAAGTTTCCAAACCCCTACGGAATCCAAATTGAGAATCAGGCAATAAATTAAAATTTTCAAAGAATCTGGTTAGACGCTTAGCGAAAACACGCTCAAAGATCTTGAATATAATAGGTGTAATAGATATGAGGCGGTACTCAGAAGGAGAAGTTTAAGTTGAAGCTCCCTTAGGAATGGATAGTGATGTTGGCCTTACGCCAACAAGGTGGAAAACTACCAGACTTCAAGAGTAATCTAAATATTACGGACAATTTAGGTGCTATAACTGTGGCACACTTCTTAAAGAATAGAGGGAAAAACCCATCTGGGTCTGACCCACCAGATGTGTCAAGATCCCAAAGGAATTTCTTCAATTCATTGGATCTAAAAGCAACAGAGACAAGCTTGGGCAATGGAAAACAAGTCAAATGCAGTGATAATTCTTGGTTACACTGTTTTTGAATAAAAATATCGGAGAGCAAATTAGCTTTTCTTAGTGGATCAAAAGTCACTGAACCATTAGACTCACGAAGAAGAGGCAAACTAGAATCGACACCAAACAAGGAAGCCTTGAGAGAGGACCACCATTTATATGGTTGAGTGGCACCAGAAAGAACCTCCTGCAGGTGAGAATTATAAGCAGTTTCAGCTGCATTATAAATTCTCTGAGCCTCAGCTTTGAGAGTAACATAGTTGCCCCATAAAAATTGACAACTGTTTCGTTTCCAAAGATGATAAGCTGCCTGTTTGTCCCCAAAGGATCACTTACATTCATCATTAAACCAGGCTTTATCCCTTAAACGTGATTTAATTATCTTGCTTGGGACTCTTTTATGTAGAATGTTTAAAAAACATGAATTGGGAGCTGAAACAGGGTAACTGGATCGGAAAATAGCATTCCACTGAACTCTCTCAATTTCATGACAAACATTGTGCCAATTAACATGAGCCTTAAGATAAACCCGACGGGAGATGCTGATATCAGGCACAGTAATGTCTACACAAATTTGACAACCGATGGCACTATGGTCAGAAGTAACATTGGGAGTAAGGACAGAAGCTTCAACGACTCCTGGAGAATCAGTTAAAATAAGATCCAGGCAGTAACTAGAATTGTGTGTAGGTCCACGAATTAGTTGTTTACAACCCGACAAGTTCGAGAAATCCAAAGCAGCAAGACCATTGCTATTTGTTGGAGATACAGAATCCAACCATTCTGGGTGGTGTGCATTCAGATCTCCAGCAAAGATAAAAGGAGCTTTAACATCTACTGATTGTATTGGCGCCATGGCAGTTAAAAGGCAATTACATAAGTCATTATTCACAGTAGGATTCCTATAGAAACTAAATATATAATGATTATTATATTTACTGGAGAATTTAACAAGCTGAATCTCATGACACTGGCAAACAAACTTGGTCAAGTGTTGTGCACTATAGCCTGATCTGATATACAGTTCCATTCCACGGGCACTAGGAAAGCAATCTCGTCTAATACGTATAGTTTTGTCGAAGTCGGGTATTAGTAGCTCAGAGATATGTCTAAAATTAGAGACAAGAGTCTCTGAGCAGAAGACACATCGTAATTAGCGGCAGCCAACGAAAGGTCCTTCAAGTTTTTGTATAGCTCACGGATGTTTGAATAAAGAATATGAGAACTATTAGGGAGTTGCCGGCGTGGGCCAGGATTACGCTCTACATCAGCACATTAAAAATATATATAGTAAATATAAATACTTCATAAACTAAAAAAAAATAAACGAAAAGTAGGAAAAAAAAATGAAAAGTCAACCCAGAGGGAGCCATCACATCTAGGTAAGGCAAAAAACCCTCAGAGAACACCCCATCCAAGAGGGAGCAGTAAAGATGGATTTGCAAGTTTTCAATCAAAAGAGGAAATAAAGAAAGAGAAAGAGAAAAAGCAAGAAAAAAACAACCTCCCAATAAATCCACCAGGCAGTGTATGTCTTCTTCTTCATCCTGCTAAAACCACTTTGAAGAAAAAAAACAGGAGATTGTAGGGAAGGAAGCTTATAGCACCATGACAGCAGGGAAGGGAAGAAAAGAGAAAGCGGAAGACCTTAGTGCAAAGGCCTTATCCTACTCCTCCCTTCATTGTTTGCATTCGGAGTAGCTCTATCCTAGCCTTGGCCTAAAAGAGCAAAACTTACAAGGTTGTAAGTGGTTTGGATTCAGAGTTATCCTTCTCCTAGCCTTTACCGAAAAAGGCATCCCTACAAGGCAGCAGGGGATAGAGCTTATTTGATGGCGGCTCAGACTCGCCATATCACAGTAGGCAAATAACAGGTAAAGTGGTATTTAAAAGGATATGGACATCACCCCATATCCAACAACACCCTCACCCACTGCTGCTGGCTGTTCAGGACTGCTTATTCGTCAGAATCTATTACAGTAGAGTCTACAATGATAGATACTGCTTATTTCCCACTTAGCCCCATATTTGAGTGGCACTCGGCATCCGCAACCTGCCGACCCGGCTGGTAGCCCTAGCTAGGCCCCAGAAGCGTAGGTATGAAAAGCATATCAGAAGCGTAGGTATGAAAGATTCACTAAGGCATCCCATGCAAAGGAGGAAAAATTTAAACTAAGGAGTTATAAACGCGACCACTAAACCCCCCAAATTCTAAATTGACACGTAAGAAAAGTATCCCAGATACAGGTAAAAATGAGCTGGGCAAGGCAGGTTTTGGTAGACTTCTCATTAGTAATGATAGCAGAGACGGAAAAGGGGAGATATAAAAGGCATTAAAAATAAATTGAAGAGAAGAGAACGTAATTGATAGATTGCCTTCTCTGATTTCAGTACGCTACGGTTGCTGCTTCTCGTGGAGATGGCTTCGTGCGCGCCCCATCCTACGATCCACTACACTTGGACGCAGGCAGAGTGAGTTGGCCCTATTGAATCCTTCTACAGAATAGTGAAGAACACTTCAGAAGCTAATTAGGTCATTTCTCTCTGTCGTTTTGAATTCGAAAAGTGCCATTCGGTCACAAATTATCGACTTAAATATTATATTTTATATTATGATTTAATCACATTTTAGACATCAATCTGTGTTATCATGCATCAATAAAATTTGACATATGCATCATTCTTTTGTTTACTTATGTTCCTTTATTTTATTTTCTGTGCGTCCTAGCGTCCTATTTTCTTTACTAATAATATTCAACAGTGATTTTACTTACAAAATGGTTGGTTTGGCTCTATTTAGCATCAGGTAGCAGACATAGATTCATCCACTAACGTTCCTCAAAATTGAGTTTTTTTTTTAAGCTTAATAATGCTTGATCAATCCATCAGAATGGTAGTTAATAGGTAGTTTTGCATAGTCATAGCGATCATTTGTTTAATAGGAAGGCGTTATTTTCTACAGGGCAGAAAAGGGACATCTGACAGAGGTGACGATTTCTCCCAACATGCTGAAGATGACTCGTTCTTCCGAAGCAGTCGCGGAAAACCAAAGCTTAGACGTAGTAGCCTTGACGAGTCTCTCCTGAAACGTGACCATCCTATCTTCAAACACGCTCGCAGTAACTTGCATTCAAAAGACAACACCGAGGTAGAGGAGTCTCATTTCAAACAAATGAAAGAAAATGCTTCATCCCTTTTCAAAAAGACAGCCGACGAAAGTCTCATTGAACGAGTGGACCGAGATGCCATTTTCGGTCGAACTGACGATGCATTGACCAAGCTGCGCCGTAAACACCCTTACCGCCTTCCTGTTGAGAATGAATTTGTTCCTCCTCACGAAAGCTCCATCTGGCCGGAGAATCGACCTCACTTTGACCTGGTCTCATCCTATGACACGATGGTCGACTTTCTGGGAATTCGCGAAAAGAGCAAAAACTAAGATTTACTCATGATGTTTGACTGACTTACCCAAATGAATTCCCGCATTTATTCATGTTACAATGTAGTTTTCTTCATTTTCTCTCCATTAGATACACTGGCTTTATTTACAGCGCTAGGCTTGTTTTTTTGGTCTACGGTAGCAACCTCAAGCCCATATTAGCCAGAAAATTCCCGTCCCCTTGGCTTCATTGTTTCTTCCGTAACCTTTCTTTCCGCCAATGACTCAGCTTTTACCTTTTGTATACTTTTAAATGATTTATAATAATTCATACATAATAATCTATTCTCAGAAATCCTTCTCACTATTGTGAATTAAGAGAAATCACTTGTCAAGGATGTACTTTGAAATTTCTTTCACACCAAAAGAATTTATTTCTGTAAAATAATTCTAAAACAGGTATATATATAATGACAAATCAAGAGACATTGAAGAAAATCCTGAATAAACAAATGAGAGGATACCATTCAACAGAAAAAGTTATCTCTCTAAAAACAAGTCTTGGTATGTTGAAACTCTTTCCAAACAAGTGATGACCAGGGTAATAACTTTTATGTACTTTATTTCAAAATTTCCCCAACTCGAAACGCCACCAAGAGCAAGCATTCATATTCCAACTTTGCTTAATGACCATCTTTACTCTTGAAAATAGATAATTATCATATTTATTTCGAATGGGTGTTTCAACTACTTTATTGGCTACATTACAACCTACTTTGTTTTCTCCGATGTAATTTGTCTCAACTTTTCTAAATCCAATCATTAAACTTTTCTGTACAATTAATTGGTATGAATATATGATTGATTTAAATTCATCCTCGACAAAAATGGAGCATTTATCAGAATAGAATCGAAACAGAATAGCTTATTAGTGAAGACAAGAACTTGCAAATGCACAGTAATGGGGACTGAGAGGAACACCGTAACAGGTAAATTAATAATCAAAGCAAACGAAACAACAACAAATATGTAAGGGTAAGAAAGAGATTCCTTTTCGTCCCGCTCACAAAAAGGAAATGCGAACGTGTTCCTAAACGCATTTTAGGACAAAATCTTGCACCAATCTTGAATCTTGAAAGAGAAAGAATAAGAGGGGGAGGAGTTTGGAAGAGAGGGCGGAGGGTAAGAGTGAGAAAAGGAAGGAAGTGGTAGTCAGATATATATGTGTGTGGGTGCCCGGTGAACGGGCCATCTCCATTTGTTATTTTGTTTATTTTTTCGTATTTGTTAATGTTGTCCCATTGCGGGATCTTTTAATTATTTTGTATTTGTTATTGTCATTCTAATTTTTCCCATTTTAGGATCTATTTTTTAAAAATATTATTGTTTCGCAATATTTTCTTTCCTTTTAGTTGTACTTTGTTTGGTACAGATTCCGTTATTCTGGTGCTGGGGAGGTATCTTTTGTATACACCTTCCTCTGCCTTTGTGTCTAGAGCCGCTACAGTCTCCATAGGGAGAATAGCTCTGGTCTTGCCCAGATGTCTCGACCTCCTTTATAAAGTTTGCCTTTTTAATCGTTTTTCAGGAAAAATATCCCTACAGCTCCAGGGTAAGGCAACTTTTGAAACGAAACAAATTGCTAGACTTTGTCATTTTCTCTCCCACTCAAGCTGATTCTATTTCCTACAACTACACAAAAATAAAAATGATAATTACACCCAGAGTCTTTTCAAGGTTATCTCATACTCCCTCTAGGCGATCAAAGCCATCCAACGCACTCTCCTAAAGCTTATGTGAGATTAAATTCGGATCCCTTTCACGAAATCACGTTGCTCTTGCACTCTTGAACTTTTATCCTAGTAAATGCACTCCATAATGGCCGTGACGGTGACCTCCGTTTAATCGCTGCCAGCCGTCTGTCCTTATCACCCATTTCGTTCAATTCCTTCATTACTTTGACTTTGGTGAATTTCTAAGCCGAGACTCCTCTACTTCTTCACTTCTAATACTTGGCCACAATATTTCCCGTCATAGTCTACTCCATATCAAATGCTCTCAGATATATTTGAACTCTACTCCATCTCACAACATGCCTCCCCCCATCAATGCATACATCAATATCCTCTTAGTTTTATCCTTTTAATTCCTAGTTTCAATTTAACTGACGATTCGATCGAAATCTCGATCTCCGGATTCAGTTCAGATTCACTTCCAGTGACGCCCAGCCATTACCCACCCTTGTCTTTCGGTCGTCTTATCACCGATTTTTTACCTTCGATCCAGGAAGTATATCACTCTGACCTCTCTTCCCTTCTTTCTCCACTGGTTTCCAAACCTGATGTTATGGTCATGTTTCGTTAGCTCTCTCAGTTCACCTTCTCCGTTATTGAGGCTTACTCACCCTCCGTCTCGTGGTGCACTCTCCTAGAGTTTCTGTTATCATATGTGTAAGGCAAAACGGCACAAGCGTACCAACGAGACGCATCTTAGAGACACTCACTCTCGTAGCGATGACACGTCGTGTTTTTCCCTCGCCTACAACCTGGTAATTCATATTTACTCCACCATTTTCAAATCTACCTCTGATGCTCACATCTGCCGTATCTCCAACATAACTCTACTCTAATTTTTATATGCATTCTTCTCATAAAAAATACACATTATTCACTGAGGAATGCCCTTTGCCCCTGACCCTTGCAATTGGGTGATTTGTGTACCTTCACACGCAGTTTACCTCTCTTACCCCTGCGTCCCTAGAGGAAGTACCGTCCCTTCTTCGAATGTGTTCTTTAAAAAACGTTTTTATACTGGTGCCTTGTTCCATTCTACTTTCTATTGTCAACTCATCTCTGCTCCTACTCCTTCTGGTTCAAATATGCTGCGGTTCTTTGGTTCATTCCATTCTAAAACAATCCAATCGACACTGCTAGCTACCACCCGATTTTCCTCCAGCTTCTATTTCTTTCATAAGTTCTCAATATAGCTGCTATCCAGCCTAATTCTTAATCATATAGCTTTCTCACTGAATCCGTACTTTTGCGTGCCATTTAAACGGCTTTATCGAGTTCCATACTAAAGAAAGTCTTCCTTCCTATTGTTTTTCGAACTCTCGGTCGGTCATGTTTCGTGCTGACAATAGCACTGCCCTTCTTCATCGTTTACATGAATTTGGGTATTTG
Organism: Ceratothoa steindachneri; assembly: GCA_963969495.1. Lineage (NCBI taxonomy): Eukaryota > Metazoa > Arthropoda > Malacostraca > Isopoda > Cymothoidae > Ceratothoa > Ceratothoa steindachneri. The sequence continues at coordinate 189,731,556 of OZ018321.1, read as the reverse complement.
ACTGGAACAACCCTTGAATAGTTTCGTCGGACCTCTCATCCGGCTATTAATCTATCCACAGGAAAAGGGACTCATCTAGCCCGAAAGAGATGCGCTTTATTGTTACATAATGTTCCGTCTATCGTCCCGCCTCCTTCCTATCTTCTTTATTTTGACATTTTAACGCGAAGACATTGTTTGTCATTTTATTTCTATACTGATGCTACTCAAAATTATCTTTCTTTTTCACTCTTTACCTGTTTCATGTTTTTCTTCGAATCCTCTTCTATGCTTACGAGATTACAACAGAATGGCTCTCGGGACAGTCTTTGAAACTCAGCCACAAAGAAAGTAAGGTGAGGTTGGTGGGTAATTCGTCAGATGTTGCTGCCTTAAAGTTATTGCTCCCTTAGTGATCCTTGTTGGTTCTTTAATTCCCTTTTCTGCACATTTTGAAACCTTGATGTCGCTTTCCATAGTAGACTCTCAGTCAAAGCTCATTTTACACGTGTCAGTAAATTTTCTCTCTACTCCCTCCAAAATCATTCTTGATTCTAGAATTTTCGAGACCACCAACCAAGATTTGATTACCTTCCCTCACTGACTACCGCAACTATTATCTTGTGGATCGTCTGCTTACAATCCTAGAATCATTCAACCCGTTAGACACTATGTAGCGGGTTATATTCGGTTCCATGTCGTTGTTAAGGATCTTCTTAATTACACGGTTTAAATAAGCATTCCTCTCCTACTAGTCTTTTTCATTGAACTTCTCCCAACTTTAAAGAGCATTAAATTCTGCCTCTGCCACTTTGCTAAATGTAAATCCTAGTTGTTTGGGCTCTACGGTTCACCGTACCTCCTCAATATACACTCTTAAGATGTGGAATGAACCGTCGGACATTATAGGCACCTGCTCATTTTGTTGTGCTTTCAAGACAAGCTTCTTCCGTCAAGCCTTCTCTAAGCGAAGACAGGTGTTGATCGAGGTCAAAATGTTCTGAAGAAAAACTCAATATAAATGTATTATTATTATATAAAATAAAAGAAAAAATCCAACAGTTGCAGCCTTGTTGAAAAGGTTTAAAAAAAAAGATTCGTGAGAAAGGTTAAGTTATGAAATGTGGAAAGTCGATAGCTCTAGTGCTAAAAGGAAGAGGGGACCGAGAGACCGTCAAACTCTCCAGAACCTGCCGCTTAAAGGGTGTCTTCGGAAATTATTTAGGGTTCATTGCGGTGCAACATATCCAATGAAATAGTCAGTAACACAACCTGGTGCGTAAGTGGTAGCTCCATTATTGCTTTGTGGTGAAAAATAAGATAAAATGTTATTATAGTAAGGGAGAGAGAACCTTGCTTACTTTCAGGTTAAATAGAGTTCAAATCATGTCAAGGCAATGCAAAATGTTACAGGGTATCTAGAAATCACCAAATCCTACGAAATATGATGTAGTGCCTGACCACAACAATGAGTAGAAAGGTGCAAAGAAACTACTAAAAACTGAAACTTTATTGAGCGACTTTTTCGCTTCCTTCAAGATTCTCCTCAAGAAAATCCGAGCTTTTACTAGAAGTCTGGAAGGATGTTTTCAGAATTTCCGAAGAAGAGGAAGAAAACTTCGACCTAAGATAAAGGATATATCTCAAGAGTTCTTGGAGATGCACAACATGATCTTCATCTCGCATAGAACTACAAATTTAACCAGGCTTCCAAAGTCCGCCCTGGATGGTAGAGTGATAACCAGAGAAGAACTGGAAGCTACGATCTGCGGATTTGAACAAACAAGTCAATGCATCTGCCATATAACAACTAGGAACCTAAACGAGACACTAGGTAGAGTAATGATCAGTATATTAAATGTTTTCAACGCGGATTTGGCTCTAGGATACTTCACAGACGGCCTGAAGACATCCGGAATGATCTTAAATAGCAAACAAGGAAGGACAACAGATAATTGATAAATTAAGGCAAATCTCGCTCCTTAATACAAGTGAAAAGATCATAGAAAAGATTTTCAACAATAGTCTGGTTTCGCATCTGACAACATACTCTTTTCTAAACGCCAAAACACCATGTTTTCTGCAAGAAAAGGAACACAGAGACAGCAATCGCTCCCATATACCAGTACCCGGCAAGGAGCTTGCAACTGGCTGCTTAGTGGATGCTGTATGTTGGGGGATGAAAATAGCCTTCGACAATGTGTGGCTTGACTGTCTAAAATACAAGATCCTAAGACGCGGGTTTCCCCTCATTTCGGGAAAAACCTTCATGTTTGGAGCTGACATTGGGAATCCTTTGGATCTCCAATCGGTAGTCCCTTAAAGTGGGTACCACACCCTCTTCATAATATGCCCCAAGGACATACCGAAGCCGCTGCTCCCTAGACCTATCAACGTGCACTACCGCCGACAAGATCACACAGATTGCGACATGACAGAAAAGATTTGAGAGGATAATGTCGAGAGCCACTGCTGATGCGGCCGACTGGATATCCAGATTCGAACAAAAATTAAAAAAAAACAAAGCAACCACCTGAAGTTAACCGCCGTCGCAGTTGGCAGACAATGAACGGAATATCTTGTTCTAGACGATAGGATCGCACCATACTACCCAAATCTAAACGTCTTAGGGTTCATACTTGCCAAGTTCGGCATGCTAAGCCACATCAGCTCCAGAATCCACCTTGCAAACACATTGCACATTCGAAGCGTCAGCATCTGAGACAGGATGGAGGAAACTTTCTTATTTGAGACGTTCGATGACTCTATGAGAATACAGAACGGGGAGTCTCAAAGCCTATCTACCATCCACAAGATCGCTACCAACGGCAACCATTTACTAATACCTCCGCAAAACGATCAGCATAATAGAAGCACAAAAAATAAAATGTAAAGAAGATAAAGAGAAAGAGAGGATCAGTACTCCAAATAAAAAGAAAAGAAAATTGGAGTCTAAAAAAGAGATTAAATAAACTAAAATATTCTGCTCACTGACACTATTCGACTTCACCTATCCTTAACTTTCATCACTTTCTTTTTACCTCCTTATGTGTCCTAGCTGTAACAGGGAGGAGGAGGGGACGGGTTTACTCTTCGCTCTCTCTTAAAAATAAAATAATCTGCGTATACTGGTGACGTATCCGGTTAAATGAAGCCAAGTGCCAGAAAACTAAACCTGCGCGATGGTAAGGCTGATGGCGGTGAAGTCAGGATTGGTATTCAGACACTGTCAGCAATGAAAACAAGATATATTGCTTTCATACTCCGTTATCTATGACTTAGCTAGACAAGCAAATGTGCATTGATTGCAGATACCTATTATATATATTTTGCTTATAGTGTGATAGGGAGATATAAGGGAACAGACAGGGCAAAGGCCCAGAGCGATGCCACGAGATCTGATCTCGCGAAAAATAATAACTAAGGGGCAAACATAGATGGACACAGAGCAGGATGCACATGAAGGAAAATCGATTGATATGTAGTTCGAAATAATTGTCCTGTGCCATACACAAGCTTGGAACAATCTGCCTAGACCACAGCAATTACCCTTCCCCCACATCAATGCAAGGAAATCTATCCTCTGCCGGAAGATCAATTCTTGAGTTGTTGATAGATCGGCAGGATAAATCAAGGAAGATATTTAACGAAACCATCGATGGGCCAAAGTGACACGTAACAAAACAGCGAACTCATACTTATGTATTGAAGGTCAGGTTACACGAAATAGAGATGGTGGCTAAGGCCAAGGAAATACAGTACTGGCGGAATTATGATAGATTTTTTAAAAAAATGAAAATTTTCTACATAAATGCTGATAAAACTAATTTTATTGATTGTAAATATATTTATTTTCACACATTGGCACAATCTATTTTCTTCTAAATTCATTAGTACGCAGTTTGTCCACCCTTAGCATCCATGAGTGCTTTAACACGTCTTGGCATGGCATTTATCAATGTTTGCGCATTTCCTGGATTCGCAAAGATTCTTTGCCCAGGAATAACGTGCTTTCGCCATTGTTTCCGTGAGTCGAGGCTTCTTTCTCGGACGATATGATTTCAATCCCTTTCCCAAAGCTTGTCATTCACTGTTCTTCGGGCAAGGCTAACACCCTCTGCTGCCAGCTCAACAGAAATCTTCTTGCAACATGTTCTGTTCTTAAGAGCCTGCTGTATTAATTTTCTGTCTGTTTTTGGAGTTGTTTTTCGTTTTGACCACATCTTCCAACCCTTTTTGAGTTCAAATTTTGACCGTTATCATTTTTTTTTCTTAATAAAAATGATCTTAATAAAACTGACTGTTTGAGTTGAAACACCTATTTTTTTTGCTATTTCTTTCTGTTTTAATTTAGTTTCTTTCAGTAAAACGTTTATTTGTCTAATTTTTTGAGGACTCAAATCCCTCTGTTTACCCATTTTGGTTTAATTCATTTATAGCTAAAATACTACTTGAAACACGCAAAATCAAACTATAAAATAGCTAATAAACTATCTAAAACACACAAAAACACTATTGTTAGCAATCACAGGTTAATATAATAACAGAAAACATATTATTTGCACTCTGAAGCCAAGATACCAACTGACTCACACAAGTGGCTGTGACTTCATTGAAATGGTCCTTCAGTGTTACTAATTTTACCTACAAAGTAACTTAAGGGTCTCTAAAATAAAAATTAAATAGTTGCTTAGTATTGTGCATAAAATAAATCCATTTGCAATCAATAAAATTGGTTTCACTAGGCTTGTGTAGAAAAAGTCAAAATATGAAAAATACCTAATAATTCCACCAGTACTGTACGTTCATACTCTTTAGCATGATCATCTCGCCCGAACAGATTTCACAAGAAAGTTCTACCTACTGCTGACTTGTTTTTCCTGCTATAAATTGGGGGACCATCAAACGAGAGACTCTTTCCCCAAAGTCATATTTATCTGCTCGGAATGCACGCAAACAGGAGTGCCTGGATGGACCATACGGCTTAGAAAAAGGAGTGCTTCAACTGATCAGGGTATCACAGGAACTTAAGCAGGAAGACAATGCGCCGTGCGACGGCCAGTTCTGGTTAAAAAATATGAGGAAGAAAAAGCCACCTAAGTTCCGACGCTTGCTGCAGCCACGAAAATCCAAGCGATTGTGAATAGCGCTCCACAACACCAGATTGCGATTTAGCTAACCAATGCAATACCTACAAAAATGTTCGCATGCATTCTACATGGCCGCGCAAAGAACTTTGCGACGCCCTACACTTTCAACAATAAAATAGAATACTGAGTAATAATGAGCTGGAGCCCATCGTATTCCCTTCTAACCCTTAATCTGATATAGTTCTCTCCGTCACAAGGGTGAAAACAAACGAGAAGGAGCTACTGAGACTGCTCAAATAACAATAAAGATAAACACAGAAACCGAGCACGACTTTTCGCGAAACCTCAATGAGACATGAACTCACGAAACATCATCCTCACGGAAAACTACAGAAGAGCTGACACCCCTTGAGGGTATAACGCCATTTCAAACACCAATATGTAAAAAAAAACCCCCCCACAAAAATGGACACTTCATCAGCGCCAAAGAAATAAATTTACGAGTATTAACCGCTCTAAATAGAAATACGAGTCACACCAGTAGTCTTGACGAAGTCACCCATGGAATCTACCTAGGCTATTACAAATGGTCCTACGACTCCACTATAAATTAGAAAGTATTAAAACAAAAATAATAGAGAAGTAAGTTAAATTGCACGACAGATCTCTTAAATTCTACCAACCGTAACTGTACAAGAAGCTGCGCTGGGAAAGCGATACAGCCACCCGCAATAGCAGAAAGCTCCTGGCAAAACTAAGAAATAATAATGTTTGTCATAAACTGACTAACAATACTGACACAAAACGTACAGGGTTGGAAAACTGATAGGGCACAACTATATAATATATAACAAGAGTTAGACCCTGATAAACTTCTCTTGAAAATTGCCATATGCGACTGCAACTGACAAAGCATATTAGTGTACCATATACTTAAAAATAGCGACGGGAGAGAGGTTCGACTGGGGGCTAATTGTGGTAAAGAAGGATGTACACTATAGATAAGGAAGAGGCATGGAAGAGTCATTCATGTCTATTATTATGAGGAACTACATGAGGGAGATGGAGATAAGAGCTGGGTATCAATCTCCACACAGGCATTACATGATCTGATAAACCTACTCTGAAAAACTGCCTAATGTAGGGACTTAAATTTTCCGGTGAGGACAGTAGGTTATTAAGGACAGAGAAGAGTGGAAGTAATTTAGATCTCCCTTGATCATAAAGGCAGTACCAACCTAGTGCAGCCAGATTTTCCTATATTCCTTTAGTCAGATGCCGCCACTAAGTCCGATGTTATTCTTACTGATGCAAACTTCTCCTTACACCACCATAAACCGCACAGCTACCTAACACCAAATGATCATGCATCCATGGTTATTACCGTAGTAAAGGCTTCTATCCCAATCCTAACACCATCTAGAAAATACTTCGGAAACGTTGAATGAGAGGCATACAAACGAGCTTTTGCAATGAGGCACCAGGACTTAGGTGCCTCAATAGCTGTATTACAAGGACAGAGAGACAGTACTCCCGTTTACTATCTTCAAAATTCTGCCTCATTCTCTCCCCACACTGACTAGAGTTGTCATAATACAAAAATTCGCCCTATCATATGCAAACATTCTCAGCCTCAGCAGATGCTATGCAAATCCCATGGACTTCCGGGTGATCTATCGACCCAGACAACAGTTCAACACCAAATTAAAGCAAGAGCTGAGAGAGAAATGGGACCGAGCCATCCAGAAAATAAAAGTAAAAAATACATTCAAGACCCCGGGGCCGTTATTAACAAAAAGGGGGAAGACGAATTAAAATTCAAATTAACAATTATACAGAATGGTGCGACGGTAAGCTCTGAACAAGAGAAAGAGTCTTTTTCGGAAAGTCTGGAAAGAGGTTTTCAGAATTTCTGAATAATAGGAAAAGAAATTAAATCTAGATTTCGAAGACTAACTCCTCGACTACCTCTCCAGGCTCCATGGTGACTCACTGGAGGACAAAATAATGATAAATGAGGGAATATCCCTGAAGATTTTCTCATTCAAACAAAAAGTATCAGGCTTCAGCCAAATCATCATCAGGTATCTGAAAGAAGACACAGAAAGGTTGAAATACATGTTCTGAAGTTATTCAACACGATTTTGGCCGGGGATACTTCCCTAATCGCTTGAAAATATAAAAAAAAGGTTTTAGCCCGGAACAGGGAAAACCAACGAACCAATTGGTGAATTACAGTCCAAACTCTTTACTGGAGACAATTGGGAAAGTTCTGTAAAAAATACTGAACTAGAGATTAACTTCTCACCTTACGGCCGACTCTACTTAACTCGGAACAACATGAATTTCGCAGTAAAAGGGGAGGGCGACGACAGTCAAGGCCTTCATGTATCAGAATGCAGCGACTGGGTTTGCATGGGCACGCATGGTGGACGTACTCTGCATAGACCTAAAGTCCTTCGAAAGTTTGGGAATATAAACTGTTGAAGCTCGGAATTGCGCCTCGCGTCGTAAAAATTTCTATAATTACTTCACGAATAAGCATTTGGGATTTTCTTTTGAGGAACACACAGGAGAGGTTTTATAACTTCTCCTCGAAGTACCACAAGGTGAATAATTTAGTCCCACTATGTACACGATACATACGAGGGATCTACCAAAACTAATAAATCCATTGACACTCAACGTTCAGTATGTGGACGATATAACCCACCAGCTCCTCTCAACGCAGCTTCAAGATCCAACATATCAAAGCTGCAGATAGTAATAAATTTGGAATCATAACAGGCAGAGGTTGGTATGAATTTCGTACTTTGAGGGATCTACAGAAATAAACCAGGATAGAGACTATAAACACTTACCTGCAAACACAAAGCCGGAATATCAGTAATATGCTTACAGAAACTCTCCCAGGAGAAACGAAGACAGACAGGCCTCGACATTGAATTGGACGGTCTTAACTATAAAAAATATATCTCCCGTCGGCCAGAACTCCTCATGTAGTGCTAAAATGTTTATGACCCTGGTTAGAACATAATAACTGTGACGTTAAATATAGCTTACTCAGAAAATCCACCAGGTCAACACTGATACATATGAAGGATTCCTTATGTAAACCATCTGGCTAAGTTTAACTGAGACAAAGTTAAACAAAGCACAAAAGCAAATATATAGTTCTTAAACTATAAACTCTGCTAGAGATTTCCGCACATCGGGCATAATTGACATCTCTTCCTATACTTCCCTTTCATAAGTTTCTTTCTCCTCTCCATTTCTTTGGAAAGGCCGTTGGAGGAGAGCCTCGATATATGAGGCACCTATTTTGTGATATGCGAATATATGCTGAAAAATCGTTATTTCGAGAAGAAAATGATGCCAATTTAATTTAACTCGAAAATGGTGTAGAAAACACAAATCAATGACAAAAGAAAGTAGAAAAAATATGAGTGCTGATAAGAAAGAAAGATAATTGAAGGAGGGGGGAGGACTATTAAAGTGGTAATTATCTATTTTATTTGACAGTGATGCTTTGATTTATAATTAGCGCTTTCCTATAAAATTGTCCATGGTGTTAAAGAAACTTCATTCGTTTTCGTTGACTTGACTAATTTGTGAGATATAAAGAATTTAAGTTATATCGCACAACTAGGTAACTTCCAAAAAAAATACGTATTTTCAAGAACTAACTCACCCCAAGCTTAGAAAAATCAAAGTAAACTTACTTTTGATGACAATTTTTATGGGGACACTATTGCTATAGTTTACAAGATGGCGTGGAACTTCTTCTAGGGTTCATGATAGCGTCAAAGGAGGTATCGATGCAGGTACTGTTGGCAATATTGTTTTTTATTGCCACTATGCAAAATCTAGCTTGTAACGTCTTTCCAGCACCGTTCTATACTTTGTATAGAACGGTGACAAATCAGTAACAAATGATTTCGGAGGTTAGACTCAAAACGTACAAGTTTGAGGACAATTTTCACAAAATGGCAGCTGGCAAAGAACCGTGCTTTATAAAACAGTGAATTGAAGTTGCGTTGTCTTTATGAAATGTTTTTACCATGTCAAAGGAAGACAAAGATTATGATTCAACCTGCAGAGTAACAACAACATTTTGATCAGACTAAAATTGTACCACGCGTTTTTTAACACCGATTCTGTGCCTTTTCAAAACTTAGTACTTTACCTAACTGGATAGCCGACGCTCGTCGGCAATTCAAAAGGTAATAGCAGGTGTTAAAAAAAGAAGACAAAGAAGGCAGGAGGACATTTTTGCGCCTTCTTTATGAAAAAACAAGTTTCGAAAAGTCTACTAACTAATTTATAAAGATTACTATAAGTATTTATTACTTCTGAGTTCGTTTTCATAAAGAATTTAACTCCCGAGTGAAATAGAATAACGTTTAAATTACCTCTTAAGGCAAAAATTGGACAAGAGAGCGCCGATCTTAACTGTTCGAACTGTAACCCTCCTTCTGGGAATTGTTTGTGACTGTGCCGTAAAATAGTGAAACTCTCACTGAGAATAAACACCAATAGAATCCCGAAAATACACGATAATAATCAAGTAATCAGTTTTTAATGAAGGTGGGATGAATAAAAGCGAGAAGCCCCATTTAAAGTCTGGATAGAGGAACCGGAGTAGGGAAGGAATTTTCGGTTGCGTGAGGGGAGAAAGAGAATGGGGGACGGAGAGTCTCTGATGGGGACAAGTGTTTGTTATAACGATTTAGCCCCAATTTACAGTTGCTTTGGGGAGTCCTTTCTCACCAAAGTCACCCAGAATCTTGATTTCATTCGCCCACTAACCACCCTCGAATTTGCTTAACTTTTCTCACCCCAGATGTGGCACTTTCCATGTGACAGACTAGGGAGGGAGCTAGAATAGGTAGGTAAGCTAACAGCGTCATTCTTGAAACAATGAGTAATGTGGAAATAGTCTTGATTTGTTTGGGTCCAAATGCCCCCCCTCCCTTTCCAATAAAAGGATAAGAAGAAAAGGG